>JAXDDX010000003.1:4645000-5205000 GCA_034670405.1 Hoplostethus atlanticus | reverse complement strand
TTTTGATTGGTGATTGGTGGAAATAATCAGACACCACTTTTTGAAATTGTTTCCGAGAGGTTTAGAAATTTGAAAGGGATAAAACTGGAGGAGGACTTTAAATGTTTGACCCACATATGCTACAATCCACGTTGCATGAATACTTTCCGAAGAAGGCTAATTTAGGTGTTGAATTCATGAATTCATGAATGCACCATGTTACTGTTGTCAATCTCTTGGCCAGGTTTTATGTATTTTACAAGCAGGTAACCCAACTAATCTAGTTTCTCCAGGGCTGCCATAATTAGGCTTTGTCAATATTTATCCTGCAACAATAAACAAGCATGTGACTGAAAGCATAGGCACGACACAAATGAACCAGAAGTCTCACTATGCTAACTAGGGGCCATGCATTCAGAGAAACAGTGGAGCTTATAGTCTTATCATTCGATGCACAGCACCATGAGGCCACTCTGTCAAGCATGCTGCTCTTCAAACATGAGCTGATAACTCTGTTTGCAAGGAGTGGGAGCTAAAAGCCCTATTCCCTTTATGCTAATCTTAACAAGTTCACCACTTACAATGCATCACAGAGACCTAATTGTGCTTTATCAAAATGTTGAACAGACGTGATGTGAGAGGAATGTATGCAAAGTGTGATTTATCTATCTATGGGGATGAATCATTATCACACCCTAAACTCTGCTATTATTCTTACACAGCATATTAGGATGGATTACACGCAATGCTTAGCAAGCTATCATCCTTTGACATTAAATAATAATAAACGATGTTTTTTCTGTCAAGGTACAGAAAAAAAAACAGTTATTTCACTTTTGAAAGCGACACGAAAAATTCTGCGGTGCATTCACATTGGATGAACATGGATTAGAATTATAATTCAAGCCGAAAGAGGTTAATTTTCCACTAACCTTTGAGATGACGCTGAATAAAATTCAAACGATTGACATTTAATATAAGATCAACTCACTTTTTTACTAAGCTCTTCTGAACAACAGCCAAGTTCAAACGTAAAATGAAATGAAATGAGGACAGCATTTAAACTTTTCGAACAGTCAGCTAAGAAGAAACGTAAATTCAAAGACGGTTCGGTAAGCTCTTTCCATTATCTGCTGGAGGTGATTTTAAAAGTCTAATTGTGTTCATATGTAAGAGTACCATGCCAATTTGTGTTTCTTATAACAGTAACCTTGTTTGTTGGGTTGGTTAGACTTGTTCACCGTTTCTGCACAAGACTTTGGGCAGGATTAAAGGTTTTGTATACAGCACCACATCTACCCTCCCCGATCCAGAGGCTGCATTTTCCTCCTTATTGATTACCTGTTCTGACAGTTTGCCAGCCTAATGAAAATGGGCTGCGGGCCTGTAAATTATAGGTGCTGATAGGGCTGTGGTTGTCCAGCCCACGACTCCAGGACATAGTGGCTGTGGTATCTGTGATCTCCTCCACTATCACCACTCCAGGGGGTCCAGGGGGACCTAGTAGAAAGAATCAGACATACTGGGTAAATTACTATCTTAAACAGCTTGACCACTAATGCCGCACAAATGCCTAAAGAGAAGCAAAGAAAAACACAACCTCCTCTGCTGCTGAGCTGGTGTATACTGCCATGTCCTCATCACGCATCGTTGCTATTAGCCAAACCAATTGACACAATCACGCAAGCATAAAGCGGGATGTGCTTCTATGTGCATGTGATGAAACCTTAAATTCCCTGTTGTAATCTCAGCACAAACAAACAAGATGCACAAAGACTTACTAAACTGGACCAGGATTTGGGCAGACACAGATCTGTTGTTGTTATTTCATGCTGATTACGGGATATTGAAGGGTTTTTGTTGTTGTTTTTTTTTTGCTTTTCAGAGGCAGTTTGCCAGTTCTGCTGTGTGGTAGACCTTCCTCTGTTTTAATACAGGCAAACATATGTTTACCTCAGCCTTCAGAAGTAAATGTAATCTGCAAGAGCAGCAAATGTCTGAGGACTCTAGGGGGAACAGCTGTAAATGAAAAGCTGGCAGCTGGTACGCTCAATGAAAACCAATGTACTGTGTCCCCAAGAAGTGCCCATTAGAAGGTTGCATTGAAAGGTACATTTGCATTTGAGGACATTAATCTGCATTTTGTGTCACTATTGGTACAGCACCCTGTTTTAAGTCTGGACGGACACCATGATATAAGCTCTCCTGTCATGGTGTTAAAAGGTTTGGCAACAGTCATTAAAACCATCAAACTACATACTGTAGAACTGAGTCAATGGCAGGCTGACATCACTCAGCACCACTGAGCTCAATTTGGTTCTGGTATTGACATTTTTGCGAGCTCTAGTTTAATAAGATATTCAATCTTAGAAATAACATTGTGGGGAATTAATACATTACATTGTGTAGGTTCAGGCAGCACATATTTCCTATCGATTATTGAAACTCCTTTAGACTACTGACTATTCCTATAGACTACTGAAACCAATAGGCCTGGAGGTCTTTATCCACTAATGTTTTTTATTTACCCCCACGCCTTATTCCTTGCATAGGATATGGTTGTCATGCCAGTCATTGCTTACCTATCTATCTCAAGCTGTAAGGGGAAATCAACCCTAAACCTAAATTCCCTCATCCCCATGATGTTGGACAGCTCAATCACAACATGAACAACTCCCTCTGAAGGGCTCCCGACACACTAGAGGACTGTGATAATCCTAAAAGACTGTGGAAATTGAAAGGTTCAGTTGACAATGGATGACTGGTCTTTAAAAATTGCAAAAGTTTCTTTCTGCCATGCCATCGCAAAAGTGTGCTTACGATGTGCTGTGGCAAGGATAGAGGATCACACACTAAATGATGCTCACACAGCCTCAAAACATGTATAAATGTGTCATCATGAGCCAGTCAAAAACAGAGCAGGAGCTGCATGACCAATAATCATTAGGTTCTGTTAGTTGCAATAATCAGAAATAGGCATTGGTGATAATAGAATCTAAATCTGATTGCTAGACATTTCTGCCAATCTGCCTAACTGCGAGCATTAAACTTGTTCATGCAGGCCGACCGTCTGTCCAGATTGCACCAGACTCACAGTGACTATAAAAAATTAGTCAAGATGGCCAAATGGGGGCTATAATCTGGGCAATAGTCATTTGGTGATTGTCCTCACTAGAAGCAATCCTCTAATTTCTGATGTAATAAACCAGCACTTCCTGGAGTTGCTCCACTGGCAATGAATTGGAGGCTAATTTTCTAGATTCATGGAATAAGTTAACTTTAGTAACACTACAGTTATGCTCTGAGCCAGAATATAAACTTTATTCTTATTCTAACAATAAGTGAATAATTATTTTGCAGGGTGGAGTTTCACTTCAAGGGTACAGGCATCTAGCGATTTACAGTGAGCTGCCGCCTCTAGTGAAGAATGTCAAAGATGTTACAGTGTACCGAGTACAGTGACAGATAACAAGCTCACCTCTAACAAGAAGTTCAGCCTCTGCAAACACAGTGTCAGCACTGGTCTGGGCCCGGCACCCATACTTCCCAGCATGCTTCAGCAAGATGCTCCTAATCATCAGATCCACTGTCGAGGACTGCTGCAAGTGGGAAAGCAAAGAATAAAAGGGTTAGGTATAACCCCAGTCCAAACGTGCATGACACCAAAAAGCGTGCTGCCTTTACACCTTGTAGAGGCTCATGTGGCTTGAGAGATTCTTGTTAAATTCAGGAGCTTGCTTGCTGCTGCGTTCTTCCTCACCAGTATTTTCTCTGTTTAAATGAGAAATGCCTGAGGCAAGACTGGGAATAATTCAAGGTCTATAGGCAGCTGTTTAGCAGGGAACCTGATTAAAATTACACACCATGCATCAGCCAGGAATCTGTTGTGTCTGTAAAGGACTGTCACAGAAAATACTTTCTCTCCGGAGCATGGGTGCTAGCGGAGGACGCATGAAGACAGATGTGAGTTTAACATCGACTGTTGTCAGAGGAATAACGGGCTGACCGGGGCTCCTTGCACTCATTTGCAAACTTTGTCTTTAACTTCATTTTATGGCTCCATACCTAAGTATTCATTTTCTTTGTATTCTGGAGAGGGAAATATGGGATGTACAGGATTTGGGATACGAATAGAAGCAAAACCAAATATCATAACCTATAACAAATTCATTTGACACATTATTCCTAAACTTTTGAATAGGTTAGTGTACATTTATGTGTATATAAACAAGCCACAGACTGGAAATCGATTTTTACATTACATTTTCTGGTTTAAGAATTGTTAGCACTTCCACAAAAAAAGTTCATTGGGTTTAAAGGCTTAACCAAACATTCAATGGGTTCACAATATCATTCTCCACAGACACACATGAAGAGACACGGCTAAGCAGGAAAAGCATACAGGCTTACACACCGCTCCCATCCAAACCACACATTTTTAGATTGGCACCAACAAATATGTTTTGTCTTTGCTGGCCTGTTATGATGTTATACCATGTTGACTCAAACAAACGCTGAGAGGGTTGATGATAGGCTGGTAGCAATGCAATACACTTACTGGAGTTATGCACTGCAAGTGTGTATCAACACAACACAACAGCTCAGCTTAACACAGCTTAATGATCTACAGAATGTATTCTCAAAGTGACATTTGGCATGACAATGCTATCTGTTCACTTGGAATGGGCAATTTGAATGTATTTTCCTGCTACATGTTTTTGAGTCTTCGTCTCTCTTTCCAAGATTTCTGTCTTGTGGGTGATTATCATCATTTGCTGACTAGAGACAAATACAATGAACCAGCTAGTGTGGTACAATTCAAAATCAATATGTGAAACCTCCTATACAGAGGGGAGACAGCTGCAATTTGTTTATATTTTATTGAAAGCAATTACCTGGTGAATCAAATGTGCTTAACTAGTGAAAAAGGTGCAAATGGAAATAAGGAAAAACTAGTTGGTGTTTTTAGTTATGAGTATGAATGTTTGTTTTTAGAAAGTAGTAATCCAATGAATATAATGATCTGCGGTACAGTGGTAATAATAAGCATTAATAAACAATAAAAAAACAACAATAAAAACAGTATTAGCATCATGGGGGTTCACATGTGGTATAATTTTCATAGTTACAAGCCCAACATTGTTGATTTTCTCATCGCTCACTCTAAATAAATGGCTGACTGTTACTGCTACATCCCTTTTCCTTGCTAAGGCAATCTCTGCTTGCATTTTCATTTCGCCAAAAACCTCCAATCTCAGACGTTCCATTCAGAGGCAAACAAAAGAAGGTGTCTTGAATGTGACCTGCAAACCTTGGTCAGGGCTGTCTGGTCGAGACGTAGAGAGTGTGCCTGTATAGCTCTGCCACTTCAGAGGGGATAAATCACAGAGGAGCCTTAACATGTGCTCCGGCTTATCTGTCTGCTCTGATAGACTTTGATAAACATGATTGTGTAATTCACTACAGGCCTTTAATCATGATGACACTCAGGGTTGTCTGACCTTTAAGGGATTGATTCTTATTCAAGTCTAACAAGTGTTTGGTACAACGTGCTGTGTCTAAATTCAGTAATTATGAAGCCGGATTAGAGACAACAAAAGTGATTTTCAACTTCTAGAAAATTAACTTGCATACAAACCAGTAAATGAAGAAATAAACAACTAAATAAATAGTTAAATAAATAAATAAATATGCAGACAGACAAAATAGACAGACAGACAGACAGACAGACAGACAGACAGACAGACAGATCTCCAGACAGACAATACATTTAGTCTTAGTCTTACTTTGGTTCTTACTCTTGCTCTTACTGTTTGGATGTATTCAAAGTGGCCGCCATCCTGTTGAAAGTTGATTGGATTCTGGTTGAAGAGCCACTGGAAGGCCACATCCAGCGATGTGTCATGTGTTGCCTTGCAGCTCAGCACCACGCTCTCCCCCACAGTCACTTCCACTCTGCTAGGGCTAAGCTCCACACGCATGGCCTCTGGAAGCACAAAGCTGCTGCACTGTCATCTCCGGATAACCCAAAGCTAACGTCAAGCAGCTGCATTCAACTGTGACATTAAATCGTGTGAACCAACCCTGGCATAAGCAAAACACTCACCTTTGTCACATAAACATTCTGGTATGCTCTGAAACTGGACTGTGTACAGTATGAGACAGGCCTTTACACTGTTAAAATGTGTCCTTGTAATATGATTCCTGAATGTGAAAGCCCTCGCTTCACGGTTGAGCAAACACAATAAATTCCCTGGCACCCGAGCAAAGGTGGGGGAAAAAAATGACATTGGGGACTGTTTACTGGTGGCTGACTTGTGCTAATTTGGCAGAAAATAAAGCCCCCCTGGGCATCACTTACCTTTTACCCACAGCATGGCAGTCATCTCCGCCGAGCCAAACTGATTCTCTGCCCGGCACACATAGTTCCCCTCATCCGCTCGGCTGGAGTTAACAATTCTCAGAGTGTTGTTCCGTAACAACATAATCCTGTGAGAAAGGACACGGAAATCAATACAGGTATGAGAAACAAATTCACATATGAACAATTGAACTACAAGTTCAGCCATGGGGTTATATGTTTGTGGTAGTGTAGGGCTACAAGAACAGTGATATTCACAAGGGATGTTGGGAGGAAAGTTTAATAGAACAGCTCAGACGCAAATAAGCATACGTTCTCTTTACGTCTAACAAGCTTATGCCACAAGGTGTCCAAGGACAAAAGGTGTCCAACGGTAAGTTCCTTGAGTTAGGAACAGGCTCAGAGGACTTAGGATGCAGAATTTAAAGTCAAGAACAGCATTTGTATTTGCTGTGTAACCTTCAACAAGGTAACATAAAAACAGTGACAGGAAAACGGCCAATCAAATGCTGTTTCCTGCATTCAAGATCAATCAACAATTTAAATGTGTTAATGAAACTGATTTCCAGATACCATTAGATAGCCCTATCTCACGCAGGATTAAAACACAGATGCTAATAGAAATGATAAGGATTAAGCTAATTGGGGACAAGTGTTCAATAGAAGAAGAAAATCAAGTCAAAAGAAACATGGGGAAAAGGAAACAATTCTCTGATGATAGCTTAATCTCACTAATGTTGAGTGATTCAGTAGTGTTGTTCCAAAGGTCTTTGAAAGAACAAGCTATGCTGCCATTTGTATAATTAGACTTTTAACTTCATTAAAGGTAACTTTTTAAACTACATTTGGGGAAAACACTGGAATGATAACAACGTGAATACAATGTGAATAAGTACATTTCTTTATTCTTAGTGACTCCGCATTAAACTTTTTATAAGAAAAATCTAATTGAATTGGTGCATTCATCTCGCACAGTGCTCATGAATCTACCTGTCAAACCCTGAATAACCGCTGCATTCAACGAATCGGAAGCAAAAGACATATAAAGCATATCATCCAGCTCTCCTCTTGGGAAACACAAGTGTAATAGAGAGGAAAAACAAACCTAATACTGCTATGATAAACACCCAGCCTGTATTCACCAACACCACCCTTATCCAGCCCAATGACACCGGCAACATGATATTAAAATTTAATTCTGACTTTTCAATAACAGACCTAAAATAGAGTGTTTGACGCCAGGTGACAAATTGGATTTGACCCTACTCCAAAACACTGCAAGCAGGTGTGTGAGCAAATGGCTATATAGTGGGGATCAAGTGAATGTATAGTAACAGGAACCACGGTAAGTCACTGTTCTCCCCACAGTGTCCAATGTCAACTCCTTTCATATATTTTCATTATGAATATTTATAATTACATTTTTATTTGAGCTCGGGCCGCGGAAGTGGGGATGAATATTTACAAAGTTATCATTTTTTTATTAGAAATTCAATTTCTCCCCTAAAACAAACAATCTGAGTGATGGGGGGAGTGGGGTGTTCTCTTGTCTTTTAATTTCATTCCTATTGTTTGGCATTCATATTTACAGCACTAAGCTCTTTCATCATGGTCAAGGTGATTGAAATTGGCAGAGAAACTCATGGAGGCGTGACAAAGTCTTGCCACACATAGACAATTCAGAAGCAATATGCAGCCAGGAGACATTCTTTTTCAAATTAGGGAGGGAATCCACATCCGACAAGGACACTGAGACAGAAAGGACACATGATAGGGACTGCTGGGTATACAAAATATGCAAATGAATTCAACCTTAGGAAATTTAAAAGAAACATTAGAAGATCACAGTAACCTACAGCACTTGGAGCTATTTTTACATGTGAAGTGAGGTTTCTGAGGTAAATATTTAAGCGTCTATATTTAAGCGTCTAAGCGTTAGAACATGCCATATATATATATATTTCTAAATTGCCAAATTCTGCTGTCCTTTTGTCTGTCTCAAAAAAGAGACTTTGGGTTTCAATTGAGTCCGCCATGTACTTTCAAACTAACGGGATTAATACTTTCTATTTAAGAGACAAAAGCCCTGAACATTAGCGGAAATCCATGTTAATTACAAACCTTCATTAAGTCAGCACAGCTGTCAATGCCAGATAAACGTGAAGCTGTTTCGATTCAACGGCCTGTTCTTCACAGAATTGAACGTCTCCATCCATAAACTACTTACTTTTCTATAGGTAATGTCAGAAAGTCCTTGCAGAAGTCACCCTGTCCAAGACCTGAGAATTCAAGGCCCCTCCTGTTTATATCAGCCTTTTCCAGAGGAAGATAAGGCAATCATGAGTAGCAGTAACTCCCTTGAAGATACTGTACTATACAGTTCATTCATTCTACTACACAACAAACACTCTGTTAAAGTGTCAAATTCAAATAAGTTTTGCTTATGAGTTGTCAATTATAAAAGTATCGATGATAAAGCAGCTCAAGAGTAATATGTGAGATAGGCTACAATTATTGATTGTACACATTTTTTTAAATCGAGATTATCAGAAAAATAAACCATATACCTGGATAATGCCAACAGTTAATATCAAATGACAAATTACTCTGAGGGGAGAGATTAACTAACTACTTTGTCAATATTTTGGTGAACATTTTTCTGCTCTCCGGAGACAAGACTGTAAAGTTAGTTGGAAACAAGATTAAGGTGCTCGAACAGGTATGAATCTCCCTGTGGTGTATGGCGACAAGACTGAAAAATAGATTTGTAAGCGTTTGACAAATACCTCAAACGCTTTATCACATCAAGACAAGCCGCGACCATGAATCACTATTTTAGGGCAACACACTCACTAACTTATCCCCATCCATCAGCTCTACTGAAACCAGCTATTTTATAGAAAATAGATATCGCCTCCAAATTCGCCACTGAGGACCATTTTTCTTTCAACCAAAAGTGAAATATTCTGTAGATTTGTACTGACCTCGAAAAATTACTATGTTAAAACTACTCCTTGAATACCCAATTTTTCCATCCACCTGTTAGTAGCTGTATGATTTGTCACTTCGTCTTTGAGGGGCAAACTGAGGATATGATTAGCAACTGGCTGCCCTTGCTGCTAGGCTGTTGAATGGATTACTGGATCTTGGCTGATAAACAAAGGTCCTGCTCCCTCACTCACAACTTGGGATGCTCAGCAGTGACTGATAATTTCAGTGCTGTCAGTCAGTTTGATTGATGCACCATCGCCCTGCTCAAGCCCCCCCCCCCAGGCACAGCAGAGAGATGTTTCTCATAAAAGATGATGCATCAAACTGGATGCGAATTCCAAATGCAATTGTAGGGTTGAAATTGTCAGGGTCCCTGAGAAAGAGCTGGAGTTCAAGATGAGTCTCCAGAGCTTTGCTGGTACCTAAGGTGTTTTATTTGAGCAGTGACACTTAATTTCAGTTACAGTAACAAAACTGTGAGGTGTTAAAACAAGACAAGTAAACAATTCCTTGAGGGCCTGAGTGGGAATGAGAAAGTTTATGCAATGAAACTATGGTGAAACATGATCTAAAGATATTGAAGGAAACAAGTTTTTAAGATTTCATATTTTGCAGGGGAGTTCATTTTCAGTCATGATATTCTACTCTGTAACTGTGCATAGGAAAAAAACTCTTACTATTTATAATACTGGGCTCCAGTAACTCTGTATAAAAAAAAACAGCAAAGCAAAGTTAAACCTCACTAAAATGTTTGGTCGTGAGTTTTACTTTCATGCCAGCAATGATTTTGTCAGAGTTTTTTGCAAATAGTGGATATCTCATTTGAAGATTACAGTCTTCATGTTTAACCAATAATTTCAACAAAGGATGTGTGAACACTCATTTCTGTAACTTTTCAACACAACATACCTGCATGTAAATAACTACATATGTTCCGCCAATGTGTTATTAACATTTGTTGTGTTGATTATTATTATTATATTATGTTGGACAGCAGGGTGGTGTAGTGAGTAAGGAAACTGCCCTTCAAGTGGTGGACCCGGGTTCAGGGATCTGCACTAAGTGACCTTCAGCAAGACACTGAATCCCTACCAGCTCCAGGGGCTGACAAGCTGCAAACAAAAACAGAATTTCCTTACGCAGACCAAAAAAGTGCCATATTATTATTCATTATTATTATTGTAACTGACACATCCAAAATGAGATATCCACTATTTATTAAAAATGTAAAAAGCACACCCCTATTTAAGAGTGCAGTGTAATAGTTGCTTTACCTTTTACTTGGTTGTATCCTTCTGTTTTCTCTCTTCCATGTTATCCGTGGTTTGGGTGATGCTCTGGGTTTGCATTCTAGTGATACATCTTTTCCAAGTGTGGCAATGACCCGTACAGGATTGGGGATAAACATAGGTGCTGACGCTGTGTGGGGCAAAAACAAAATTGTTTTGTTTTTAGTTTTGAAAAAATAAAAAGTGAAATAATGTAGTCATATCACAGTGTACCATGAAATCATACCCATATTTGTATGTATTTGATTCATAATATCCACTGTTCATTGTAGTGATAAATCTGTGGGCCAAACCTAACTGTTGATTTAGTGATATCTACATTTTATATATGTATTCCAACTCATAGTCCTGATAAAAAAAACATTTTCGTAAGGGATGTACAGTAGTTTAGTTAGTTGCATTGCTTGTGCAGTGTGGCTTTAGAAAAAAAGAAAATAATTCAATGTTTATAAAAATAATACTCTTTCCACCTCTTCAACTGTGGCATTTGAAAATAATTACTGCAAAAATGCTAGAGGGTTAAGACTGACACATACACGACTCAAATGCTTTTCTATGAAAAAACTAATTCATTTCAAAGTAATTAATAGAGCCCAAGTCTTTTGTCTTAATACTTTTCTCTGTGCCTATTCAGTATCCTTTACAATTACATAAATAAGCATTTTATTGTGTAGAATCAGAATCAGAATCAAATTTATTGGCCATTCGCACATACAAGGAATTTGACATTGGGAGCGTAGCTTTGATTACCAAATAATCTTCATCATGCTATTGAAGACATAAATCACACTGCGGTGAAGCAGCAACTTTGTTTGCTTTTTTCTTTAACCTTTATTTAACCAAGTAATTAAGATTTAAAAATTGTTTGTTTTCGCAATTGTGGCTTGCCTCTGAGGAAGAATTAAGCAGAGAAGGCTAAGATACAGTATGTATGCAGGCAAAAAAGTCAGTGTGTCATTGTGTATACAGCTGTATTGCACATCAAGGTCATCTATAGGCTGCAAGGCTTGTCAACCCTGGTTATTCAAATATTGAATGATGCTTTATAGGTGACATTATACACAATGACAATTCAATCCCATCTGTGGCTAGGGGCCAACCCCTATCCCTATAACCCTTGTGTCTTTGAGCCTTGGTAGTCTCCTGAGTGGCAGAGGTCCCTCTAGACACAAAAAACAGCAGAAACAGAGCAGTTGCTGTGGCTGTGTGTGTGTTTGTTTTAATCAAAATAGTAAGAGGTGGCCTGCAGCTGGTGGCAGTGGTACCCTTATTGCTTCCCCCGCCACCCTCCCAGAAGAACTGGATCTGGGACAAGATCACACACATGAGGGCAGCCAGTGCCCCCATATAGCCTCCAGTGATCGCTCATCTGCAGGCTGTTATTAGCCATGTAATCTGTCCTGATAGTGTTTGCTTGTGGACATCTCCAAAGGACACAGGTCACTGGGACGAGTTGCCAGGGGGACATAGTTATGAAAACATTCATCTCCAGCGTCCAAATATCATCATTCTGACTGTTATTCCAGGGAGGACGAAGGCACCTCCTCGTCAGCTTAGATAAACCTTATTAAAGTGTAGGAGTGTGAGTCTTTTAGACATCATCATGAAATGTAACAACGGAAACTGTGGTTATCCTATATATACTTTATATAAATTATTTATGGATTAGCACAAGACATTTTTAAAATAGATTTTACACAAAAATGTTTGCCAATTTGCAATCAGATTTTCAATATGCCATGCCATTCCCCTTCAAAAAAGGGCATGTCACACAGACAGTAAATCAAACTGTCCCAGAGGAAAACCTAAAAGGGGAATGGGTGTCACCAGATGGGTCCCAGTATTGGAGCTGACAGGGAGAAAATGGTGTATCAACAAGAGACAGAGTCTCGGAGTTCAGTTAGAATTTTAGGCTGAAGGCTGAAGAGCACGGTTTCTTTAGGGTTTAGTGCCTTTAAATTCACAAGTACATGTACATCTATTTCTACTAACCAAAAAAAACAACAAAGATACAACAATGACCACTCATTTCAGTATAATGAGAGTATATAAAATATGAAATATAATATAGACTCAGAGATGCAAGGGTGCGCATACACACACCATATACACACACACGAAATGTAATTCTAGTACTCTGTTAAAGAAAATAAGACCACGATAAAACACTGTTTAAAAACAGCTATTAGTGATGTTCCTTACATTTCTGGGTGAAGTTTGTTGTTTGGTGGTGTATTTTTCATATTCCTTTGATTAACTGACCAAACAACGTGAGACCACGTCGAGATATTTCCAGCACAGCTACAATTTTTCAACTATCGAAAACATCAACAGTAAACGTCACATTTGGGTGTCAATCACTCAGACTCAAAGAGCAAGGGCTTCTTTCTAGACTCACCATTTTGCACCGATCATAGAGGGAGAAATCCATCGCAGAAGAGGAAAATATAGCAATTTCTCCACAGAGAGTGAGATGTTGCATTTTGCATATGGGGCGTGAGTCTACCTTTTTCTCCACTGACAACAACATCTACCACTACCACAATTGCTCTCTCCACCTACACATAAAAACCAGAGTGAAGTTGAATTTTTTTTTCACACCTTCAATGACTTGAGAAGCAAACACAAAGAAAAGCACCTTGATGAATATATTTGTGAATACTTATAGAATATAGAGGAAGAACGATTTACAACCACTGCTTTCAATATTTGAGAAAAGAATGTTCTACTATATGAACACATTCAAATATCAATAGCATCCCGTATGAAGTGGAGGTTGCACAAGAAAAGTATCTTCTCAGATATTGAAACGGTGGTTGTGAAAAGTGGTTGTAAATCATTCTTCCTTTTTCAGTAATCACACATATATTTATTAATGTGCTTTTACTTGTTTTCCTTACAAGTTATTCAAGATGAAAAAACAAATATCCACAAAATATCCAATATCCAAAATCCAATAGCCAGATAACTTTACTTCACAGCTAAAGGGAACAAGTTTGTTGGGGGTTGTTGAAAAGCATATTGGGAAATGTAGGAAATCACTAACTGAAGTAGAGGTAGACATGGCAGGTTGAGGGAACATGAAAGAGTAAATTACAAAACGTATGTATGAATATGAATTTTCCTTTACGGTACTTCTCCAATTAGCACATTGTTCACAGATAGCAAAAAACAGCAACACCCTTGCCATTCTCATATTCTCTTATTTAAAGTGCAAATTGAAATATGTAGCTAATGATTGACTATAAACATAGATTAAACTAAAGGGCACAAACCTACGCCAATGCCGATGCTGTCACACCCAAAGATATCATTCCAATCACTTTTTTAGTTAAATTGATTTCTTGAACCTGCAAACACACCCTTAGGATTTGGAATCAAGTCTCTATGTCCGCTTCATAGTGATGGATAAAAATCCCCCAGACGAGGATCACCACCTAAATCTAATCAATTGTTCCTTGGCCTAAGGTCTATCTGTCCACCAAATTTCATGGAAATCCATTCATAAATTGTTGATATAAGACAAAGACAAACTAATGGGCCGAAAATATAACCATGATCCTTGATGGAAGTAAATAATATAATAATGGCAGAATAACCTGCAGAAAGTAGTGTCTGTTTTTTATATTGGTGTTTATGTTCTATTTTGTTCTAGTGGCAACTGATAGAGCAGAGATACAACCCTAGTCATTAAACAACATCAAAAGAAACCATTGAAGCCTTTCTTTTAGTGTTTGTTCCCATAAGTACAAATCTATACCTGCAAGTCATTGCCTTCCACTGTCCTCAGAATAAGGACAGACTGTTATAGGCTCTCCTCAACTTGATGTGTGCAGACACCTCATTGAATATAACTACAAGGGTCCTTCTTTTATTCATGCCAACCTCTGCTTGGGTTAAATCAGGGACCATTGATTGCCAATCAGTGCATCTCACAGTTCAGCGTTCTCCCCCTTGCATTTTAATCTTTGTTACCTATCACCCAGTGCCTTATTCAGATGTCAATACTCTGTCAGTGATTTCATTCTTTATAGAGTATCAAGAAATAAACTTGACAGAAAGGAAAATATACCTGTTTTAAGTTTATAACAAAATAGCACATTACCCACTTCATTCATCCTAACAAAATGGATGTCAGGTTTAAGCAGTTGTGACAAATGATCTAATCACAATTATAAAGGTAAATCAATTTGTTAAAATGCTTTTAAAAAATCTACTAAATAATAAACTGAAGGTATATCTACCTAAAATCTTGAGTTCAGCATTGGAGTAGATGGCTCCATATTTATTTTCTGCAACACACTGGTACATTCCCGAATCCATCTGCTGCACTTTGTGAATGGTCAGTTCACCGTTCACTAGTTCAACTCTGCTCTGTAACAAAAACAGAGTTTAAACCCAAATTATGCTTTAAACCATTTAATAGGAATCATAAAAAGACACAGATGTAGCAAATGGGTACACAACACATACAGAAGAAGAAAAATCCTTTTAGTCTGAATATATATATGCTTGTGGATATTGTACTTGGCTATCTTGTAGTTGTACCTACAATAGGAATAATTTAGATGTTTCATGGTGTCATCGACAAAAGGAGAGGGTATTACGTGTTAAAGTAAGTACCTGTGGTGTCAAGGGCGAGCCATTGCGAAGCCAGCGATAGGTGGGCCGGGGCCTGCCTGTGGCCTTGCACTCCCATTGGAGCTTCTCTCCGCTATCCATCTGAGTGTCATTAATCATTCTGATCCATTGTGGGAAGGCTTGAAGAAAAAAATTTTCAATAAAAATAAAAACATCCTTGAAACAAACTCAAAACACAAGCATGATCATCTGTACCTGTATGTGAAGGTACATGCCTGCATGCACACACCCATGCGCACATTGTGAGAAGTTCCATGGTGTATGTTGTAACACATGTTTAGATAGTACATTCCTATTAGACAATGCATAGTAACAATATGGTTTAGGGCATATTAAAGTGGTAATCAGTGGTTTCTCACTGCACTTCACAATTAACCAGTATCAGCAGCACTGTGACATCTTTTTCCTTGGATTTTCTGTTGATGACGTTTGAGCTTTCGTAGGTGGTGTTCGTTTTTTGTCTGTTCAGCCATGGTGACTACCCAGCTCTTCTTCTATTTCTTCCAAACAAACTGCTGTTGCTGCTTCTGGTAACATAAAAACATCACTGTGCAAAGACCTACCTGACACAGGCTGTTTAGAACAACAAATGTAAAAGCTTTCATGAACTGGTAGGCTGAATCACAATTGTGTTAAATCAGTCGGCGACAGAGTAAAAAAAACAACAACTGACATTTATTCATATGAAAATGTCAGATTACTATTACAGATATATATATATTTTTTTTTTAGCATTTTTGCCTTTATTTTTGAGAGTTAACAGTTGAGAGAGACACGAAAGATGGTGAGAGAGGAGGAATGACCTGCGACAAAGGTCCCAGGTCAGTTTGAACCCAGGACGTCGTGGTACATTTTCATTATTCATTACATCTTGGCTGTTGTGTACAGTGATTACATTACACGTGGCTGACCACTACCCATCTACTCATCTGTCTACTGTCTCACCAATGGTAGGTAGACAACTTTAGTAATGTCCTTGAATTACTGCCTTTGCCATAAACTTCTCTATGTGGGTGCATGCCGCCCACTCCCCTGAATCTATACCATGTGTACAGGGCCAAGATAATGAACAGCCTCAGCCTTGGTAAGCTACGTTCCCAAGGCCCTGTACTCCTTGGCAACTTCCATTCTGTTGACATCACAAGGAGAATAGGGAGCCTAATTTGTAGCAGCCTCACGCTAAATGTAATTTACAGAGGTCAGTTGGTAGTTTGAACTTTCATTGTGAGGGAGACCTTCCTGACCATAATCATTCAATGAAACCACACAGAAAACGTATACACTGAAGGTGCCATATGCAAAGAGTAGAAAAGATCGTGCCTAGCATTCTACTCTAGGGGTAGCAGCTCAATAGAGGGGTTCCTTCCATGTGCCGCTCCACACTGCACAAGAAACCAATATACCCTGCACAACAATTGGGCATGGCAAGTGAGTCCAAATTTCATTTTGTTGTTTTTATCATTATAATGGAGAATAATGATCATGCAAAGATTGCCAGTTTGTCATCATCAGTAATTGTTCCACTTGTTCCCAGAAATGTAGTCTATATAAATGGGTTTCAAAGTTTTGGTGGAAAATTGCATTACATGCAGAGACTTAGGGTTTAATGATTGATGCCCCTGCACTACCCCCTGCGCAGCACCATCACACTGCCTCAAATCCAACATGTGAGTTTGCACACTGAATTCCCGCAGTCTCTGTCTTTCAACTGAAGGGTACCATTCATTTCTCTGAGAAGGACACAGAAAGTTTCATATACAGGTTCACACCGCGTTGCAGCAAAAAGCCAAGCTCTCTTTGCTATTTGCACAATGCAAAAGACATTTGATGTCTGATATTTGCATGATATTTACATAACCACACAGCTAAAAAAAGCATTAGATCAAGCCAAATATAATATACTATTATTGGTGATAAGATGTGATTAAGTAAGACATATAAATAGCATATGCTAGAGGCCACAACTACACAGATATTGTAAGTCTAGAAGAGTCTTTGGTCCTACTTATTATTAGTATTTCCAAGAACTGATTATGCTGTGCTTGATCTGTGATTGATCCGTGATTTCATTTGAACAGGCTTATGCAGATAGATTAACTGACACTTGTATTTATGTGGTGACAAAGATAATTATCCCTTGGACTACTCAATAAATTAATTGCCGGTACTGGTCCCCAGCCCTGAACTTGAGAAAAAGTAGCCGAGATCATATTTTTGGCAAAACAGCCTGCTAAAACAAACACAAAGTAGAGTAGTAGTTCAGGACTTTTGGAGCCAACCAAAACTATCAGAAACAAGCAATCAACATTCATCATATTGATGTATGCCTGTTAAAGATTAACAAAACAACAGAGAACAAGAACATGCCCAGACTCACTGTAGACTTGTAGATGGCCTTTGAAAGCAGTGCCTCCCCGTGGATTCTCAGCTTTGCACTCATATGTCCCTGAGTCCTCCAGCTGAATGTTAGGAATCTCCAGTACAGCCTGGGACTTTCGAAGTCTTGCTTTTTTAGGGATGTTGCCGTTTATCTTCCTCCACGTGATAGTTGGCACTGGACTGGGAGGAGAGAACAGTTGAATGATATACTGCACAACACATTTTATAACAGGAGGCCTGGCAGTGCGGTTTGCTTTACCTCCACGATGTGAGCACCGACGATTCAACTCACTATCAATAATTAAAAATGTCATGCTCTTTATTTCCTTCATAAAATGAGCTAATGAGCATTAGCATTAAAGACTAGAAATCAAACAGATTAAAATATATATTTGTATATTATATTCTCCACCGTTTTGAGCGTGACCTTATTCAAAACAAAAAACAATTGTTGTGGATTCTGATGTCTAACTGCAATCTAAATAAAAAAGTGCAACCTGGAACTTTTTTGTCTTCTCTGGCTTGGTGGGAGAACCTTTAAAGAAACAGTTTAAACTCTTTTTCAATGCAGAGGCCTTTCGTCAGATTACACTCGCACATTCTTCTAGCTAAAACTGATGAAATATAACTTGCCACAAACATTGGCATTGATGTTCAGATCACAGAAGACTTCCATGTGCAGTGATCCCTTCTAAGTATTGATATAACATCATTCCACTTTATATTTGTTCTGCTCCACATTTGAAGCGCTGACCTGCCAATCACTCATGTTTACCACACCGAATGCCTACAAGATCCAAGGTTTCAGAGGGACACCGGCAATATTCAAATATTCAGGTTACCACACTAGCCAGAGATTTTTATGATTAGTGTTTGAGCAATGTCATCTATCACTGTTTGTTCATGGATTGCCCTATAGATCCTTATGATAGATGGCTTGCACATGCAGGAAGAGAATGTCTTACTACGTGCTATCAGTAGTGCTCTTGTATGACAGCTACATTTGACAGGTCTCTGAAAGATGGAAATGTGACACCATAGAAACCTCCAGTGCACCCATCAATCATTTAGCCAAGATGGAAATGTTACATCCCTTAGCTTTTTTATCTGTTCTAAATTCACAAGGACAGTGAAGTGCTCTTGGCTGCAATGGAGTCAAATTGGGATTCAGAGCATGTCCTGTATTAAACAAAGCCTTTACATCTCAAAATGCCTTCTGTTTCCGCTGGAGTCATGTTTTTCAAAGTGTGCTTTTCACTATGGACCCAAATCTTCACAAGATTTTCTGTCATATCCAAGATGTTTTTGTGAACTTCTTAGATTGGTTAATGTAAAACGTACACTGCTTTACCTTTTGTTTTTGGATACCTAACTCATTAGCTTACAGCATTTATTCAGACTTCCTTACATCAGCCGATTTAGAAGCGCTATGGCAACATGAAAAATCCTAATCTGTTGAAGCCCCCTTTTTTTTCCAGGATAATTTGTTTTTGAAAATACGTTTTTGAAAAACAATAAGAGGTTGTTACGTACTAATGTGGATTGAGGTCTAAAATGTAAAATTACCCAATATGATAAAACTTTCTTTCTAAAGTGGATACTATGCACATTCTTTACATATTCATGATACATGTATGTTTTATGACACATTTATGGATAAGCAATATTCACAACAGCTTCTTCTGGTTCTCAAAATGGAGTCCAGTAACCTCTAGGGGCACTTAAAGAGGTCCCAAACAAAATTAGGTATAATATAATTTCACTATTATTGAATTTACCAGAAATTATTCCAATTAGAAAACCTCTGACACAGTGGATTTCAAAACAAAAGCCCCTTAAACCAAAGTAATCTTAATGAAAACTGACATACGAGTCGAATCGGTATTCATGAATGTGGCATGCAGTTGTTATGAGGCGCTTCCTTAGACGTGATTGGTGAATTATATGCCAGTAACCTTTGCTCCAACTAAACTCTTGACTACCCAGAGCACACAGGCACTGCCCCCCTTCTGAATTTGTACCGCTTCTTATGAATTAAATAATAAGGGTTACAAATTAAATCTAATATCCATATATAATAAAAAAAATTGGTTTGCTTAAGACCATTAAGGCCTATATACTATCCTTCAATTCAGCAAGATTTCCATTTCTGTCCATTTATGCACCACTTTTTAAAACATTTTTAATGAAGAATCCACCCTAAAACGTTAGAACTCACATTTTATTGCTATGATCTTGGACCGTTCAATCAATATCTGTGAACACAAACAGCTGTCTTTCAAAAAATATTAACCATAGAACCATTGACAATGTGGTCCACCTGGTCCTGTATAGCTCAAAGAGTGAAGTAACTGAAAGGTTTTCAAGGGCTTCATTCCCTCTGGTCAGCCCTACTAAAAGTGTATCCACTACTCTACAGCACTTGGGATAAAAGCATCAGCCACATATTATATATTAAGTGGAATGAGTGGAAGATTTTTTTGAACCCAAATTAACTTACTTTCATTATCCTTGAAATTACTGTCGATACTATCAGTCTCCACACAGTTGGACTTCCATTCATTCAAAATGGAGCGGCTTCAGTCTTTGATGACCTTACATCTTAGATTCTTTTGTGTTTTGCCTCAATCTTTGTGAGAGGTAGATACTAATATTCACAGATATTAAAGTGGCAATCCACAAATTCTTACTTTTTTATTTTTTTTAACTTGGCAACATCTTTGGTGGGTGACACGGTTAGCACTGTCGCCTCAGAGCAAGAAGGTGCTGGGTTTGAATCTCGGCCCTTGTCCTTTCTGTGTGAAGTTTGCATGTACTCCCCGTGTTTGTGTGAGTTTCCTCCAGGTATTCTGCGTTCCTCCCACAGTCCAAAGACATGCAAGTCACATGGATTGGAGACTCTAAGTCGCCCATATGTCTGAATGAGTGTGTGAGTTTGTCTGTCTATGTGTACGTCCTGTGATGGACTGGTGACCTGTCCAGGGTGTTTCCCTACCTTCCACCCAATGCATGCTAGGATAGGCTCCAGCCCCCCCGTCACCCTGAATTGTAATATGGGAAATGAACGAATGAATGAATGAACATCTTTGGTGCTAAGTGGTCATCGCTGTGGTGTTTCTACACTGCACTTCCCAGAGATAACTTGGCAGTCAAACAGTGTGGCCAGTACTGTGACGTTGTTTTTCTTGGATTTCCTGTTAATAAAGTTTGAGTTTCTGTATGTACCTGCCTTTTCTCTGTCTGTTCAACCATGGTGGCTAAAATTAAATAACAGAATGATATATGCCCAACTTTCTACCATATGAACCCTATTTGAGAAGATATTTAATAGAAAACATTTCTTTGATCCCGCATGCATTTCTGTCCCTTGGTTTTATAGATCTCAGTAATGAACTGTGCAAAATGTAACAATTAGGACTGAGCAACTTCAACAAAATCAATTAAGCCCTAACCTCAGGAATGCTGACATCACTGTCATTATGTTGTCTGTTTGTATGTATTGACACACAATGATTTCTGAGGCACTGTTTGAAGACAATGGCAGACTTTGTCAAGTAAGTCTA
The DNA here is from genome assembly GCA_034670405.1 of Hoplostethus atlanticus. Lineage (NCBI taxonomy): Eukaryota > Metazoa > Chordata > Actinopteri > Trachichthyiformes > Trachichthyidae > Hoplostethus > Hoplostethus atlanticus. The sequence goes on along the minus strand of JAXDDX010000003.1, from coordinate 5,183,797 downwards.
TTTAGAGGAGATGCTGATTTTCTGGAAATGATGATGATGTGCGGACTTCAGCCTTTAATTGGTGTCGCTACAACTTCTGACTGGGCCATATTTTTTCTAAGGCCGGTAAATGCTTCCAAATTGTGTAATTTTTTCCTTTGGATTCATAGTCAACCTCATTTACAATCATCAACTTTGCAGTCAGTGAGGCTGCACTTCCACCAGATTTACTACTAAGTGCTTTTATGCATAGTATCACATAGAGTAAGTATGAATGAGAAATCCAGTGCTAAAGAGGTGACTATTGGGCATTTAACATTAGAAAGGCAAATGGATTTTGCGGGTCTAAAAGAAGGCGAAAAAGCTATCAACTGAAAGGGGTTTAATATAATTACAAATATGATCTCCATGATTTTGAAAATCTAACAACGCTGGCTTATACCGAAATTATGTTTAAGAAAAATATTTCAATTCAGATTCAGATTCAGAAAGATGTGAAGGACCTGCTATGAATGTGTTTGAAGCCCCTTTCCAAACAAAGTCTTACTTGGGTTTGTTTACTCTACAGCCGCGCTACTCAACACGCGGCCCGCGGGCCGCATGCGGCCCTTGGTTAATATTGCAGCCCTTGGTTGAATTTTTATTGTCATAGCAACTGCCAATAAAAATATAATATTCTCATTTCAATGAACACAAACATTTCTAAACTAAATTCTTAATGACCACAAGATGGCGATCATGCATACCTGTGCTTATTTAGCAATCGTGGGATCAACAAAGAAGACAAACCAACACATGATCAGCGACAAAAACGCTCGGCGCTGGCACTGCCATTGATTTCCTATTTGACAAGCGTTGCCGTCGATTCTAGAGTCGCTGCCGCCCTCGGCGTTGTGCACCTGGCGACAGACGCTGGGAGAGTCCCTGGCGCTGCGCTCAAAGTTCAACTATATTCAACTGTGACATTCGCGACCCTGATCTCTGCGACTCGCAATCAATCACAGCACAGTTTGATATTGTAGCCGCGAAATAAAAAAACAAAACAATGGAGGAGAAACTTGTTTTCTGTGTGTTGGAGCATCCCGAGTTATACATGGCGTTTAAATCATACCACGATCTGACTAAAAAGTCTGGCATGGAATGCTGTCGGTTTACAGATGGGACTACCAGGTTGGTTGACAGTTTAGTACAGGTTCGTATATGCAGCCAGTCTATACTCACTTATATGGCTGTGTTAGTATGATCATTGGCGGTGTGGTTAGCTACGGCTGATGCGGGCTGTAGTCCGAGATTATCAAAAGATCATGTGAAAAGCCCCAACTGTGCAGGAAGTCTAGCCTAGCCTACTCTCAAATCATGGCAAAACCAGCAAAACGTAACATTTCTGATGAACACAGGGTATTTCAAAAAACATGGGAGGAAGAATTCACTTTTGTTGAGGTAAATAACAAACCAATGTGCCTTCTTTGCCAGAGAACAATAGCAGTACCAAAACGGGCAAACGTTCAACGTCCATGATGGCTATCACGGTGACTTGGAATTACATATCCATCTGGGGGTAATTTGATATACTCAGACCTGATTTCAATTTAATATGCCTATATTTACAGTATTTTATTAAACATTCTTGTGATTTATTGCAACAGCAATCTAACAGTTTTACATTTAGTGAATAAAGCCTACTTATTGTCATTTAATCATTTGATATTCATGTGGCTTGAAATAACACTACAAAATAGTTTTATATGACCAAAATTTGCGTTGCGGCCCTTTGACACAGCTGTATCTTGCCTGTGTGGCCCTTGAGCTATGTAAAGTTGAGTAGCCCTGCTCTACAGATTAATTCTACTTAATCTAGAAAAATCAGGGGTAAGGTGACGGACAACAATATAGATAATGTTCAATGGCTATCATTCCACGGGAACAGAGAGGCCTCTGCCACACTGCCTTGAACATAACTGAGATACTATTTTATTGTTTAGCCTATATAAAACTATATATATATATATATATATATATATATTTAAAAAATAAGCTGCTGAAGATAACAACACCATTGCAAACCAGAATAGATTGTAAACATCCTTAAAGTTAAACAGGGCAGAATTTTCATCTCCATCTTCCTTGCCCTTGACCGTGGCCTACAAATGCTGTCACTGGTAAATATCACAACAGACAATCATTTCAAGAAGCTTTGGCATTCACACACAAAGAGCTTTCTGGCCTGTCTTAGCTAGTGGAGCCATCATACATATTGATCGACAACAGAACAAAACCCATTTTAACTTAATTTTCAGTGCTATATAAAGACTGGCATTTCTTAATAGGGTGCATTGATAAATCATTCATCTGTAGGTAAAAGGGTAAGTCAGTGGGATCACTATCTGACTGAAAGCCATCATGCACAAATTACTTCACAGAAGGAAGCATAGGGCAAGGTCTCAAGCTGTTTGCCTGTTTGACAAGCATCCAAAAACTCCTACTTAGTTTGATAGGAAAAAAGGGATGTGAGATTATAATGCAATGTCTATATATTTAGGAAATGACTTACTATAATGCGGATAATTAATTGTAAATGACTTTCACTCAGAAGGAACCCCATGAAAGCATGGTAAACAATTATGAGGTCCTTAGTCATCTGTAGATTAGAGACTGTTTGCACTTAAGATAGGATTCAGCGATGAATAATTCATACCAAATAATTATAAACAAAACGCAGGAGGATGATACAAGATTATGTTGTGAAATTTAAATTATTTCTTGTAATACAAAACACCACTTCAGCTTTGCTTTGCAGAAGAACAGATTGAAAATATATTTCAATTATTTTCATCATGAATGTCTTCAGATTTTCACAGAAAAAGGCTATTTCATTTTCAAAGTAGGCTTGCCATAACTCAGCTATCACAATTATTTGAATACAAAGCTCATCAAAATGATGCAATTTAAAAAGCTAATACCAAACCAGCAAGGGTAACTTTAGTAACCGTGGTAAGTGCCCTAGACTCAACTCTCTGTCCATCAACTATGTGGACAAAAGTGTTTTTTCCCCTCCTGGCAGTCCACTATTACCAATTTCATTTTTTCATAGAAATAACCTTGGCTTTCCACATTCATAACAGAAACTGAAAGCACCCAGGAAACACTGATACATTAAGGGCTCTCAATTATCGGAACACATGGGTCCCTAGGGCTGAATTCCCTATTCAGTCCAATCCCCTATGAACTAACATGCCATCTAACAGGCTAGCTACGATGCTGCACTTCTCTACACTCACTTAACATCCTGCCTGAAGACATGTCTTCATATTCAAGTAATGGAATAATGTAATTTAAAAAAGAGGAAAAAAGATCATGACGTATTACCAAAAGGTTTTTCTAGCAAGATAACAGTGTTTCAAGGGATAGGCTGTGGTTTTTGGCGAGCGCTATTATATTATCATAAATAACAACTATCTACATTTGTACAATATATCCCTGCTTACTTACTTCCCCAGGGCAAAGCACTCCAGTCTCACAGTGACTCCTTTGGCAGCCAGAACAGATGTAGGGAAATGCACTTCAATTTTGGGCTCATATTCACCCATGACACCTGAAAAAGGTAAGAAAGAGCAAATTAAGACACTAGAACAAAGTGACTAGAACAAAGGCTACTGCGCCTACCGCCCCCCCCCCAAATCCCTCGCCATCTTCTTCCCATTTTTAGTTGAACAGTGCCACACAGAGACCCAGAACAGTGATTTAAAAACTGTGGGAATGCCAAACCACCCTTCGGCCCTGGAATCTGTTTTACTTATGTGAGCCAAAGATGCAACAACTGAAAAACAAAATGTATTACCAGATCTACATTGCCTGAGATGTCCTGGTGTTAGGAGCCCTGCTTAGCTCTCAAAACACACATTAAACATTAAATCATGCAGTCTACAGGTCTGGGACTTCATATTACACACACCGTCTGCTTATGTCTCTGCTATCCCCCTTAGTGTTTTGCAATCACACCCACTGTTCTTTAAATAGATGATATGGCAGCAATGAATAAATAGACAAATAGATACTGTACAGGTGTTTCGGGACATTTGAGTAAAGGTAATCGGTTAGAATGCAACTACATAATTATATTTTTGATTTCTACATAACATGGTAGTTAAAATGTTTTAATGATTCTTTGTTTAATTTTACAAAGGGTTCCTTGTACATTTGTGCTTTTAAACTAGATGGTATTTATTAATATATTATGTGTGCAATACATGTACAGTGTAATCTAGGAGTTGAATTCTGCACAGGTAGTGAATTGTCATGGCATTACTATCCGGCTTTAAGAAATGCTCAATGGTGTCACAAAAACAAACCAAAAGCTAACATGCTAACAAAGCTGTATTTACCAATGGGAACAGGGAAAAGTAGATTTTCGTAAAGAATTAGTACTACAATTCGCATTTGAAAAAAAACACATTTGAAAGGACCTAAGAGATAACATGTTATCAGTATTCCTAGGTGCCACTATGACTAGCACCTACTCTCTTTAAGCCATACCCAGAGGACATGTTTTCTTTGTTTATTCATCTGTATGTTAAAGGGGGGCATCTATATCCATTTGCCAGGAAGATATGTCAGATGGCATTGAGCAAATTTGCAATAACAAAGGAAAACACTCTCATCCGGGATCTAATTACCATTATCCGTCTTATTAAACGGGAGATTGTGATATGAATATTACATGAGCGTTTTACTCTTTACACAGGAATTTTAAACACGCACACAAGCATTGCTTACGAGCCCCGCAGATGGACACACTACTAACCACCTTCCTGAATTCACAACAAGACAAATCAGACCATTTACAGTGCTGCTCCAGGTGCACTGCAATGTACATGATCAGTAAGACAAATGACCAGCATGACATTTGAGAAACCATAATTATGTGTCCTACATGAACCTGACATTTTTTATGTGATAAAATGAATGCTACAAAGAAAGAACAGGGTCGTTGAATTGTGGGTCACTATGTATGGAAAAGGAATTTTATGATATTTGTTCCAAAGAACTTTTCAATTTCAATCTCATTCTCTACATTTATGGCTCCAAAGCAGCCCTTCACAAATAATGAATTTGCAATATTTCACTGGCTCATGCCGTAGTATATTCAATATCGTATTCAGTCTCTGCAGGTTGGACTTGATAGAATTGGGAAATAGTATCTATTCTTGGTGTGCTAAAGCGCTACCGACCATTTGTGGTTTGGCTTTATGTTTTATGTTCCAATTTCATTTATCAATGACACGGAAATTATTATTTTTTGTTTTACTTTGATCTAATGGCACGCCATGCAAGCCAATTTAATAACAGGATGTGTCTCCTGAAATCTATCAGCAACAGAAGAAGAAAAAAGGGCTTCATTGGGTCTCTGATCCAGTTGTTGGATGTTTTCAGTATAGGTGCCTCTCAGGAAACTACTGCCAAGAAAAGTTTGGAACTTTAAAAAATGTGGTGACACATTTATAACAACTGTATTTAAAAACCTACTGTATCGTTCACTAAGTGCATGTGTTTTAAGAGTGAAAAAACTGAGAATAATCATCATGAGCAACCAAAGTATACAGAAAACTTAAATCACAGTGTTCGATGACTTCAAACAAGCATAAATGCATGAATACATGAAGTTGTTGCTTTGAGCCTTCAAGTTGTTCCAATGAACATTCGCACATCACTTGAACACAGTCACATTCACAAAGGGAGAGCAGCTAGTTGTAACTTAGTGTGTGGAGGGAGAAAGAAATAGAGAAGTAATTATGTGTGAATTGGTACATCCAGTTCTTGCACAGCTGACCTGTTCTCCCCAATTCAAATTGGATAATTGTCACACTCCTACTGTAGTACTCATCTATCCTGCATCAGCACCGCAGACATTTTATTTCTTTAACATTATAGAACCAAAATTAGTATAATATAACACAAACTCTAACATCTTTCAAAGGACTTTAACGTGCAAAACATTATTTTTCTGAACAATTAATTTTGGGGATGGAGCAGAATTACAGCAGTAGTTCAAGTAGTAGTTCATTCAGGCAGGAAAAAGTGGGACTTTTACAATGACTGCATATTATACATAATACAATACATAGTAATTAAATTAAATGATAGAAATTAAAATTGTTTTTTCAAATTTTTCAAAAGGAACAATCATCTCAACGTTTGAGATTTTGGCTAAGCAATTCTTTCAATTGTCACTGGCATATTTAAAGACTGTTTCATGTACCTTCATGATGGTAGAGGTTGTGTACTCTCGGGGTAAACATGATTTGTTTTGACTATACCACTGAAAATCTGTTGGTTAATAAAATCTTTTTTAACTGTCATGCAGTATGGTTATTGGTCTAAGGGCTTCAATAATAATTCTGAGTATACTATAGAAAACATGCCCGAGGGGACGTGTCTGCCTGCAAACATTATGCTACACTGATACAACTGTCAGTGTAGAGAAAATGTGTTATGACAATAATAATACTACCAGAGTTGTGGTCCCTGCCATAGACAGTAGCAGTAGTCTTTGTTTTTCTTCTTCTGCAGAGCATTGAAACATAGCCACGGAATTGAAAAGAAAATAACATCCGATATTTAAAAGACTGATGACGCTAGTTTGAAGCAATTTCACTTTGCTATAATATTTATAGTTTTTGATACAAATAAGCTTCATATGTGTTCTGATCCAAAATCACCTGTCACATATTATGGACTTGCTTCTTTTTACTGTGAATTCTATATAACAGATCTTTGGATGTATGTCTGTCTAAAAGTGCATTAGTCCAGAATTCTATGCTTAGCCCTGCTCAGCTCAGATTGGATTGCGAAGTGAAGATCAATGGCTTCCAGCAGGGTATAATGGAGCCCAGATGCTTGTTTTGATTAAGAGAGTCAGGACTGGAGCAGACAGTGGTGAGCTGCACACACATCCAGCTTGAACTGTCTACTCTGTAATCATCACTCACTTTTATTGAGGCACAGATTGTGGTGTCTGATTGGTCAGACTCCAATGACTGAGGGGCACACACAGTCCGGGAACATTTGGGTGTCAGCTGTTAGATGTACCAGTGTAGTTTTCAGCATTTTAGATCCAAATTCACAATATATAAGGTTGTTGAACATCCGTGAGATTTGCAGAGCAAGAGCTGCCAAGACATTCTTTGGCACAATAGGCCTACAGCTGTAGAGATTTGTATTGGCCATGTTTGTGTTAGTGATGAGAGGACCCTCCTTCAGCCCACATATCGTAACCACGTCACAATATGGCTACCACAAATTGACTTCTCTGCCGACCCTTTCTGTTTCTTCATCAACCCATGTATCACACAAGGCTGACCACATGCCCTTCTTATTCTGCACCTCGGTTAATGAGAGGAACAAACCAATTTAGCACGGTAATGTGCTTAATATGTACGTCTCTGAGGATCATTTCACACAAGGTTATGCAAACAGAGAGGAAGAATCTTGCTGGAAGGGATGTAATCCTTAAGAGGTAAATAAGTGTTGCAACATGTAGCAACTTGGTTCCTAGGCACAGAAGCCCTTTCACAACTTCACTGGGGATGTAATCTCTGTAATCTTGACAATGACAGGCACCTGTGTGAGGTGATGGACAGTTCTCTGTGTAGTTAGATGTAAAAAGCCTGTAGGTGAAACCTGCACCTGAATCCAACAAACAGCTCTCCAGGATGGCTCCCGAGAGTCTAGTATAAAAGACTGAAATCCCATCCACAGCAAGGGCCATTGATTCAGTTAATTTTATGCTGGAAAATGATTTCCCTGATGGCAAGTTTCACCAAAGCACATTGTGAGTGAGCTCCCCACACTAATGTTAAAGCATTGCTTACTATCTATTTAGGGTGTGCAGGGAATTCATAACACCTTCCCTCAACATGAGGCTCATTGTAAAGCATAAGACCACCTCACCTTTAACGACATATCTGAACTCACATTTTTCCGAACACATTACAACGTAATAAAAAGCACGAGCAAAAGTAAATTCTGCTTTTAGATTTCCATCTGTGCTGACCAGGGAGGGAGGAAGCATTGTAATAGAATTCAAAAAACCTTTTTTTTTATTGAAATCCATTAGCTTTGATCTGGCCAGTGCATTCATCCAAATCTGGACCCGTCACCTGTGAGTATCTCGGTGAGCCTTACCATCGGTTTTCAGCGTCAGAGGTGTTGGCAGGCTGAGGACCCTGGCGTTGGTCACCGTGTTCTTCACAAGACAAATGTAGCTACCCACATCTGAGGGTTGGACCTTGGAGATGTACAGGTTCCCAGTTACTTGGGAGATGAAGCGCCGACTGTCCTCAGCAACAAACGAGGGGAACTCATTGAACACCCAGCTATACATAATCTCTGGAAAAGCAAAGACAGAAAATACAGATGAGAAAAATGCAGGAATGCAGTACATGGGTCCAGTTTTGAGACCACTTTTCTGACTTGACTTGGTCTCAATCCCCTTTGGAACTGGTCTTGACTTGAACTCTCGACTACAGCCCTGGAAAAATGTAATTCATATGGTAAACCATTCACCTTGTGGACTTAGAGGAGGACAAAAATAATAACATTGCTAAAATTAAGATGACTGTGTGGTAACACAATTCACTGTGGCTAACAGTCTCGAAATAGACAATCAATGATAAAGATTAGATGATAAAGGCAATTCAGTCACTTTGCAGTGTGTAGTACAGAGTGGGTTCAAAATCATTACCAACATGAAATTCCTCCCACATTAAAGGGTTTGGTGGCTCTCCTGGTATGGGTTATCTCTAGAGAAATCCTAATACTACTAAAATAACAATTCTGAGTGATCACCTTCACACCTTAACACATTTGTTTCCTGATGCAAATTGTTGTTAGGATAACAACCTCTATCAATAAGGCATAAATGGGTACCCAGTGATTTGAAATTCACAACTATACATGCCAAGACCTCCATAACTAGATCTAGTCCCTCTTGAGCATTTATGGGAGATTCTGGATTGATGTTCAGACAGTGTTTTCCACCGTCATCATTAAAATGATGGGCCCAGGTGATCACTCAGAATCATTACAATAATGATATCATAATTATTGTGTAAGAAGTGATTAATATTGATCTTGTCTTCTTGGAGATGAGAAGACCAAAACCATGCCAGAAAAAGCACATTATTACAGAGCTGCTGTTACTGAGGGACTTCTTTACACAGGTGTTTCCATTATTTAGACTTGGACAAATAGGCATGGATATGCTTAATTAATTATCCAATCCAATTAATAGAACTGGGACTATCTGGCTCAAACTGTTCATCTCATTGATCTTTTTGATTTGCTATAGGTTATGCAATGGATAATACCAAAGACAGTGTGCAGCATCATGCCATATCTCATCAGGCTGAGATATGGCAATTTGCAAAATTGCAAATTTGTCCTCTCAGCAACATTATATCAAATGTGAGTAAGAGTATGAGTATGATCAAATGTGATCTCATGCACTTTGGAACAACTTTGCAAATATGTATGTGAAGTTTGAGTTTGATGTAGGCAACTGAAATCTGCTGTTGTATAATTTGTTGGAGAATGAGTTAACTTTGCAGGAGTACTAAAAATGTTACTATTGCAAGGTTGGCCTGATGGTGGCGCTATGGAGCACACACATATGTGGTCTGACACACTCTGGGGCCCCTCCCAAACATTTCTGTGAAGTTTGGTTACTCTAGCATTTAAAAATGATGTTCCTGTTTGCTCATCTTTGCTGTCAAATTTGTTTGTGTGTCACAGTCCAACACTTTGGATCAATGAACATAAGTCCAAATATGCTGTATGGAAAGAAATGGGAAAATGGGAGAAATCGCGAAAAAAATAAAATACAAAATACAATTAAATTAAATTAAATTAAATTAAATTAAATTAAATTAAATTAAATTAAAAAGTCAGAAATTAAACCAGTGTGTGCAATGGCTTCATGAAGGAAGGAAAAATTATTCTAGGCTATACGGTTCAGGAGTTATTGGCAAATATGTAAAGTTGCTTGTTATATGGCTGATTCAGGTATTTTCTTCTTGCCAGAGTAGTGGCTGAGATTTCAAACCTATCCACCAAATGTGATTGCTCTTGCATTAAGCATTTAGGAATTATGCCTCCCTTCCTGTTTGCGCATCAGTCATCAACTTTGTTCTTGCAAGATGACCAAGCAAGTATCAAAAGTCTTCGCCATCATCATTTGTGCGTCACGGCCAAATTTTCAAAAATGCTGTGTATGATGTGTGCACAATTTCATGGAGATTCAACCAACTTCAGCAAAAAATTTGCCTTGAAAATGAATTTCACTTAAAGTTCCCAAAAGGACAGGGCGGCCTTCTCTGTACTATTGTCTAATAAGGCCAAACTACAGTAGATAGACAGCAAAGCTGTATGTAATCTTTGCTGAAAGATTATGAAGCTATTTGCATCAAGGTTGAGTCTTTTGTATTTTATTCATGACAAAACAGTGTGGGATAGGATAGGATATAAACTCCCTGGCACAGATGTGCATATGAATTTAGTATTCTTTGTGATGCATGCTGAGCTACAAATCAAATGACAAAAAATAGAAAGATCACACACTTGCTTGGAACTAAATAATATGCAGTTTTGCAGAGAAAAAAAAAAAAAAATGAACAACTAAATTACCTGGAATATGCAAAAAAAATGATCAACATAGAGCAGATAGTTTGCTTTGTGTCTTCTGTGCATAATTCTACATAGCCACATCCATCACTGAGTTCATAAAAAAAAGACAAATCAATCCACCCTATGTTTGTTGCATGATAATATTTAAAAGCTTGTTGATTCTGGATCGATAATTTATCTATTCTGGAGAAAAAATTCCTTGAAACTGTTGAGGCTTTCTTTGTGAATAACTGCAGTGAGGTAGAAAATTTAATCGAATACAGGCTTTTTTTTTTTTTTTCAAACACCGCATGTCAACAGATTAGTTGAGTCCCACCAGGATTTTGCAGGGTTTTTTTTCTGATTATTGTGGCCCAAATGATGAATTTGCAGTGGCTTTATCAAATGCAATTTGCAATATTTTCTGTGTTATGTTGTTCTGTGTTATCTAAAACTGCACGAATGCATGAATCAAGTCAGCAGAAAATTTGTTTTTTTTTGTTTAAGAACTTACCAATAATATAGAATTAGTCCCAGTTAATGTGGTATATAAAGGCAAAATCAAAAGTATTCAAAAACGGCCAAAATAGCCCAAGACTCCTAAGGGTTAAAGCAGGTGTAAAACAATATGAAAATATATCATCAGTGAAGCTGGTGTTCTTTTGAGTAATCATACCTATATGCAAACAAAACACGCTGTAGAGGTGTGAAACTCATATGGTAAGCACCACATTTGCACACTTAACACTAGTTTTGTTAAAGGGGGGGTATTGTACTAATTTTGGGCTATTTAAACTGTTCCTGGGGGTCTTTACAAGACGTTTGTGAAGTCTATATCAAAACAAATCCTAAAACCAGCTTCTGTGGTGTGTGTTTCAGTCTCTCATTTTCTCCATTGTAGAGAACAGGCTGTTTTGAGGGCGTGTAGGTTGTATGTAATGAGCACTGCTCTGATTGGCTGCCTCACGCCTCACTCACGGCGTGAGGCGGCCAATCAGAGCAGTGCTCATTACATACAACCTACACGCGATCGCCTGGCGGAGACGGAGAGCAGAGCGCTCATGCTAACCATGGCGGCCGCTCCAGAACCAACACTGAGACCGTACATGTTTGAGCCAGAGTCTGACCCAGAATGGGAAGAGGCAGCTGAGGCGGTTCCACTTAGTTTCTCAATGATAACAATTCTGTGTAATATTGTACTTTCGTGCCTTGTGTTTGTGTATATGGATGTGTGAGCGACACTCTCTGCTGTAGCCGGTCTATTTATGGCTCATGTCCATAAGCTTATTGAATACAACTTGCAGACAAGCTAGGATTGACAATTTTGTTGAGCCAGTTAACCAATATATTATTGGATGCAATCTATTTGCATCCAAACAGCGCAGCCAAACAACCAAACACGATTGTACTAATGGTGGCTAAAGTTTACCAAGCCTGACACGTTCGACAGACTTATAAAACAGACACTGGTCCCAACAAATAACTTTAAGATGAGTCCTGACTCCAACCAATAACTTTACTTTTACTTTACTTTACTTTTAATGACTCCAGCTTTAGTTTTCTTACTTCTTCCACGCCCAACAAGCCCGTGGCTAGCCCCACTAGCTCGTTAGCTAACCAGCAGTCGAATATACTAACCAGACTAATTTGGTAAATTAAATCAAAACATGGTGACACTTACAGATTCCAATTTTGCAGATGGGTCACGTACCTTATGAATTGCTCCATCTTTAAGCTTCAATTTAGATGCTAATCCTGCCGTTGCTCAAGCAGTCTGAGGACTGATCATCACACACAGAAAAAACTGTAGCCGTTGCCGTTAAAAATAAAATGAATCCACTCTGTCCTGGCATTTTCGCGTGTTGGGAGACTGTGCAGGGATCTATGTTGCTGCCTGCATCCTACAAAATAATAACTGGAGTTGATATATCTCCTGATATGTTGTTTTAGCTTCAGTAGTCGCAAAGTAATGGTGCATTCCAGTGTACTCGGAAAAAACGGCGTCCGAATGTGATATGCGCCGATTCTCTTCACTAATGGCGCTGTAGTAGTTGATGTTGAGTTTAGATGCTTGTAACATTCTGAGACTTACCATACAAACATGAGTTTGCTGCGGGCGATTATGTTTTCCCGAGCAGATGCACTGGAACACATTTAGATTGGAAGTTAGGAATACCGACTCGGAATTATCGATTTCCGAGTGCAATGGAATGTACCATAAGCAACGGCTTGCGGCACTGCCGTGAGCTGCATTTTGCGACGACGTAAATGGGATTGGTTGTTCAACTGGGCGTGGGCATGCTCTGAGAGGGGCTGGATTTGCACCTTATGACGTCCAAAGGAACCATTTTCTGAAACGGGCTGTTTTTCTCCTATCTTTGGCACCATTTTGGGAAAAAGGAAAATACAGAAAAACGGGTTGACTTCCAGATTTCAAATTTTCTCAGCTGCTTAGGGAAGTAATTTCCTGTGGAACATGTATAAGCGCCAGGAATAAACCGTTTTCCATAATATGGGTCCTTTAACACCAGATTAAATCTATCTATTGATATTTTTGCTTGAACATGAACCAATATGCCAGTGGTGGAACATCTGTGTTCTCTGCTGTCTGAATAACATCTCAGCTTGTTTTCTTCTGAGTAACCATAAAACTGTGCACTCAAGATAAAAAATAAATAAATAAATAAATAAATAAAAACATGAAATTATTTATTGCACTCAACCTTTTCAAATTGTAGGGGTTTTAAATTCCAGATTAAATCCAGAGCCAAATTAAATAATTTTCCATTCATTATTATATTTTCCTGAGCATATATAGCTTTATTAAAGATTATTTATTTTCATAATATGTCCATACAGTACGGTGTCTGAACAACACATCGTCCAGTGCTCCTTGTGTAACCATATCAAATGGGGAAAAAAAGGCTCAGGATAACAAGAAAGGAAAGTTGCAAGTTGGATATGTAAATGAAAAAAAGCACAACCTCCCAAACATGTAGGAGTGTATACAACTGAAACTCAATTTCCTCCTCGGAATCTTCCTCTACTTCATCCCTCTCAAAAGCCCGACTGCAAAGCCGTTGGCTGTGGTATAAGAAGGACAAAACTTTGAGGTTTTTGTCTGTCATTGATCTTCTCCTGCTGGACAACACCAGCTTGTAGATGCTGTTGCTTCGTTCAGCATCAGCTGAGTTTCACACACCAACTTTATATAAAGTCTCTTGCAGACCATCCCAGAAGACATCCAAATCCACCACTCCACTGGCTGAAGCTCTGAGTGCTGCTGGATAGCTTTGTAGCAATTGCAAGTGCAATGTGACCAGGATCAAACACCCTTGCAGGAAATTCATAGCAGGTTGTCCATCTGACATGTACTTGTTGAGTTTTTCCTCTGCATTGTTGTGCCTTCTCCACTGTGTGGAGAATTTGTGTTTTGACGGCGGAGGACAGGTCAAGCTCCTCAAGGTAGTTGGCACATGCCTCATACTGTAGCTCTTGATCTGCAGATCCTGCAGGTAGTTGAAAATCTTGGTGGTCACAGGGCATCTGCTCTGAAAGATATCCAGAAACTGGATATCCCTAAAATAATTAATTAATTATGTCCCTAATTCTGTCACACATGCACACACACACACACACACACACACACACACACACATACACACACACACGCACACACTTGCATCTCTCTCTCCCCTCCACCCTCTTTCTCTCAGATTTTCATAACCAACTTTATTCAGTAACATAATAAAATGAATTGAGCACTCACCTTTGTTCTTTCAGCACATGACACCAGAGCGTGTCTACGAAGAAGTTTGTTGTTTGTTTGACATGATTTGATTGGACCAAGGCTATTTGTGGCTCATTTTAGGAAAGTGTGGTGATTGGTCAAATTTGCAAGCATTGTGTCATTCTGACCATTTTATGTGGAAATATTGCACAAAATTAATTAAAGTTTATTCGCGCTCGCGAAATCCTGGAGGGACTGACTAGAGAAGACAACATTATTTGCTTGATCTCCTCAGAGGAATGTTCGATAAGATAGCAGCTGTTGCACTAAGGAGACTAAAGCACAGATGTAAGAACAAGAATAGTGAACAGGGATGTATTCCAGAGTTTGAACTACAACACAAACTATGCTGATTGTACTCCATGAAACAGCCTCTCACCCTGCTCATCATGTGCATGTCATTTACAGTGTAGTTTAATCACATAAACAGAGGACAAATAAAGTCACAACAGAAATTTCAATCATTTTAACATATATAAATGTGAATTAGCATTAGCAGTTAGCAGAGTTCCAATGTATTTTATTCAAAGGTCATCATACTGTAACTTCATAAAGTACAACATTGTTTACCAAAGACACACATAAAACCTGATCACATGGACTCAAAGCCATGAAATGGAAAATAATAAGCTGTTCACATCTCAGTGATTGCAAATTATTTTCACTTATGAAACCTGCCTCATTTAAGAGGCATTCTAATGTCTTTGGATCCTCCCACAACCCACTTAACCCTAATATTGTTAAATATTTCCTATACCGTATGAATTTCAATTGTGACACGGTCTGACTCACATACCAGCTAGGGCAATTTTTTAAATTTTATTTGTTGGTCATTTGTCATTCTTTGTCAGAAAAGCAATGTTGAAGATATAAATTATCAGCTTGCCTTTACTGTGTATTTGAGTACAATCCGTAAACCTATAACATCACAAAAAAGCCTTAAAAGCATGTTGATCATGCAGGATGTATAAAGAGAGAGTCACTGCTACTAATGTCTCAGGAGTAAATATTCCAACAATGTAATATCCATAAGTGAAAAGACAGTTTCAGGATCATCTTTCACCCATGTTAAAAGGATGAGAGACAAAAAAAAGTGTACCTTTATGAAATGCAGTTATTGTAAACTATGTTGTCCATGCATAACGTATATCTAAAGGAATATTGTGCTAAATTCAGCGATGCTTTTTTTGAGTTGTGAGTTATTGTCACACTTCTCTGCTTATTTGTTCATGGCCATGTCAGGAGAGGAGAATGGGCAGACTTGTTCAAGCTAACAGAAAGGCCACAAATGCTCAAATAACAGCTTTACCACAGTGGTGTGCATTTATTTAAATTTACTGTATTTATTTAATTACGTGCAGCTCTCAGCTCTGATTCTTTGCTCTGCTCAACACACAGCTCTCCCTCCCCCATCAGACTGGCCCCTCCCCCAATAGATTGACTGTTACTGCCGACAGGCTCGCTCGTGCCGACATGCACACATAATACCGAGAGTGCGAGAGAGCTCACTCATGGGAGCCACCGGCCATAAAACGCAAAACTAGACCAGAATTTTTTTTTTGACGTATGCGCTGGGTGAGCAACTTTTGTTGAAATTAATGGGTGGACATTTTGCATAGCTTCTCCAGTTCTTCTATATAACCTCCTTGGAGGAATTGGAGGCAGAAACCACTGCCGGCCACAAGCACCGGCAAAATGCAATAGTGTAGCTTTAATTTATCATGTTCATTCAAACAACCATTAGACAAGAATGCAAATATTAAAGTAATTTAATGAATCACTACTACAGCTCTTAGACTAGATTTGGATATTGAGGTTATTTGAGGTTATAGGGCATAAAATCCCATTGTTCTGAAATGAACTTCAAATGTATGTCTGGATATTATTTAGACAATATATTCTGCATTGATCCACTCAGACTAATGCAAGCCATATAACATGAGGGTCTTATGTCACTGTGGCTGAAAACTTGGTCCATTTTTACTGCTCAAAGGCAACAAGACTTTAACAAACCTTAAACGACAGAAAATCACCATTGGCATTTCGCCGATCTCCTTCCACAACTTCACCTCCAATTCTAATTTCATGTCACTGGTAACCATTCAAAAGTAAGCCTTTCTTGAGCTGGAAAAAGAAAAGCCTGTGTGTGCAGTAGCTTGTCCTGTAAACGCAGTGTAAAAATTGCATACACAAAGGCAAAGGCAACACCTGTGCTGAGATTAATGCAGAACCTTAGATGCGAATCATCTGCACCACAATTTTTTGACAAATTTGTCCGTCATGAAATGCTTAATTGCGAGGGTGTCAGGTTTTTTTTTCCAACCATCTATTCTGTCACTGATTTTCTACTTGCCACCATGTCATACAAAATGGCATCCACGAACGGGAGCTGGTGCTGAGGAGCACTTGGCAAACATTCCCACGGGTCCACTGCAGCAGTACGACAGAGCTGATGCAAACAGAAAACCTGGATGATTCATGGCTCACATAAGAGCTTACATTAGAGGACAACTGCAGAGAGGGAGATTCAAGATAAGCCATTAAAAAGCACTGCATGGTGCTCTGCCTATGTGAAATAATTGGTTGTGTAAGATTTCTTTTAATTTCTAATGATCCAGCAAATTTGATATCTGAGAGTTTGTGTTGTCTGTGTTGTGTCTCTATAACTTAACACACTTGTCAACAGCATGGATAGATGGAAGAATGGATGGATACAAAAACTAACTAACCACCAAAATAAATGCATAAAAATAAATGAATGAATGAATGAATGAATGAATGAATGAATGAATGAATGAAAAAAAAAACATGATAACAATCAACCACCTTGGTAGAATAATAACAGCATTGTTGCCATAGGAATCGCAATTAATAGTGATGAGTTTATTGACAATCTCAGCTGCAGCGGAGACAAACCATCAAAATATTGTCCTTTTGGGACAAGGCTGTGAATGAGGGTGTCAATTCTTACCTGGTGAATGGGGGGGAGGGGTACACATGAGCACCACACCCTGGCCTTCACGCACAGACACTCCCCCTCTGCTCTTCCCACTGAAGGCACCTAAATCTGGAACAGGACACAAAGACAATCCTTCTCAGTCTCTAACAAAACATTTACTCATACTAATACCACTACTAAAAATACTAAAAGAGGCTAGGATATTGATCTTTGCCCTTACAATTTCCCCCCCTGGGGATTACCTACATACCTACCTACCTACCTACCTACCTTACAAACAACCTTTCAAACAAGTCTGCAATTAAAAATGGTAAACTTGCTACTGGCTTGTTAGTTTTAAGTGTCATCTATTTTTTTCTCAAAACAAATTTCACAAAGGAAGGGACCCTACATTGAAAAGGGCTCTACGCTGCAACTTCAAGTGTTCTACAGGGAAAAGCAGAATAGCTTAACCCATAAAAGGTGCTGCACTTAGTCGACTATTATCGTATTACTTTTTGAAATATACTATTTTATCTATATTATTTTGAATGTACTAATGTCTGTAGTTTTACCTGATTGTTTTTCTGTGTAAGGAGAACAAAGCAGGTTTGACTGAATGCTAGACTCAGCCTTTTGGGGCCTAACACTGCCAGTTTAATTTCTAGTTGATGCAATATCAGACTGTGGAAATCAAGTGGCAGGCTGCTGACCCAGGGCGGGTTTCTGCGTCTCCGCAACTTTAATTCCGTCACTATGAAGGGCAATGTTTACCATTACCCTGAAACTGTTGGATAATTATGCCTCAGAGTGACTTGCGGAACCTGCATTTCATCTCAATTTCTGATGCATTAAACAAGGATCAAGGTTCACAGCCTTCATCTCAAAATGTAACACATAGTCAATTTTCTGTCAAATTAAATTTATTTTTTCAATTATCAAAGATCAAAGGCCTTGTACAAACTGGGCAACATTCAGCTCACTGAATTCACCTATGACACATACAATGTCAAAAAGACATACGTGTTTTGAATTCCAAATAATAATACAATAAAATTGCAGAAGGATATTTTGGCACAGTTAAACAGGTTCTCCTGAGGTAGGCCTCCCCTTGAATGCCAAACTGAGAAGCCTGGATTCATCCCAAGATGAAAAAAATGTTTATACTGAATTGGTCACATGTTTCTCTGCAAACACTGGCCTACTGTGCACTGCATGTATTTGAAAGTCATGGGAGAGTAACTGGAGCAATTTTACAACAGGGTTACTGACTGATATGTTTGTAAATTGATAGACACAGGTTACAGTGATGAGGGATTTGTCATACAATAGCTTGCTGAAACATCTTAACCAGGTCTGTTGATCCCATTCAATAATGTGATCCACACTGACCAACTCACCCTGAAAAAGACGTTATAAAATAAAAACTCAAGAAACGATTAAAAGAAAAGAGGAAGAATAAATGTTGCATTTTCAGTAGAATCAGCCTGGGTGGGGGTGGGGGTAGTAGCCTGTCATGCCAACTGGATTTGCAAGCTTTCATTTCACAACACAAATCAATCTGGCCAAACCAACCACTTACTGTATTTGGAAAAGGGTAGATCCAATATAGAATGGACAGTTTTATCAGCGTCAGTCTGTTGGTGGGGCAGCGTTTCAGGTTGGGAGACTTTTATCCAGACAATGGTAGATACCATCTCCTCTTGCAAGCACTTGCTACCCAATTCTGAATTCTGTTTGATAATTTTCATTCTGCACCTTAACCAACTTAACCCTTTCCCCTAAAATTGTGTGAGCTCAACTTGCCAGTATGGAGATGTCTTGGACTATTCTGGAGATACACAATCCCCCTATCTTGGCCCATTTGCTATGTGTGACTAGTGTTGATTTATCTGTGCTAACAAGCTGCCACCAGAGTATAGGAATCGAGAGCTACTGATTGTCACCATGTTCGCTATTGATTCGCCAGCAGCTGTCACCACCCTGTCTTTTTCGTCTGCATAGCTACTTTCTACCCCTTTCTCTTTTCAATTCAAAGACGAATCATGAGTTATAGTAAATCAATGTCCTCTCCTGTAGTCTAATAGCCAAATAGATGATAGATAAAGATGAGGAGTAAAGTGAGTGAGTGAATAGATAAATGAATAAATAAATACAGACACAACCGCTGTACGTGATGTTGACAAAGACTCTGTACCTTCAACTACTGAAGTAGAACTACTTAGCAACCCATAATACAAGACTGTGGTTGTACTTGGCAGCCAGCAGGTGTGAGTATGTGTGTATGCAAGATGATCTCTGAGACATGCAGTGGAAAAAAAATATCACAGGCTTCCTGCCCTATAAGAAACTAAAGGCAATGTTAGAATCATTCTATATTTTTGGAGCCAGAAGATGAAGATCAAAGAAAACTCTTACCGACCTCACTCATTTCCCTTTTCAAAATGAGACTTATGAGAATGAATCAATATTAATCACTTCTTTAATAATGTAAAAACAGCATAGTCATTAAAGTGTCCTCAAAAATTTTACATCAACATATGTCGATATAAATCATTTAAACCCAGAAATGCAGTGATGAAATTTGCATTATTACAGCACAAGAGCAGGTACTCAATGCAAATTAATTATTTTAACATCAGTATGGTTTCAATCAATGGCCATTAAATACTGATCAGTTCAGATTTTGTAGAACATTTCAGGGAGGAAAAGACAATCTTTTAATGCTCATGTCAAAGCAACCCCTAAGACTCATTACTACTGTAGTGCTCACAGAGGCTCGATACCTGAGCCTCAGCCAGACTCATGTCTGCAGAGAGCGGAGAAGAACTCTTTGGGGAGAGAGATCACAGGCCTCCCTTCTGCCTGATGCCTTCAAAGTCACGGCTGCAAAACAACCCAAGTGTGAGTTCAGCAGCTCAGAATTTCTAAACAAAGAGAGAAAAAAGGGTCCTACTGGAACATCTTTGGAGGCAGAGTAAACGAGCAGTGGGTAGAATTTAGAAAGCCTTGGCCGCTGCACCTTTCCTGATGCACTCTGGTTGGTCCACCCTCCCTCTCCCCTGATTCCCTGTAAGCCATGAAATAAGGCCAGGTTCAGTATGACAGATTGACAGACCAAAACCCCTGTGGACTAGAGTAAGCTGTGCCTTAATGTTGCAAATACAGTTAGTAATGGGAGGAAAAAAGTTCCAGCCTTTGAAGACAGTTACTGTATGTATGTGATGTTTCAATCTACATGGTACAACAACACAAGTCAAAGAATTTGGCCATTCAGTTCCAATCCTTACCGAAACAAGACAGTATATAAGTACTTATTTAAGATATTCAATTTGTAAGGTACAGCATTTAGCAATGTGTATCTGAACTTTAAACTCTGAGCAGTCAACACTGTCAGTGCATAAGAATGTGCAGGGCCAACAAGAACAAGAAAAAAAATGTGAGTTTCAAGCTGGGTGATAAATACCCACCATTCGTTATGCTGAAAGAGAGAGGCAAGGTTGTGCATCCAAATGTATGCTGCAGAGCACTTCTCTTTGTTTCTCTGACTAGCCTTTTTAAGCCATTTTAAAGCCATTTTAAAGAAATGTAGAGTGAATATGAGACTATTACAGATTGATGCTATTGAATATTGGTACTGCATGAAGCTGAAGAGAGGCATACATGAGTCATACACTGATAAACCCACATAAGCAACAAAACAACATTAAAGAAAAAAATAACTGGTCACTGGATGAGATGAGTAGACAGATAAATCTAAATGCGGTTGAGAAAACTGATCTCTCAGAGGATCATGTCAAGGTAACTCTTAGCAGAACTTCTCCAAGAAACATTCCCAACAGATTGGCTTGTTTAATGTAGAGAATTATTAAATGAAGAAAAATGTATTGTTTTATTACAATTCTACAATTATATCATGAAAATGTGCATTAGCCAGTCATTGCCAGCTTTTGGCCAGTATTATTGTCCCTCAGTATAGTTATTTTTTATGTATATCTGTTAAGGTAAACAAATGTCCATTTTGCTACTCTCTTTACTTTACTGTTCTAAACACCCAGTGAGTAAGTATTTCCCAGGAAAAATCCTCTGGCACACAGGAAGTGATGCAGCAGCAACAGCAGTGATAGCCGCCATGGTTGAACAGACAAATAGACGAATGGTATTGACAGAAACTCAAATTTCCTCAACAGAAAAAACATCATCATACTGTCCACAATCTTTGAATTAGAAGTGATCTCTGGGAAGTGCAGCACAAAAACACCACAGCAATGACTGCTAAGCACTAAAGATGTGAGGGAAAAAAAGGTTCTTACAGATTACCACTTCAAGGGCACTGTTAATCTATTAGATAATGTGAACAATAAACCAAATAGACAGCATTTACACTAAACGCCAGCTGTGAGATAGCTACTGGGACAGGTGCCCATCTCTCTGCTTTTAACCTAGAGATTCCACCCACAGATACTCTTATACTGTTATATATCATCAATCTAGGGCTGGGCGGGATGGCCTAAAATTCATATGACAGTATATTTTTCATTTTGGACGGTAACGTTATATATCACGGCAGGGTTTCCCGCAAGAATTGTCGGCCACTTGGCTGAGAAATTCCCGCAAAATCAATATTTCATTTTATTCGTTCATTTCATTGGGACCAAACTGTCAACTGAGTTCCAGAGTGATCCAGATCAGTGACATCTGCAGGCAAAAAGCATCACCGCAAGTAGAGGGCAGCATTATATATATATATTTTTTTAACTTAACCCAAATTGTTTCATCGTTTTCATTTTAACTTTAATGTTGGTATATCTGTGAGCAATAATCTTATCGTAACTACTTTCACTGCATTTTCAGTGCATCACTTTTCATCTGCATTTACGTTAGCCAACCTTACCCTAATTTTGTGGATACAGGAAAAAAATATATCAATTACCTTCCACTTTAAGCAGAAATGGCTGATTAAAAAAAAAGCCCAAAATAACAGGCTTCTTTCAGAGCCAACTCCACAGGCTCCAGCTTGCGCTCCATCCACAGCCTGGCCACATGGACACATCACATCACACTCCAACTGGCCTGTAGCCATCCCGAGGCAACAGGTGAACATATATAAAGGATATAGTTATTGGTAAATAAAAAAAATTGACAACACAAGAAAGACTGACAGTTGTTGATCTCCCCAGGCCATCTCCACTGATTTTCCAGACAGAAACACTATTTTCTTATGTTTTTCACTCTTTGTCAGACTTGTCCAAACCATGTCCAAATTATAACACCTAACACGGAAATAACACCATTCTTTCTAACCAACTCCTCTTCTCATTTGTAACTGGCACACTTGCTCTGCAATAGCCAATCTAAAGTGCTAACATTATGCAGCACCACCCACATTTTTTCCAGTAGTAGGCTAACCTATAGGCTCTTCCTAAACCGACGAATTCAGTTGACATGTTCACCCTTGCCTGGTACAATGAAAACAACGTGTAGTCAAATCCATTTCACAGCGAGAATTTCTACCAGTGTACCACGAATACCGCTATACCGCCCACCCCTACATCAGTCTGGGTTGTAATTTATGTGTCTGCGTTTGACCACTTCTCCACGGGAATAACAAAAATACACCACTAAACAACAAAATGGACCCAGGAATGCATGGCACTTCACCAATAGCTGTGTTTAGGGTGGATATTTCATTTAAGATAATAAATGAGTACCTGCATGTTTCATTGCTCTGTCCCCCTTACAATTACTTTTTTGTTTTGATTCTCAAGAAAAAGACTCAAATGTTTTTCAAAGACAAAAAAAAAAATCACATACAACTGTGCTTAGCAGTCTTTTGACAACTTGAAGTACCTTTTAGTGATTTGACAATTAAAGGGGTGGAGAAGGGGAGAGTTGGGAGGACAGGTGAGGTTATGGTTTACAGAAGCTGTTCTGTCCTTGTTTTTTGGAGCACCATTTGAGCAATTTAACCTACCAATGCAACCTGGTGTATGTTATATTTAGGATAGTCCTAGTTTTTCTTTTGTTTTACTTCTCTTATGGTGCAAAAACCTTGTCAAGATCCCGGACAAAACAGGTAGTAGATATAGCTACAATCAAAACAATTTCTCCAGCTAAATGAAAAATGTACAGCACACTTTTTTAGGAAAAGAAACTTGTGTGAACTCTGACCTTGTTGGTCTTAAGAAAATACAACATTCCTATACAACACTGCATTCTTTTTTGTTGTCTCCCTCCATAGTTTCAGGCAAATCCAACCAATTGCTTTGCTAAGTAATCTCCATAACAACTGTTAGTCCCTAACACATTATACCATGTACCATACTTTCTATCAGCAGCTGAGAAGCTCCCCATAGGCATGCCAATAAGGTTATTATGGTCATTGCTCCTGGGGAAACTAAGGAAAACCAACAATGCATTTCCCTCCTAGCATAGTGCCCCTGGTGTCTCCATGTATGCTGCCTTAGCCTGTGATGACGTTTTGGAGGTACACCAGGGGATAACTGGGGGGGAAAAATGTGCTTTTTACTCTCATTTACCATTGAGGCAAGGTGTTTGAGGGCACATACCCTGTTAACAGTACAATTCAACAGTATCAGATGCAGCCAGTGGGAACTAAATGCAGCAGCAAAAAGTTGCTTTAGATAGTGTTTATTTGCCCCTAGAACCAAACAGGTCTATATTAAGTCAAAGAGATTAAGTGCCTGAAGCACTTGTCCAAAATTTGAGGAGCTTCATGCCAATGTATATCATACCAACATATATAACCTACTATTAGTGGACTTGTGTAGAACTGTGAAAATGGTTGAATGGAAAGAATAGAGGGCTACTCACAAGCAAACTGCAAAAGGGCATCCCGACTTAGGATGGTTCCAAAGCTGTTTTCTGCCTTGCATTGGTACTTCCCAAAGTCAGTGATCTCACTGGCATTGATTATAATTAAGTTTCCATCAATGACGTTGTAGCGGTAATCCGCCTCTGCATCTACTTCTGTCCCATTGATGAACCAACTGAAACACAACATGAATTTCAGTTATTAATAATGTCTGGCAAACAATTCAGCTGATTAGCTGAGAAAGGAGGATTGCAATCAGCAGACAGACAAACATATACCATACCTGTATGTGGGTGGCGGATTCCCCCGCGCTTCACATTGCATCATCACCTTTTTCTCATCAGAATCCAAAGGAAAAATAGCATCGTCTGGCTCCTGGATGAAGACCGGCCCAAACTTTTCACTCTCTATGAACAAAGAATTGGATTATTGTAGTTATTATCGGTTGATGTAAGTACACATTTCCTACTGACCCTCATTGCTAGAAACAAGAGAAAAGGATTTGACCAGACTCTCTGATGGCATGCAGATGTACAACTCCATAGAGAATTGTAATTGGAAACAAATACAAAAAAATGACTGACAGGAACTAGGACGACAGGCTGCAGGGTGCTCTCATTTAAATTGTGTATAAAAGGTTTTGTGGGAGTTTTTCTTTGTCCTCTGTAAGGGTCCAAGGCTGGGGGATGTCGTGTACTAACCATTTATTGTTTTCACACTTTGGGCACTGTGAAGCCCTTTGAGACTGTAATGGTGATTAAGGACTATACAAATAAAAAAATGTGATTTAATTCATCGTAATTTTATATTTCGGAGCTTACGTGACTGAAACAGTCAGTAGTTTGACATTGAAATAGTGTGGTGGAAAGTAAGGGCAGCATAGACCTTGGGGGTGGCTGATGGGTACATATATATATAGCATATATATATATAGGATAGGATAGGCTTTTATTGTCTCAAAGGGAATTTGTCTTGGACAGATACAATGTACAGATACAGTACATTGTACATTTGTACAATTAAAATTAAGAGCAGCGTTACAGGGGTTAGGCTCTGGCTAGCTTATCACTTATGGCTTTGATGGACAGGGACACAAAGGAGTTCTTAAAGCAGTTAAACCTGCACTGGGGACTCTGCCTGAGGGAAGAAGCTGGTACTCAGGGTGGAGGATATGGTGGGGTCTGAAATAATCTTCTGGGCCTGTCTGGTGATTGTTTCATCAAAGACAGCCTGGAGTGTGGGATGTTGCCTGACTCCCATGATTTTCATGGCTCTCTGTGTTAGCCGGGTAATGTGGGTTTTCAGCTATACACTTATGTTGCCAAACCAGGCTGAGATGCAATATCACAGGATGCTCTCAACTACGGCATGGTAAAAAAGGAGCAACACTTTCTGGTTGACACCAAAGACCCTCAGCCTACGAAGGAAGTGTAGCTGCTGTTGGACCCTAGTGCAGATATTATACACATTGCATTCAGTGGATAAGAGCAGGTTTTTCTGTTTAACAGGTGAGAGCACTAAGTCATTTAGGTGTTTATGTTTAGGTAAATATTCTCAAGTATCCTCAAAGCCTGAGTCTTATTCATGGTCAACTGGGAAGCTCCAGGCTAACTTCAGGCTTTCCTTTCCCATAGAAACAACATGTGATTTCTTGAGTTCAGAGGTATTGCCCTTTGATCATCCAATTCCCTGGCTGAGCATAGTTCACTTGAACATAATTTCCACATGGTAAAATGTGAACATTGTAGCTCGACTGGGTTTAGAAATTTCACACATTTGATCCCAGGGCCATCAAATGAATGGTATTTTCCTCTCTCACATCTTCACAGACTCCTTGACCTACTGCTACACGCTTACATGGCGAACTGATGATTCGACATCGATGTTAACATGGGTCTTCATCTTGGGATCTTAAACATGCGTTAATTTGCCACGGACAGTCAGGAGTTCAACAGATATAGATATGTAACGAGTGTAGACTTATGCCGTTTCTTGTGGGTGACTAGCAACAGTGAGGTATATATTATTGTGAATGAGTCTCTATGGCCTATTTCGCACAATGACCTGGATTTGTAAATGTGTACATTAATAGAGACATGTATGTTCAAATAGTGGTAACCAGTGGTTACGACTTACATGCCACCATGTTGGAGGAGTGATGGCAGCAGGGAAAAATGTAATGTTATCACCTCTTCCTGTTTGACCTATTCCCTTTTTTATAGTATAATTTGAACACGCCACCACTGCACAGAAATTAGGCATCGTCTTTGTTTTGTCAGGGAGGATACAGACTTTACTTTTCCTCCTTCAACATTGGTAAGCATTCTCCAAATATTATGTGATAGGCCTCTATCTGCTAACAGCAAAGTTCTACAATTAAGATTATATCAAATAATACAAGCCTACAGTAAACATGTTATGCACCAAATCAGTTAATCAGTGACTGTGTGAAATTGTGGGGAACAATTATTTAAGTAGTACTCATATATATTTGCAATATACAAATCAATGCAATAAAGCATACTGAAAATTGTATTTTCGTGAAAGCAAAAACTGTCATTACTCATATACAGTATAATTTCTGAACAAGCTTGTTTGAATCCTATCTGTCATAATGTCAAATCTATAAACACCATTATTTTTGATTCCTCATTTGAGGGTTGATAGCAACATCTTTCTCTTCACATTTTATTCAAAATTGCACGTATTTTTTATATTTGAATTATATCTAGGTTGTTTATATCAAAAGCTATCTTTTGACTATATCTAGAGGGATTTGTTGTACCTTCACCTACTGCTCTTTCTTGCATCAAATACAAATATATCCCCAGACTTTTTCAGTGTCTGCTATTGCACATTTTTCCTTCAGCCCCGAGCCATATGCACCACTAGACAATGAGGCGTCTCACAAAAACAGTGTTGATGATTCTTGGTAGAGGATCTACTAAACAAAAACAAACAAAAACTCTAATAACTTTAAATTTTAACCTTCGCTGCACAAACGCGCCTACATATCCATGTACTAACTATATTAGTGTTTCTTCTGAGTAATTTACCCTTTCATGTAGTCTTCTGTTAACTTAAAAGTGATATATTTATATATTTATATTTGCCTGCATTTGTTCCATCTCAGAATTCCATAGTTTTACTGCACAAAGGCGAAAACTTGTGTTCTTGAGGTGAACATCTCCATGTACTTTTTGGGATGGACTTTTGAAGATTGTAAACCCAGTAAATACAGTTTGTGTGTTTACATGCACAATCCTTGACAACAGCTGTCTTTCTTAGAGTATATCCATATCCATGCTGTTTGGTTTTATTTAACTCAAGCTTTCACAGTGACCACATTTCAGGTTTGGACAGTATAACATTTTTTCTGGTATATAAATAATCGAATGACACAAGTCTGTGGCAATCTACAATATTTCTCACAATTTAGGAATCATTCGATGGCAAAAAGAAACACGTCTTCTTCCTCGGGGTATGTGTAATCTCGCCAACCTCTTGTCAGCAAATTACTGCTCCACAGGGAAATAAAAACAACTTTTGAAATAATGTGTAAATCAGTAGAGGAAAATGAATCAATATTATGTGGCCTGCCTTGCTGTGAATATACAGCAAAGCAATTTGGTGTAAGCAGAACAAATTTACCACTTTAACAACTACTGCTAAAAATGTAAATGAAAGAAAGAAAGTCTCTGCATTTCCAAGTATAAATCAAACACACATGCTTGAAATCAGAGGTATTTACTCCAATATATGCTCTTTGTAACTTAAAGTGGTATGTATGTATGTATGTATGTATCTATCTATCTATCTATCTATCTATCTATCTATCTATCTATCTATCTATTAGTAGCAGCAGTTGTAGCAGTAATTCTTGTAGTGGCAGTACTATATAATGAAACAATAATGCAATATTGCTTGAGGCAATACCGAATCAATAATGTACAACATTAAAAACAAAATAGCAAAACATGAGTTCAGAACTTTCTCCTGTGGATTCAACAGCACCAACAAGCTGCATCTACAATATGCCCTGCTCTGGTTTGTGGAATAGGACATTATATAGTATATATATATATTGTATATGGTAGGCTTGATCTGTGTTAAAAGGCTTTACTAGAGCAAAGTCCACCTACAGTAGAATTCCTGATATTATGTCAAAGCATTCAAGAGTGGGCTGACTAAAAGCAGTCATGCTCTAAGTTTTGTAAGGATCTGTTGCTGAAGGACATTGAGAGAAAGAGTGGGAAGCCAACATCCTATGAATAACTCTTCACTCTGAGCACTCACATGAAAAAAAGGAAAATAAATTCACTGGATGGAATAAGTACAGCCTAACTAGGTAAATGGTTAGTGGTGAAATGGTGGATGCTTTTGGAATATATTGCACAAATAAATTGCATACAGTGCAGTCCAAAGGTCTGAGTCCACTACCAAGAACTCTTTTGTTACATTACATTACATGTATTCATTATATATATATAGTTTAATATAAACAAATAAATAAAACAAATAAGCATTTATTAATTTATCAAAAACTAATACTAATTCCTTTTTCAAACTTAAAGCATTAGCAGCGGACCATATTCCTTTAGTTTAATTTACATGTGTTATTATTTGAATGAAACATATGGGGTGAACAATTTGAGAAGACCTTACCAAATGGTCTGCATACAAGACATTCAGATATATTTCAATTTCATACGAGCATTTCTGAAAGATCTAAAAAAAGATTTCTATTAGTTCTAAATAATGTATTCTTGAATAGGAATCAGCTGAGTAAAAAATTATTTTTGTTTTTGATAAAAGATGAAAACAAACCCACCCACCCTATTTTGGAACCCACTATAATGCAATATGCATCAAAATTACAATAAGAATCTAATACAGTTTCAGTCAAAAACATATTTGGGGAACAGAGTTATGGACAGCTAGCAGTTTCACCCTGCAGAGCCCCTTTAATCACTCAACTACAAATGCCACAGCAATCTGTCAGACTCGGAGGCAAAAAAACGCCCTTTAGGCCACCAAAGGTGCAATACATTTTGGCAGCCATTTTATACACTGCACATCAATCCAATGCAATGGTATGATGCTGTTGTCATCACAGACAATGGAGAAGCATTACTCTCACCTTGGTTATAGAAATGTAAGGTTTTAAAGTTTTACGGTCAGGTAGTGGTGACACAAAGAAAGAAAGAAAGAAAAAAGAAAGAAGATGTATACAGTATGCATTCCTATGTTTTGCCCAATAAGTTAGTTAATTACTTCCAACATATGTTGAAATCATATTTACCAACTAGTTCAGATTTCCGTTAACTAAGCACTGCAGACTCAATAAGAAAACAATATCAGATTAATCAAAAATTAAAGCATTAATGTGTCATTATGTCCTCTAGAGTTATTCATACTGTAAGTCAGGGCAAAAAGTTACCCACGTAGATTTATGGTAGTCTGTTTCCCTGCTGTGTTTGGGGTATTAAATCTTCCCTTTTGACAAAGATATCCATCAAATCCGTAGTTCCTGTGCTGACAGGAGTGGAGAGAGAGGTGGATATTGCCATGATCCCACTTCAATTTCACAAAGGGCATGACCCTGGTCACCCCAGACCATGCACAGTGATGATGGATAGGTGAGATTCATTTCCAGACCAAATCTAAACAGGCAGGAGGCCTGCAGACTGAAGGCCAGACCAGAGACGACAAACTGTTTTGCCCACAAAGAGGACTTAGGACGCATTCACAACAAGCTTGTTTGGAGCAGTGTATTCAAAGTCTGGAGTGCTTGCGCCTTTAGTTCAATTTATTTGGGCAGGTGAGAACTGCAATGCAGGTCTCACTCGTCTATCAAGCCAAACCGTTGTGCGGTTCATTCAATCCAAGCCAACTACAGAAAACGACCCAAAAAAGCACAGTTTTATGTATAAGAACAGGATGTTGACTTCTGACAGCAGTTGCTCATGCTTGGAAAGCGTAGCATAACAAAATAAACCAAGGGCAAACTGCAGTGAGTGATTCAGCTATTTCTTTATGTGTTCTTAATTGGTATTAACACCAAAGAAAGTAAATTACAGCAAAAAGCACAGACAAGTCCGTCATGCTTAGCTAAACTCACAGGGACTGGAAGTGGATTTGTTTGGACGTAACAAATGTAGTTTTCCACTATGATTCATACCAAAGAAAATGAACGGATAAATGTGATCACCCCATATTCTCACCTTCACTCCTGTAGCCCTCCTGAGAGCCTGACAGGTGGTGACTGGAGAAAGCTGGCCAGTCAGGAGTCACCAGGCCGCTGCTGTGGTCTTGTCGAGGTCTGCTCCGTGAGCTGAGCAACGACGAGGAGCTGTCTGGTTTCATTCGTAACACTGCCGCATATGATATAGGCCGTGCTGCAACACCTTTGGCGAAGTCTGAAAAAAAGGAACACACGAGTAAGACACCTTGAGTTGTAATTAAAAAAAAAGTAATACGTTTGAACGGATAGTTACAGTGTAAAACGGGTACTAACTGCTTGAGAGTGATGCACATTTAGTCATACATTTACACTTACATTACAGATAATAGAATGTGTCTAAAATATGAAAATGCAAAATGTATGGATAGAAAGTATATAAATGATTGAAAGAATTATGCATACAGTAGCTTAGTGGCTTGAAAATAGAATATGTCTTATTTATTGTACTGGGAAGTGTGTATTCTACTATTCTCTACACGTTTTGTGGAGTTGAGTATAATTCTGAGAAGGTCAATAACTGCAGGTCCAGAACAAATACTGACTGTTGAACATTAAACCATCAAACAGTTGGAGTGAAATTCAAATACTATGAGGAACAATGTGCACCAATAATGTTATACATGCAGACATCCTGCACGCAATAAGTAGAGATAGCTACAGTAAGGAGGTGTCAAGATTCTGAGAAATCTCTGAGTGAAATCTGTGAAAACATTCGCATTCTCCTCTCTCAAGGTACCACTGGTTCACTGCATATACATCACTGTCATCAAAGTCCAAAATTGAGTAAAATGCTAACTGTAACAGAACAGGAGAGAAACAGCTTCCTTTAAAGTGAAAGAGTACACAGAGGTCCACAATAATACACTCTCTGAAATGGAAGCTGAGGCTGTCACGACGCATCACTGTCACCCTGTTCTTCTAACACTTACTATACAGGAATACAATCTGCTTGATAAGGCATAATTTCCCACTATCTTGTCTTTTATGATAAATACAAATCTAGATTAGACACAGAATTATTGTCACTCATGACGGCTGATAATTAATACATTTTTCCAAGGCAATTGTACAACACCACTACAAAAAAGTACTGCACTGAAGCTCAAAGTACTGAACATAGGAAAGCTGTGCTGTGAAGATATAGCGCTTAAAAATGTAAAAGACTAGAAGCTTGAAGTTCAACAAGAGTCTAATCAGAGCCCTGGAAAGGGTTGTGTTTTGCTCTACATGATAAAGTACTATGAAAGAACTGAACAAAACTGAGAAATAATTATGTGCCGTTGGGGACTTGTCAGCTGCAAAAATCTGCTATCTGCAAATTTAGAGTGGGCAATTACTGTAGTACATATTCTGGGGAGAAGTGGGATAGGAAACTATTTAAAATTAAAGGTATTGTGAGTTTGAAAATTGATAAGCAAAGCAATTAGCAATTGGTTAGTCGTTTATCTTGTCGAGAATCAGCTCAATCGACATTCTCGATATCCATGGTTGGCTGAACAATGCCTAAGCCTTACATTGCAAAACCCAAAACTTTTAACATATCTACTACCAAATATTTCAAAAGATGCTGAATAATGGTTACTAATACCTAGCCAGTCTCTGAAAAATGCCCCTGCCCTTGATAATTTTAAGAAACTTCGAAAAAGCTTTTTAGTTGCAATCATCAGCATTAGCGCCTCTTCATTTTGACTATTGATTTCCTCTCATTTGGTTATTTTTCATTGATTTGTTGCCATGCATGTTTAAATTGCATGTGCTATATTTGTTACTAATATTTGTGGTGCTTTTACCCCTTTTTCTTGCTGTGTTCCATGTTTGTTAAGCTTCCTGTGCGTTTTATGGTGCATTTATTATTATTATAATTATTATTATTATTTCAAATGCTTGTTTGTCATCCTCCCTTGTATCTACCATATTTTGTATGTATATTCTTGCATTAAAAATGTGCTTCAATATTTCTAATATTGATTTCTGCTTGTATTGCTTGTAGTGCTTTTGAGTGTGTTATAATAAGAATGTAGTATTATAATTACTATTAGTATTATTAGTATTAGTATTAGTAGTAGCATTAATAGTATTAGTAGTTAATATCATTATTATTATTAGTAGTAGTAGTAGCAGTAGAAGTAGTGGTAGTAGTACTAGTACTAGTATAGAAAGAGAAGAAGTGAGATCTGAAACGCTCAAGTTAAGGCAGTTTTCTAACAGAAAATACAAAGGTGTTCTTTTCCACGATCTTAGCCAAGATCAAAGTGAACCTACATGATATGAATACAAGTTGACTGCAAATCAAGGAGCTGGTAATTGGTGACACGGTGGATACTTTTTCAGTTGCTTTCAGGTCTCCTAAGTTAGATGAGAAAAGGAATGATGTAAATCTTATTTCTCAATGTAAAACACTCAAGGGAAAAAGCATTTCAACTGGAACCTGTAACAATGTAAATCTAAATAATCAAGAATCCTATTTTGATTGCCGATATCTTCTGTCATTTCTCTTTGTGCAACAGACTTCTCATCTTTTCAAATGTTATTTCTTTGAAACTCATCATGTCAAGATTTGATTGTACCCACTGTTCTACGCTCTTATCGTTCATGTGTTATTAATAGGCTGTTGGGTTATTCTATCAATTGTCATTTGATACTTGTGCTAATACCTATTAATAATACCATTTGGCAATATTGTTGTCAAGAGCAAGTTAGAAAAGGTCAGATTCTTTTTCCAGGACAGTAGCATTACTTCAGTTCAGATAGGGGCTAAATCCTGACAAATACAGCATATTATAAAAGAAAGAGTCTTTTGTCTGTTTGACTGGTGAAGCCAACAAGCGCTCACTCTTGTCAGCTGTCACCTTCATCTGATAAAAGCAGTGACCCTTGCAGATCCCACTGATCCCTATCTTTCAGAGGTTGCAAAATCAGAAACACTCATTGTTGTCGAAAGGCCTGTATCCTGATGCAATTCAGGGAGCTCTAGAGCAATGCCATGAGTGATCATTTCAGGTCTTAACATCACCTTCATGATAACATCACCAAAGGAGACAATGGTCATTTTCTACTTGAACAAAGAACAAGAAGCAAAGTGCTCCTGGTGTCCCTGCTTCCTCCTTCCTTTTAATATGAACTCAGTTTACATTGTTACTTCTTTATAGATTATGTGTTAATTATTGGTATGTGCAATTGTCAATCTATGGGATTATTTTTGGGGACATCATTCAGTATACTTCTAAATTAAACAGCATCCAACTTAGACATCTATTGTCATGACGTATGTGATTATGCAGTATGACCGACTGAAAACCACTTCTTCAGAGCCGCATTGCTTTGAGACGAATGACTTAACATGAAATAAACAAACTGCAAAGATAAGATGAAGCTGGTGGAAAACATTACAGGTAAGCAGAGTGGAGAATATAGAGAAACATGTATAGGAAACACTGGAAATATCCTCTACTTGTATTACATTGTTGGGTTGGAAGAGCACAAAAGACAATGTATGAATCTTGGGGTTGTCTGCAGCCTCTGGACTGTAATGTGAAAAATTAATTAGAATAACATAAGTAGGTGAGACGCTCATGGGTCTCAAGTAGACGGACATGATTAGCCATAGCCTGTAAGATTAATGAAGACCTTCACAGGGAGATTATATTGACTGAAGCTGATTATGCTTGAGACCATTTACTCGGCGGAATATCATTACAGATAGATCCAATCCATATATCATATGCAACCCCACCTCACCTCCTATCAGAGCTGACTTCTTACTAAAACCCAGTCTTTTTTCCTGATCCATGGAGCTCTATGGGGATTTTATGAGTGTAAAATGTGTCGCTTCAACCTTGCCAGAGCAACAATGAAACTGCAACAATGCAATATGATGTATGGTAGTAATGCTGTTATGCTGTCAAAAGGAGGGTAGTGGAACTCTCTAGCTGGGATGGGATCCTTTGTCCTTAACCATGTTGTTTCATTATTATTGGATATCATACAGGGAGTCACATAGACAGTATAGTCCTATTGTAAAAATGTCAATAAATTAGTTCAGTTATATGTTTTCTGTATCTTTCAATCCTAAACAAATGACAATAAAGGTTTTTTCTTTAACCTCAGAGGCACTTTATAGCAAGGCTCTTTTGGCATCAGCAAATATTCTCATATGATATGCCCGCACTTTAAAATGCCAGAATCCCCAAATCCCTGGGTATTGATTTAAGTGTTGATCACTCTACACACCAAACAAGAATGATTGCCAAGGCTTGGGTGTCCAACTGCTCATGCTTACAGAAATCAACAAAATGTATTCTTTTTTTCCTGGACCCAAGTTATGAGAGTGTCACAGCTCAAGTTTGCATGCCAGTTGGAGAATATCAAGCGCTCATGCGAAGGCCAACAATTGTTCCCAAAATTGTATTGTGTATGGTTCAGCTTTACATACTTGATGCCTTACAGGACTGTGACTAATGCTTCATACCAGCAGTGACTGTGTAAGTGGCATTTGGGTTCCTGGGATGTTCGTATGTTTGCACAAAGGACATAGGGAATTGAAAAGTACAGTTCTTAGCCCCAATGTCTTGAGAGTGACTTTTAACAATACTCCATAATGCATTCTTTTTTTACATTTATTTTGCAAGGTATATATCATTGTAAGGTCCAGCTCTGTGCACTGCATGCAAATACCCATCCAATTCCCCATAGGAAACCATATTTCTGGTGCAGGACTCCTTTGCCCTTGGTGAAAATGACTTCATGCATCACTTATACAGCACTACACATCTATATTCCCCGCAACCCACTTTTAATATTGAGATACCTTCAGAGTTAGCTGAGGCACAGTTGAATTACCATACTGCACTTAACACTCCAAGCAACATTGTAGTTCAATCAGGGGCGGACTGGGGGAGAAAAAATGGCTCTAGACATCATGCCTGCCCAACCCACTTTCAAACATGAGAGAAATCTAATTGTGTTGCCCTCTCTCCTTACCCTGTGCTTTAAATATGTATAGAACACAAAAGGACAGGAAAGTGGAGAAGCGTAGAGAAGAAAATAGAATATAATAGATAGGTTACTGCATTCAAAGAAAACATTTTCAGAAACAGAACAGTAGGTTAACAATCGACCATCATGTCAAAAGTATCACAACAGACAAACACCACATCACAGCCCATTACATACAGTCTCTGTGTCCAGCAGCCTCTCGTTTTTAGCTAGCAGTGCTAAGCAGATGCTTGTGGGAAGTGCTGTTCGTGACACCTGCTGCCCATAATATAAAAAAAAAACAGTTTGACGTGCAGCACTCTTGCTAAAAGGTGACGCATTTCTGATAGTTGTGAGTGCTACGAAAATGCTCAATCCTCTTGTGTTTTTCTGTGGCGTTGTTTTAAAATTGAAAGACAAAATGTTGAAAGTCAAAACTGATTTAAACATTTGGTTATTGACAATAACCCTGCTAAATTGTTAATGTGTGGATGGATGATGAGAGGGAATAGAGATCTGATAAAAGTCTGTTGAGAGCCATCCCTCTAAAATGACCCAGTAGGAATGAGTTCATAATATTTCTCCCAATGCCAAGAAAACTAAAGACCTGTCTTTGCTTGTTATGAAGACACCAACATGCCTGAGGACAAAACAGATGTATGGAGTGTATCTTCTTTTCAGGCTTTTTATGTGATGCCTATGTAACTTATCTCTCATTACACAAGAATATGTGAATTTATGGTGGTACAGTACTGTACATTTGTAGATATCAGAAGATATAGGCCAGCACTGTATAAACTGACACAAACAGACTCATATACAGTATATGCACAACACACATAATAGTGGTCATTACTTATATGCCACATTTAAAATGGATATTTGAATATGTGTTCAATTTTCTACAAAATGAAAACTCATGGCACAGTTTGTCCCAAAACATATTAAATATTTGTCAAATATATTGAGTCCACATGGTGAAATAACTGAAAAGCTCTGCGTGTATGCATGGAATCAGTAGACGCACTGAGCCACCAGAGTCAATATGACTTTACCACTCGAGTAATCACAGTCAGGCACATACTATCCATGTCCTGAAAATCATCGGGTGAACCGAGTGTTCATCTAATGGCATTAATTTAGGATGTTATCGTTGCCA
Source organism: Hoplostethus atlanticus (assembly GCA_034670405.1). Taxonomy (NCBI): domain Eukaryota; kingdom Metazoa; phylum Chordata; class Actinopteri; order Trachichthyiformes; family Trachichthyidae; genus Hoplostethus; species Hoplostethus atlanticus. The sequence goes on along the minus strand of JAXDDX010000003.1, from coordinate 5,147,219 downwards.
AAAGGTTAATGACTCTCAGTTTAACAATTTACATATTATTGTATTACATCGGCCAAACAAATTGGTTTTAGCTGTAGAGCCATGAACAAATGTGCAAACCAGAGAGCAAACCTCCTTCTCTGTAATGTGAGGCAGATGCACAGTGTAGTGAATAGGAGAATGTTTTTTTTTCTGAAATGTTATACTCAAAAGTAGTTTTATCAGTTCCATACCAGAAAATCTACTCTTGTTATACCCAAAGAAAGTCATCCAAGGTACTGTCACGGCTATGTTTTCCACATTGTTTTTTATCATTCTCTGTGGAGACATGCACCGGTATGACATCAAAGATGGAGGAGCGGGACAAACTCTTCTTCCTTGTTTATAACTTCTGGAGGTGGAGTGGTACATTTTTCACAAACTACGTAGTACCACAAACTGTTTTAAGGAATATGAATAAAATACAGTGTGCTCCAGAAGTATTTGGACAGTGAAGTATGTTCTGATGTGTCGGCTCTGTGGTCCTATCACTTTGGATGTGGAATGATACAATGATTATGATGTTTAAGTGTAAGTTTTAACTTGACGATTTAAAAAACTACAAAATGTGTTGGACATGGACCCTGTACTACAGCACACCTTAAAGACCAAGTTTTTGGAAGATTGCCCCGTTGAGTAATGAAGAACACAGATACCAAAATCATCCATGTGTCACAGATAGATAGTTTGCTGTGGTATGCTAAGATTATCCCCAAAGTTAGAAAAAGAGAACTTGTAGCAGCACTAAAGCTAAATGCTGAGTAATTTTAAATGACATGCAGCTTAGTCTGGCAGGTTTTGTATAGGAGATTGATAAAATCACTGCGCAGTGGATGAATACATGGTTGCACACCTGAAATAGTTCCAAAATAAGTGACAAGGTCACTATATTATTATATGATTTTCTATTTAGCAAATGGGCAGAGTATGGAATGTGAAGGAAGAAAAATCAATCCCATATAAGAAAGAGCCATGGCATTTTTAGATGCAACTGTTTTGCAAAGGAGGCAGAAAATAGGAGGTGATATAGCAACAGAGGGTTAAGAGATACCTGAAATTAACAAGTGAAGCAAATGCTGTCAACTGTAAGCAACCAAGCTACCATGGAATCGAATCCTGAGATCAAAAATCAATGGACAGAATTGACTCAGCACAAACAAATTAACTGCACAAGCCACTCAGACCCCGTTTATAAACTTGATGAACCAGTTAAGGACTTAAAGAACAGGACAGCAGTAACAAGAGATAATGACTTTGTCAGCACTTGATGGATATTTTTACTCTTCAATGTGCAAGGTATTAGGGAAAAATATGAATAAGGTACAATAGGTTCACTGCCCTAAAAAACTATCATTGTAGAAGAACAGGCAAAATATGCGGAATAATGGGGATAGAGTTCACAAATTGCTGTTTTCATCCAAATGGTTGTATTTTTACCACGATACAAAATACAGACAATTATGTCAATTTTAATCTTAATATCAATTGAAATTGGGATACATAAAATCACATTTTTACCTTCTATCTAGTGGTCATGGACATATTTGAGTAATCGCTGGCCTGCCACTCATAGCCAAAGACAGCCCTGACCATGTTTTGTCCAACACAGCTGGTTTCCTGTATTCACTTAGAATCAAATGGAATTTGAGAGAGATCTGACACTGTGGCAACCACAGTGGAAGAAGACAGAAAATATTCTAGAGAGCCTGCTGATTCTATATCGCGTTTTCCTATTTCCCTGTGCAAGATGCTGGAATAAACACCACTGCACCTATGCCAGCCGTGGCCTTTGCCTTCATTTCACACAACGGAGATAGGCAGACACTGACTTACCCCTGGAGTGGTCTGAGAAGGCTAAAATAATCATTGTATTTACCAGTTTCATTGACTATAGAAGAGGCTTGTTTGACTGGAGGTGAGTATTTTTACATGTAACACCTGGTCTTAATCAATATTTCCAAGAAATGCTAGATTTTTTCATGTGTGCCAAAATCCACCTCATTTTATTTTTATTTGACTGTATCAGAAGTGTTATCAGTTTTATTGTGTAAATAGTTTGTTTTGTATTCCAAATACTAAGTTGCAAGTTGTTGTTTTTTTTAAATGTTGCTTTCCATATAGAGCTCTCATGGCTATGCTAACCCAGGGGATTACTGCCCTACTTTGTTTTTGTTGTATTGCATATTTTCAAGGGTTCATGCGAGCTGCCTACAGCGTACCACATTGTACAACAAATTTGTTATCCACCATTTGAAAAAAATGATTATGCCCTCATTTGTCTTGCAAAGTTACTGTATTTCCTAATCCACAGACAGCAATGCACTATCTGCAATCAAGTGAAAATTAAATCTCAAATCTCACCAGGACTCCACCACACACTGGAATCTGTGCTAAACTCAAAATTGCAAGCAGGTGTTACATCCAACATTTGCAGACAGACCCCAATATCGTGTTAGATCTTCTTAAAAACCTGAGGCAAATTGTTTCCTCAATACTTATGAGAGTTAGCTTTTGTACAGTGTGATACCCAACTCATAACAAATTCATTTAACCTTTCTCCTCTGAAATATACCAAAATATATTCAGAATTAAACAGTCCCTGCAGACAGGGCCGAGAAGTTGCGAAACAGTTGGTTTCATTTAATAGTATGGTTTAACGAGCAGACCTGTGAAGACAACGTTGTCTGTTTGACTGCCAGTAACAAAGCACGCAGAGCGGCTGAGAGCATGAACTCTCTTCTGGTGGGTTGAGAGAACCATTAAAAGGGCAGAATCCATTACAAAGACAAACACTTGCTCTAGACTGACCGATGGAGAAACCTGAGCTCCAAGACTGCTGATGTCACTATACTGTAAAGATACGCTATACTGGCGAAAATAAGAAATCCTTCTATAGCTCAATGGATGGAGCATGGCACTAACACTGCCCAGGTCAGGGTTTGATTCCACCTGGGCCCATGCTGAAAATGTATGAACTCATAGTGCTGTAAGGTGCTTTGGATAAATATGTCCACTAAATTAAGTTTCTTTTTCTTTTTTTAATGAGAAATGCATTTCTCAGGTAATGCTTTTCATGGTGTGAGTAAGGCCAAGTCAAACCACCCTCACTGTTCAAATCACCTCGACCAAATAGTCAGGACTGAGGACCTGCTTTAGTATGGCCCTATCAGAGGCTGACAGTTTCCCTAGAGCTCCTGCTGTTTACGGCTGCCAGTAGAACTCTGTTGAAAGGGTGTGACAAACCCTCTCAAATCTATGAAAAACTCAAAAACCTCACAGCATAGCAATGTTCAACAACCCATGGCATCTTCATTTCTTCTGAGATTTAAATGCAAAATACATCATTTTGTCGACCCTTTCCCTCTTCCATAAAATGTGAAAACCACAAGCCTTCTCTCACGTCCATAAGTGATGATTTTCCATGCTGTGTCACATTTACAACAGCATGCTGCCATAGTAGATTTCAGTGTGCACTGTACCATTTCTCCTAATATGAGCATTTAAACAGATCTAGTTTACCATTATTATCTCTGATGATTACCCCAAAAGACTCTCTGAACACTGCCTTCTGAATTTCCTACCTGAAAGGCCACTGATGACAGACAGGAGGAGAAGTGGTTTCCATGGTGACCCCATACTTGTTCAGGAGGGTCCCTTCTGCAAGGTGCTGCAATGTTAGCAGGTCTGTTTCTTCATTAAAGCTGTTCCTAAAAAATAAAGACAAAAAAGCAACTGGTTGGAAGATATATCCCTGGTTATCACATAAGAGCCACTTCACAGCCAAAGATGAGTTGTCTTGTAGACATGCTTGTCTCTAGCGTTTCAGTTTTAAAGTTAGCTGACTGGGAAATGAGGCAAATGAGGCTCTAAAGAAAACATCCTCAACATCAACATCAACATCAACATCATCTTTAATTATTGAAATAATAACAATATAAATTCTCTTACATATCATATCATTCGTCATGAAGAGTTCATTACCAAAATACTATATATCCATTTTGGAAAGCAAATCCATACATGAACCTCATAATTCAGTATCTTTAAAATATAGAGGTTCTGGACTACATGTGCTATATTTTTGTCAATCAAGTAAAGTGCATTACGTTTATCCTTTATAAAGTTACCCAAAATCTATTTTAATTTTGTGATATCAATACATTTGTAAAAATATGTTTTTTTTGTTGTTGTTGTTTTAAAATGGTGCATATAACATTTCAGAACAAATCTCTATATGCACACAATATGGAGAAATGAAACATTGTTTTCATGGCTGATTCACAGAGAACCAGTCCTAAATCTAAATAACATGTTATCCATAGGTTCACGGTAAATGAAAAGTAAATGATGTCCTCACACCATAAATAATCTGCATAGTAGTGGATGGTAGAATCACAAGAATCTCCACTTTATTACTATACCTCACTTACGTAACTCTGCTCGGATAGAATATATTTATTGTTTTGAAATCATATTTATGGCCATTTCTAGTCTGTGGTGGTAGTAGTGGGTTTTATACTGATTGTGGGTTGCAGGGTAAGGGTGAATATCTGAGACTTGGTTTAAGAGAGCTCATTTGCATTAATGTGTGTTGATATGAGAGGTCTCAGGAGTCATTTGAATGTGGCTATATGCATTTTTATCACACCGCCGTCATGTCTGACCTCTAGGATTATCACAGCCTCATGAAACTTTATATGACGAAACGAGGCACACTGATGATTAAAAACTCTGACTGGTATTGCTGGACAAAGCTAAAGTAACGTTAAAGACAAAGATAAAAAATAACATGAAAAAAACGATTTAAAAAACTCATGCTGTGGGTGCTATATACTGCCTGTACTGATCTGCAAAAACCTGTGACAATAGGCTGTCTGCATGTTTAGATTGTGAACACTTTTTTTTAAAGATTTCTTTTATGGCTCAAAACACATAACATAAACACAAAATACTGGGGCAAATAAATGAGGCTGCAATTATCTTAACAGTCACAATTAAAGGTTTTTTGTATTACTAGGATTTTGTGGCTGTCCTTTTAGTCTCTGATTGTTTTCGCAGACAAATGTATCTGTTATGACATTTGGGCTATGTATGAGCTCATGTGTGGGTGCATTTCTTCTAACCTTCTAGCCAAGTTTCTACAGGCACTAAGAGATATTAACACAAGCTCTCATGCTCTCTAAAATAGGCTGGGACTATAATGTCTCAAACCCTCTGTGTTCAATCAATGATTGAGCGTCGCCACAGTCACACTACTAACACAAAAATGAAAGTAACACTGCAATTTATCCCAATATTCTATAAAATTATATGACCAAACCGTAAAATTTGTGCTTTCATCATATGAACTGTCAAAACAAGAATAATTCTACTGCTACAATCTGCACTAGAACCATTACAAAGATGGGCATCAAACCAAGACCAAAATTACTCATAACAATCACCGATTGTCAGGGGAAAATTATAGGGAAAACACTCCATCATACACTCCATATCTCTATCTTTTGAAAAGGTGAAATCCTGGACCCCTATTGTGGAAGTCTATTTGCAAACAATGCTAATGGGCCACATTATAATGTCATGTCTTATATTGTCGATGGTTTATGTACTGTACGTGGTATCTCTTGTTGACCTTGTCATTCTCCCCCAGAAACAATCATGTCCTAACGCTCACGACAACAGTGGGCCTCATTCACTAATGTTTTTGTAAATTATTTGTAAATTTGTGGTATTTTTGTGCGTACAAAAACACGAACGTGGGATTCGTGAAACGTGCGGGAAACCTCGATTTGTTCGTAAAACAGGTGTATATTTGATGAATGCCAATAGTTCGTAAATTGGATGCGTGTGCCTGTTGAAGCCGTTCTGCATAGGTAAACGCCCTGTTCAACACCGTAAAAGGCTGCAGACTGAAGGGTCGTGTGCAAGTAAACCAGGGGAAAAGAAGGAAAAAAGAGGCACTTGGCTAATAATAGGAGAGACCTTACTGTCGGGTGTCCAGTCGGCATTGGTGGGACACAGATCAAATCCAGGCTGCATCTTCATCATCTTCATTATTGTAATTGTAATTGTATTGTAATCTTGTGTTGTTATGAATGAGGACAGTTCAGCAAATACGCCATTTTAGTCTATTAGGCGTTTTTCTTCTACAAGGCCACTGAAATATCTTGTTGTTGTTGAGATTTGGCAATACTGTAATGGATTTTTCATGAAGAATAAGATACGAACAAAATGATGAATCCGACTATGTTCGTACTAACGTTACACGATCAAATCTGATCGTACGCATGTTTTGTGAATGAGGCCCAGTGTTTCTTCATCTATCTGATGTATTCTGTCTCTGTCTGTATAGATGCCTAACTGGGCATATCCTCTCTCTCTCTCTCTCTCTCTCTCTCTGTGTGTGTTTGTGTCTCTCTCTCTCTCTCTCTCTGGATCTAGGTCTCTCTCATCTTCATTTAACTTGTCTCTGTCATTGAGTACTTTAATGCAGTGGCACAGACAGCATTGAGGGTTGAGGGAAGCATGTCCAGACCCAGCAGGAGTCTTTCCACATTCATCATTTATGCCTCCTTGTATCTGCCTCACCTCATTTGCTCCCTATCCTGCCAGAATGCACCAGCATTTACGACACAACAGCTTTGGTAACTGATACTACTGAGTTAAATATTAGGTAATTTAGTTAGACAGACAGACAGACAGACAGACAGACAGACAGACAGATAGATAGATAGATAGATAGATAGATAGATAGATAGATAGATAGATAGATAGATAGATAGATAGATAGATAGATAGATAGATAGATAGAATAGATAGATAGATAGATAAATGAGCACCCATAAAAATAGCACTTGCCACAACAGTTTGGTAGAACATGAGCGGGAAGCCTACTTCATACATTAAAACATAAGTCTCCTCATGAAGAGAAGTGTCCTCTGTCCCTTCTTGTAGAGGGTTTCAGTGTTGGTAGCCCAAGCCAACTTGTTATCATATGAACCCCCGGGTACTTGGGGGTTACTAGAGTGAGAGGCTTCTTCCTGCAGAAATCCACCAGCAGCAGATTGGGCTGCAGGGTGTTTTCCTTAGACTGGAAGACACAGTTCATCTAAGGGCACGTTCACACCAAGCAAGTTTGGAGCAGTGCATTTGAACGTTTACTTACAGCAAAGAGCAGAGACAAGTCCATCATGTTTAGCTAAAGTTATTTAATTTTTTAAACATTTTTACATGGACTGGAATTGGGTTTGTTTAGACTCTCCCAAAAATCTCTAACATCGTGGGATGACAGGTTACTAAAACTCAACTTCAATAAATTAACTACTCGTGAGTCCATGTGACTTTTGTTTACAAGCCCTGGGGCCTCATTTATAAAGGTTGCTACGCACAAAAAAGTGGCGTTAACGGGGGTGAAATGTGCGTACGCATATTTTACCGCAAACGTCGGGATTTATAGAAAAATTCTATGCGGTAAAAGGTGCGCAGTTCTACGTATCCTTTCACCCATGCGTAGAGCTCACCGCAAAGTTTTTCAGACACGGGAATCAGCGACGCCCGATGGGGAGATCACAAAATAAAGCTCAGTCCTCTTAAAAACATAGTTTTATAAGTGTGCTTTCACAGGGATTGTGGTCTGTTGTATCTGTTAAGCCACTACTTAAAACCTATTTTTATACAAAGGCATTCTCTTAACTCTTATTTTATTGATTATTTTACCGGGCCGGCGCCAGGATGAAGTGACTGAAGGGGCAATTTTTTTTCATAAAATAAAACTCAGTGATTTAACCATGCAACAGCCTCAGAAAGGCTAAAGAACAACATGAGGCTACTGTTCAAAATCAAAGAATACATTTATTAATCAGAGACTCACATAAGAACGGAGCACTGCAGAGAATTTATGAACGATAACGATTCTCTGTCAAAATCAGCAGGCGGAGGCGCGTAGAAACAGCAGTTTGCGGCTTGCATCTCTCTCTCTCTCTCCACAATGGGGGGAATGTATTTACCACCATGAAAAGCAAGCAGGCTGAGAAACCGAACTAAGTGACGTGTCTGTCTGTCTATCGATCTCCTCTTTCAGTGGGCTACTATGGACGCCCTAGCATACACCTATGGAAATATTTTTCTATAGATACATAAAGCTTAAACTGAGGGGGCAAAAATACAACTGAGGGGCTAAGCATATTTTACTCTCTCATATGTAGCTCCTTATGCTCAATGTTGTATAACTTAATAACTTAACTTAACTTAATAATTTTTAAATTGTTTTTATCATTTTGTTCATCGTCAGCTTGTCTACTATTTTTATTTTGTCTTCTAAAGCACTTTGTAACTTAAACTAAAGTTTATTTTTATTATTATTAAGGTCTGCCGGATTATTAGGGCTTGTGCTGTTCTCCACAATGTGGTACAGATGCCTCTACTGAGCCCCAGACAGTACACCTTTACGGCGCTCAACCTCAGTGATGAGCACCTCGATCTCGCACTGCGCAAATTTCGCCTTTCTTGCAGTTGCCGTCTCTCCGTCTTTCCCTCATTGATAGTCCAACAAAGGCTCCTTAACAACGTCGGCATATTCATGACCTATTTAGCATTGACCATTTATGGATGATTGTGGGACGACACTGGGAGGAGTAGTGGGAGGACACTGGGAGGAGTACACAAGCGCACAATTCACCGCAGGTGGGAATTTATAAAGAGAAGACTGCGTACAGGTGTGCGCCGCACGGTTTTATAGATCTGAATATTTTCTTGCGTTAGTAGATTCTGAGGTTTGTGCGTACGCAATGTTTTAGGATGGAATCTACGCAAAGTTTTATAAATGAGGCCCCTGGTCCGTAATTGAGCTGTGAAAATCTAAACGAACAAAAATACAACAATGTAAACTTTTCCACTATGGTTCAGATCAAAGAAAATGAACTGCAGGTGTGATTGCACTCTAATGGTACAGTAAGCAGGATCCGGAGCTATAGTTGAAGTCAGGGGTAGAAAAGGTGATTAGGAAAGGACATTCCCCTGAGTTGCTGCTATATCTCCGTTCCTCTGATACGGGACTGCTCACCACCCCCCACACCAGGTTGCGGACTCTCAGGGACAGAGCCTTCAGCGTGACTGCCCCCACCCTCTGGAACTCACTCCCTGTGAAGATCCGCAATGCTGGGTCCATTGAAGTGTTTAAACAGCGGCTGAAGACCTTCCTCTTCAGCCAGGCCTTTGGACCCAGCTGCTGAATTGTGGCCCTGTCCTTTTTTTCCTTTTTGTCCTTTTGTCCTTTGTTTGTCACAAGCCTCTTTCACACATGCAGTGGAATGCAGCTAAAATGTCTTTGTATCCTGTAGCATTAAGATTGCCCTTCACTGGAACTAAGCGGCCAAGCCCAAACCCTGAAAAACAGGGTGGCTGAAACACCTGAACTCAATAATTAGTAGGGGTGTCCACTGACTTTTGGCCATATAGTGTATCTGAAAGAGGCTTTATTGTCTTCCTTCCTTTTAGCCTAGTAGTTGTTATTTTTCTCACCTTATCTAGTTCTTCTCTTTTCCATTGTTAAGTGCCTTGGGTACCAAAGTTCATCCCACTTGACTGCTCCACATGAAACACAACTCTGCCAGACATGTCATTTGTGGACTCAGCCTTCGCTTTCCAGTCAACCATAGACTTTACAGGAGGGAAGACAGCGCTGTTGTAGGGCTGAGAGTTGTTTCTTTTTTCTTTTGTACTTTCTGTGGCAGCAAAATACAGTAAAGGCAAAGCTACACAAAGCATACAGTCCTATCAGCATCATAGTGAAAAAGCCTGGTGAACGGTGAGAACACCATCTGCTGACACTCAAGAAATGATAACACATTTAGTAAATAAATTTAATTATCACAATATAAAAGTAACTTAAATCAATCTGAGGTTTAATAGCAATGTGTTGCACTGTACATTATACTGTACAGTACTATAATACCACAGGAATGCATAGTCTGAAATAAACCTGTATTGCAAACTTCTCCTGTCTTCACTGAAACATACCAAAGTCTAGATTTACATTTCCACTGTAAGCACACACAGCTTGTTATGTCCCTTTGAAACTAAAATATTTAATATGAATGGTGAGCTCTAAAATAAGAGATTTAGACTTATGAATGCATTATAACATGGAAAATGGTATACAATACCGGGACATATATCATAACAAAATTCTTGCAGCTGATCATTCAAAAGGAATAATAGACAACTAGTTAAAAAAATGTGTTCATTAAATAGGCAATCCTGCTCAATGTATAATTATTCACTTAAGAAAATATCAGTGCATTTCTCGGGTAAATTCCTTTATCACACCTCCATTTGACATTATTAGTAGGCGCATTGTCCTTTTAATTGCAAGGTCTCTTACAATTACAATTTGGCTGCAGAACAAACACTTGCAACACTATAAAACAAGTAATCACCAACAACAATCAATCATGCTCAAAAACTAGTTCCTGCTGATTAATGCTGTATTTATAATATCAGGCAATATGATTGGGTGAAATATTTCTTTAAGACCATGCTGAGTAATCATTTCATACTGTTTTCCAGGTTTGACTGAACAGACTGATATTAGAAAATAGCAAATGGTAGATTGAAAAAACTACCCAGGAACAATGAGGCATGATTGATGAGCCAATCGTGAAAAACAACGTGACACTAGACATGGATTAGCATTTAGCCCTTAGCAGGTTTGAATGCAACATGTTGAAATGATCTTGTATAGCATGTTGATATTGTTCACATGTGGAATGCTCCAGTATAGAGAATGATTAGTAGACAGTACTTCTCTTGTAATGTGTATGAACTGTAGAGTTTTTGGGTGTCTGTGAAAATTTTGATTGGCCTCCCCACCAATAATAGAACATCAAATGATAAGCCTGTAAATCTGTTGCCTGTGGGCTGTCAAGACTTACTTGGCCCAGAATACTCAACAAGAGATGAGTCATCTTCAGCAAATTTGTGTGTCTATTTTGGGACAATGCACCTTTGTGTTACTTTTAACACACAAAATATGTTGATATAGCAGCACAAGTAACAAATTTGTAGATGTGTTGTATCTGACACTTCCTTTTCAAGAGTGCAGATTCACAGCCAGCTGTAAGAACACCTACTTTTTCTACCTTTTCTAAGACAATGGCCCAATCCCAATTCAGGTAGAGTGTCCCGTTTCAATGTATTATAGACCTTTTCTTTATAACAAGCATAACAACAAATCACTAGTATGCTGATGTCTCTAGCTCGCTAGCTAACGTTACAACATTGTTTTTAGGCTGATTTGTGCATGACAGTCCCGCATTTTGACATAATGTGATTTACATGTTGCATTTCCCCACTTTGATGGCATATGATGCCCGAAATATAACTAAAGTCCAGCAGCGAAGTTGCTGCACTTGTTACCGCTCCTCTATCAGTGCAGACTGGCAGGGTAGGAGCACCGCTAGCCTACAGAGCACCGCTAACGTTATTCTGTCATGAAGTGGCCTGGTAATGAAGCAGTGTTCTTTTTTATTTGATGACTTGTTTGATCGATTGATAGCGTGAAACTTATAAGTTGTGAACGAATCGCCATGCTTCTCTATCTCCGTCATTGTGATAATACCATTACTGCCATAGTAATGTTCGGCAACAAACTCGTCGCGTCTGTAGTCGTCAATGACTACAACGACTACAGTCGTTCCGAGGGGCAAGTCGAAAAGCGAGGGGCACTCGAAAACGGGAGGTAGGGGTAAAAATAGGAAATGGCATTGGGCCAATATTTCATCAGTGGGTTTTGCTTCAACCGTGGTTATGTGATGAGAGTAGAGAGAAAGGACTTCAATAAACATTTCAGTTTTGTGGGAGAATCCAGGCAGGCTAGAGCAACCTCTTCATGCCAATTAGACAAAATTTAGAATTTATATTTCAGGCATGTTTTTTTTTGACAACCCTCTTTGCATAGACAGACACACAGAACTATAAATTGACTGTGTCAGCTTTTCTTTCAGTTTTGTAGGCTATTTTGTGTGCCTTATGTGCCCGAGATGCCAGCTAATGGTGGACCTAATGTAAGCACAATGAATAACCAAAAGAGCAGTCTGTCCTTTTTGGCACATGCTGGTTTGTGCAGTGTAGCGACCAGTTTTGATGGGCCCACTGTAATACAATGTTATCTTAGGCATGACAGCTCACACACAATTCTTCTGCCTGTCCAGGCCACCTGGAACCTGATGTCCTATTCTGCCACTATGAGAAATATACATATTATTCTACTGTAATAGTGATAATCATTGTGTGTCTGTTTTACTACTCTATATAGCGTCGATTGATATAACACAATTGTGATTCAAACTATACCCAGTTCATTACTGTTCCAAACACCCAGTGTCAGGTAGGTCTTTCCCTCTCGCACACAGGAAGTGATACATTTTAGGTTACTGGAAGCAGCGACAGCGGTTTCTTTAGAATAAATAGAAGAATAACTGTGTAGTTAGTATAAGCAGGGATAGCCACCATGGCTGAACAGACAAAGAAAAGAGCGCCACCTAGAGAAACTCAAACTTCATCAACAGAAAATCCAAGGAAAAAGGCATCACAGTACTGGACACACTGTTTGATTGACAAGTGATCTCTGGGAAGAGCAGTGCAGAACACCACAGGAAAGACCGCTTAGCACCAAAGATGTGCCACAATGAATAAAAAAAAAAACAAGGATCTTGAGGACTACCACTTTAAGTATATCAAATACAGAATTGGGTCAGAAAATACCACGGATTTGAAGAGCCAAAATTAAGTAACTAGTGAGCTAGGAAGCTAATGATTTCTGTCTGGTTCATTAACAAACCAAACAGGCTCATAAAATATATAAATTAAAATTTGCTAGCTTGTCTACCATTACAGTTGTGAAGATTCTTTGAAGCAGAATAACACCCTGTCACTGTGTTCGCTTTTCAGCTCTAAATGGAAATATGTCTCACGAGAACAATTCAACTGGAAAGTATTTGAGATTGCAGAACCGGTGCTCTCAAACACACTCTTGTGTATTATAACCGCAGTTTTCAGTTTTGATGAGTGTGAGCCAAAGTAAAGTATGGGTGGTGCTTTACGTAGCAATGGCGTTATTCCAGTGGATTATACTGTGTATTAATCTATGGAAAAGTAGTCTAAGTACACCATAATACTATGCAAGAAATTGAGCAAAATTTCCCTAACACATAATGTCCTTAACAAAATAATACATTATAACGCAATAACGTATGTTCAATTTGTACTAACATGGTTTAAGTACTTTCACAGTATTATTGTGTAATTACAATACTTAGACAGGGATAGACAGGAATTAGGTGTGCCCCACAAAGTCTGTAAAGTAGCCTGTTCACTTACTTTGGCGTATGGGATTCTGAGTAGGTACTGTGAGTATGACATGTATTTTAGTAGTACCACATGGATGGAGCAAGCGCAAGCAGTTATGCTCCTCCTAAAAATGTACACCTGTCTCTGCAAGTGCTTCAACACAAAGAAGACATAGATCTGAACCTTTTTTTTTTCAGAAAGAAATTAGAGGGATCAAGGATGTGTCATGAAGGCAAACAAAGGTCGTGATGACAGATGTAATACCCAGATATACCATGCAATTATAGTTTCCTTGTCTCACCTTATCACTGATGCCAATTAGCATACTTCTTGTGCAACAAGGATGAGACCAGAAATTGAATCAGTTCCATCATACTAAATGCTTACTGATGCTGTCAGTGGCAGGGTAACTGTATTGTGTCTTAACTAGAACAAGTACAGTAGCATATTGCCATCAAAACGGGTGCCTGAGCATGTCACTGCTATAAAATGTAATACTTTTGATCATGTTTAGTTGGAACTTGTATAAATATAGTTGTGAGAAAAAAATTGTGGAGCCTTTTGAATTACCTGCATTCCTGCATAAATGGCTCCTAAAATATGGTCTGATCTTTATCTAAATCACAACAATAGAACACAATCTAGGCAACAAATGACACACAAAAAATGTATTTTTACATGTTTGTGTATGTGTACCTCTAGGATAATGACTTCTAAGAAAGGGGGTAATTGAAGTCCATATCAATGAGGTGATCCAATCAATGAGACGACATTCAGCTGTGGGTTAGAGGTGTCCTGTCATATAAAAAAAACACAAAGTTTGGTTACCAACAGAGTCTGCTCTCTAAATAAAGAGATATGTTGAAGTGGAATATGCCCCGGTTAAAAGAGGTTTCAGAGGACCTCTAGAGAATAGTTGTTGCAGCTCAAAAGACTACAAAAGGATTTCCAAAGACTTGGACCTCCATCAGACAGATTGTATATAAATGGAGAAAATTCAGTGCCAAAGCTACTATCCCTAGGAGTGGGCGTCCAGCAAAGACCACAGCAAGAGCATGCCGCATAATGGTCAAGGAGGTGACAAAAAACCCTAAGGTAACAGTTAAGGATCTGCAGGCATTTCTTGAACTTTCTAACATCTGTGTCCACAAGTCTACAATTAGAAAAACATTGCTGCCCGTCTCAAGTTTGCCAAAGACAACCTGGATGTTCCACAAAGCTACTAGAATAATGTGCTGTGGAAAGATGAGATATAAATTTAACTTTTTGACAAAACTGCACGTTATGTTTGGAGGAGAAAAAACACTGCATACCAACAGCAAAACCTCATCCCAGCAGTGAAGCATGGTGGAGGGAGCATCATGGTCTCGGGCTGCTTTTCTGCCTCAGGGCCTGGAGGGCTTGCAATCATTGAGGGAATAATGAATTAAAAATTGTATCAGGAATATATATATATCAAGGTAACGGTCCGGCATTACAATGACCCCAAACACAAAAGCAAATCTATCTAAATCTATCTAAATCTAACAGAATGGCTTAAACACAGGAAGTGTCAGAGTAGTCAGAGTACTGACCTTAACCCTATTGAAGTGTTGTGGCATGACCTGAAGAAAGCCATTCATGCAAGACATCCCAAAAATATCAATGAGCTGAAACAGTTCTGTATGGAGGACTGGTCCAAAATAACTCCTAACCATTGTGCAGGTCTGATCAGCAACTACAGGAAATGTTTAGTTGAGGTTATTGGTTCCAACAGTTACTAGTAGTAGCAGTAATAGTAGACGCACTAGTAGTACTAATTGCAGTAGTAATAGTAGTAGTAGTGCTAGTAGTGGTGAAAGACGTCAAGGTTTGCCTTTCTCTGAGTCTTCATTTGAATGCAGCCATCCTAATAATGTGTACTGATGTCTTGTGAGAGGCAGTAAGGAAATGACCCTTCACTGTTCTCTGTGGTACTCATCTCTGCTGCTACTGCTCATTGAATTGTGGAAATTATGCCAGGAAGACTTGAAGATATGGGCATACATAAGAAGGTCATGTTGCACAAATGAAATCTCTCTACGAAGCTATTCTGTGAATATAAATCACAAGAAAACTTTTATAGAGCTGTATTGGTGTAGAACTTAGATTGAAAAGCTGCACATGAATTACATTTTGGAGCTAATTAGGCCTGCATTGCGATAACATGAATCATCACCTATTCAATGTGGACCATGACATCGTAGATGAATAATGATGTTGTAAAATTGACTTGCACTGTATGCATTCTGAACATTTACCAGAATATTAAAACAATATAGCACAAAATTCCACCACCTAAGCTGCACTAACACCCTCTGACTGGCAGATTGTTGTGTTTGAATTCTCATTTTATGTATACAGTACAGTAGCTACAGCAGGCTACTGTGTGTGTGCAAATCAGGAAAGCTAGTGTAATGTATGTGTCTAACTTGCCATCCCGACGTATATGGAGTGCCTGCTCTGTCTCTATTCATAATACAGGGAAATACAGTTTAAATTGTAATTTAAACTCTTGTAACATTCAACTAAAGTATGCATTTATAGTTTAACTCCATGAATGTGCCCTTTAATTACAATATTTGACTGCAATTATTTCTAACCATTTGTCTTGAGTTTCTTTCATTGTGCTGAACACACCAAATGCATGCCTGTTACATCAGCACTTTACAAGGCAATGCCCTAAGTCCTGGGGCATTGGGGTTTTCTCAGCTACTTCTACTAGATTTCAAACAGCACTTCCAACCGGATTACTCATCACAAGTTGAAGGACTAACAGGGCAGTGTGCCAGTGTTTTCCCCACGTCCCTCCAAACATCCACTCTTCCACTTTTATCTTCCATCCTTTACCAGCAACAGAATGAGAGCTGACATTGCTTCTAGCCTAAAAAGAGCAGGTGCAATAAAATACACGTCAAAAAATGAATGAAATGCATGCAGTCAGAGAAGGCTCAGGAAAATATCAGAAAACAGATAGATAAACATTTCAAAACAAGTATTGTTGATGATTCAAATGTCTCTCTAGGATTGCTTCGGGAACACTAGCAGGGCCATGACTTTATCATGAGGAAAAACAGGTACTCAGTGGATGAGCATAATACAATTATGGCATTTTTTGAAAAATAGTACATAACCTGACTACTTTATTTTCTAACTTTTACTAGCTATTTTAGAGATGGTGAATGATGAACTTCAGTTATTTCATTTTCCAAAATGGATAAACAGCATTTTTTAATAGAATTGGTAAAATATAGTACTATAATACTATATATAGTATACTATAAGACATTTTTATGTTGAAAGAATAGCCTTCAGCAAGAATCATTTCAATGCAAAATAATTATGCAGATAAGTAACAGCAGTAATAGTTAAGTTAAATTGTAACTAAACTAAATTGTCCAATGTACAACATTAACTATTCAAGTATTTCTCCAAAATAAAAACATTTGTGCGATAACAAAACAAAATGATGGTACAAAATCAAAAACCAGTAGGATATTTAGGAAAAACAGACAGCAAACATTGTTTAGGGATACTGTTGTATTTGAAGCTGTTACAGGCTACTAAGCTCTTTAAAATGAGTCGTGCAACACACACTAGAGGAATTAATCCCAGTGCTCTAAGGGATAAACTTTAAACATGATAATACAGGGATTACACTCAATACAGCTTCACTTCCTTGACCAAAACAAGCTCTGTTAATAGGACATCTTTTCCAGATTAGCCTTTTGCTAGGTCATGATACACCCATAGAAAGCTGTTAGAACTAATCTAAGAGAAAAAGAGTGAGAGTGGGAGCGTAGAGGTTTGAGAGTTGGGCTAGTGATCGGAAAGTCACAATTTTGAGTCCCTGGACCTGCAGAGAAAAGGTGGGTGGGGAAAAGTGAGTGACTCCCTCCCTCCCTCAACAAATATCATCCAGGGTGCCCTTGAGCAAGGCACTTAACTGCCATCTGTTCCATTTGAGCTACTTAGTAGCCAGCAGTAGAGAACTGTGGTTGTACTGGGAAACTCCCAGCTGTGAATCTGTGTAACTGTGAATGTAAAGCAGGTCATTGCTGAAACAGCGCATATGTGCTCTGAGGCTGAGGTAACTGGCATCTGAAAAGCCACCACAGGTATTGAAGCAGATGGTGAACGCAACCAAGCTGCAATAAAAAACAACAACACTCATATTCACTCATGTTTTTGAAGACATCAGACATCATTGAAAAGCCAATTTCAGGCAAATTGGGGTATTTTGGCATGTACACACAGGGGCACAGGCAGACACAGACTGATAATGCAGGGCTTGACATTCCCTATAGCCCGCTTGCCCGAGGCTGTCTACTCATCAAGTCGGGCTGGCTACCATTTCTGAAGGCTTGTCCGCTCGGGCAAGTCGATTTTAATGCGGAATAATGTTTAAAACTAACCTTAATCGCTAATTGTTATGAAGACGAGAAAACCGAAGCAACAACTTCTCCAAGGAGGCCGCCTGTGGCGGATTGGGGGGAGGGAGGGTGGTAGGTTCGGCTGGTCTCAGCGGCTGCGGCCAATTAAAGCTGATTGCAGCCGGGCCTTTTTAACCTGTGTGTGGATGTGTGAGTGAGAGGGACGCACCAGTGTGAGGCTGGCGGCGTGAATGCAGGAGCCGGCGGCGATCGGGAGGATCGAGGGCCGGCGGACTGGAGGAGAGGAGAGCAAACAGCAGCAGCCGTGTCTGAGCGAGGGTCCGCGGCCGGAGTGCCAGGACGGAGGCGAGGGCGCGAGCTGCAGAGGACGGAGTGGGAGAGCGAGCGTCTCCCTCCGCGGCGACAACCGTCGGGGGTCGCCGTCATGTGTTGTAGCAATAAATGTTTATTATTTACATAATTATTTGTTTTCAGACTCCATTACCACCCTGAATTACCATGAGAAGTGCTACCATTCAAGCCATATTTATAAATGAATTAGTGAAAGCATTTGAAAATAGTGCAAAGACTTTATTCAAGGATTTCAGGGTGGTTTCAACCTCTGGCAATCTTATCATTCTAATGTTATGAAGCAGGTCCTCATACACTGGAGG
Organism: Hoplostethus atlanticus; assembly: GCA_034670405.1. Classification (NCBI taxonomy): domain Eukaryota; kingdom Metazoa; phylum Chordata; class Actinopteri; order Trachichthyiformes; family Trachichthyidae; genus Hoplostethus; species Hoplostethus atlanticus. The sequence continues at coordinate 5,128,789 of JAXDDX010000003.1, read as the reverse complement.
TCTCCCAGATATTTTCAAAGTCTTAACTATATATCTGGGAATGCTATAAAGCACTCATCAGATGGAGCAGTGTCATGACCAACGTGAAACATGTGAGTAATACAGAAATGAAACAATGCATGCAAAACTTAAAATTTCTACAAACAGAGCCATGCAAAAGAAATTGCAGCAAAAACTTACCACAATGGGAAAGGTGCATTTTTTTTGTGTCAAAATGCACGAGAGAGCATCTAGGTAACCTGAAAAACTAAAATTTTCTTGGGGGGAGGCCCTCCCGGTATCCCCTCCCGCACTCTCCCCGCGCTACCTTTCCGTCGTCGCTGTGGGGCTTTTCACGCCCCACTTGTCCGCTACGCGCAAAGTGGTGGGCAAGTGCCAGACAGCTGGGGGCAAGTTCATTTTTTTGGGGAATGTCAAGCCCTGTAATGTATGCTATATTCTATTTATTTATTGTGATAGTAGTATTTTAATGTCTTCAATATTAGGAAAATGTTGCCAAAAGTGATGAAACAGTCAGGGTGGCCAAACAATATTCCTGTGACCACAGAATGATCACGCTATGTACTGGGAAAGAAATTAAAATCAGAGCTAGGGACAGAGGTAGATAGGATTTCTAACAAATATTAACAAAGACTAATTTTGCTATGTATTAAAAAACTTCTTCAAATTCTAATTTCATTTCAAATATCAATCAAAGTAAGGGAAATAATTAGATTATCATGCATTACTTGTTATAATTACATCCACATACTAATATAATGTACTCACTGCCCTTACTTTGATTATTGCTATTAGTTTTAGTGCAAGCAGATAAGTTAGTTAACTTAGTGGACCGTCAAGTTTAGCTAATTACAGTATATGGTGATTAAGTGTCCTTGATATAACCAAAACAAGCAGATGGGCAGATGAGCATGGGGCAGACTATATCCTGAAAGCAATACCTGCACAGGCTTCCTTGTCCCTGGTAAGGCTACTAGACTCTTTCAATTCATGCATGTGATGAGAATGAATTGTTCAACATTTTCTGTCAACGAATCACTCAAAATATCACCATGTGCGCTACAAATCTTGTTAGAAAGTTTTTGTGCAGGCTCTGCAATACTGTTAAGTGCTTTATAAATGACAAGAACATCGGAAATACCCCACAATAGTGAGGTATAGAAGGACAAAATGACAAAACAAAAACAGAAAACAATAAAAGGATAAAAAGGAAAGAATATTAATAAAAATTAAATAAAAAATATAAAAGCATCCTTATGTAAAAGCCAGGCTAAAAATGTATGTTTTAAGATGCCCTTTGCACAGACTTTACTTTACAGAAAAAAAACATAGCTGGTTTATAGTGATGAGGAGAGAAAAAAGCATAAAATGTATGGCAGAACATGAAGCCATATAAGCTCTGATCACTCTTGTTTGCAGTGATGCTTATAGGCCTAGACTCTTAAGGTGTGCATGGACCAGCAGAGACTATCTGCATTCAAGAGGTATGCAATCTTCCTATTTGAACACTTGTAGTCATTCACAACAGTTTCGCATTGTGACTTTCCCAGATAGACTATTCCTTTTGATCACTTCATCCCCTTATAGTCACATTTATTGCAACTCTGGGGATGTTGGCTATTAAAAGGTCACTGATGGTTATTTGAGTGGATAATGAAAATTGAATTGGGGTAAACACTAATTATTTGGTCTTTAAGAAAAGTGCAACGTAATAACAACCATCAGCACTATGTTCTAAAGCCTCTGTGAGTTGGTTTAAATTGATTAATCCTCTCTGCTACTTTTAACGTTTAAAACCTCCGGTCTACTGGAAACAATGTCTACACTTTTGTGTCAAATCATGCCCCAAAGCCTCTAAAATTGGAATTAATTAATTAACTATACAAGAGGGATTCCTGGGGATAAGCATATATTTTCTAATTTGGTGACAATCATTTGAATGTTAAGGTTCAGGAAAACTTTATACCATAAAATCAGTCTCCTATTCATTCTCTGAACAATGGATTTGTCTATATCTCCTTAGTCACACGCGACATCTCAGAAACTACTGACCCAATTTTGACAAAACTTGGCTGAGTGATGTGTCTTATCCTTGAGATCCAGCATTTCACAAAATTACAATGATTGGCCTAAGGGGCCCTAGAGCAAATAAACGAAGGCATATCTCTGGTCTTGTTTGACACACATTTTGAAATTTTTGTATACATGCAATTCGTCATGAGCATTTTTTCCTTACGGACACATCCAATTGGATTTTCCAGATAATAAGAACAAAGGGGATGCTGTCATCATTGGTGGGCGCCAATGTTCATACAGTACAGTTGTTGTCAGTGAAGCAGCATGTTGTAGGACATCACAGAGTCTTGATTCTCTGACTTCTAATTGTATGATCCCATTATGTCATATGATTAGCAGATGACTTTAAAAATCAGCGGTATTCCCCATTAATATGAATATCTGACATGTACAGTATCTGAAACCAGGATATGAAGATCCCATAATCACTGAAGACACTGGCTGAAAAGAAGCATTCAACGCCATCCTGCTATCTATGCTAGATTCATGATTCAGACATGATGGTTTAATAGCTGCAACCACAGGGCTTAGGCAGTGTAAACAAACCCATTTCTGCACAGTGTGCTATCCAGACTGTCTTCAGTGGGTGTCCCCACGCACAATTATCTCTTCTGTAGCTTTTGCTCACCCTTTCTCCCTCCCAGCATGGCTGTCTCAGGTCTCTTGCTGCCACGTTTCACCCCTCAACGGCTTTAATTGTCCTGATGACCTCAATCAAAAGACAATTACCAAAGCGGGAGCAGTATAGGCAATTATATCCATCACCATGAGGTAGAGCACACCTGAATGGAGCAAGAACCTTTCACAGTGGTAAAATTATATGTGCACCCAGGGATGGCTGTCGTGATGAGGAAGTGGGCATGTGCCTGAGATGCTTATGTGTCCTTAAGGTAGCCTGAATATGAGAAGAAAGTGACATTCCAAAGCCAAAGGTGTCAGGTGCTAAGGTTTAAGGTGGCACATACTGTATATATGCCAAGCGATGCAGAGGAATTCAGGGCAAGCTGAGATGAGTTGGAAAATAGGTTAAGAAGGACTATAAGCATACAGACATTTTTTCCTCTACTGATACTTTCCTGCATCTCAAACCAATCAATTCGCTCAGAATTTTGAAAGTTTCTGGAACTTTACGAACTGTTGATCATCACCACTGCAGAAAAAATTAGCCTTATTCCATGAACCTTTATCATGACAAAATGCAGTGTCTGAGGTCACTGTTACAAATCCATCTTCGTTTCTTGAATCAATACAGGGATGTACACTGAGGCTGATGAAATGTTATTTTATTTACTGAGGGAGGAGTATGCCTCAAAAGTGTTTATCATCTCTGCAGCTAGTGTGGATCACCTGTTATTTTGTGTCCATGTATAGAGACAAAATCCATGTCACATAAAAATCAAAGATTAGATTAGATGGCTCTTTATTGTCCCCGAGGGGAAATTGCAGTTATGCAGCAGTACAAAACAAGAGAGAGGCACACATCACTATACAATAAACAAATTCAAGGGCAACAAGCTGTATAAAACAGATCCTAAAAATATACAAAAAATAAATAAAAATATACAAGTAGTGCAAGGAATAATAACTTTTGCAATTTTCAGTCGTGCAATTTGCAAATTGGTTGAGGTAGGTGTGTGTGTGTGTGTGTGTGTGGGGGGGGGCGGCGTATGGCTGTTGGCATAAAAGAGTGCTTGAAGCGCTCCCTTGTGCACTTAGGTTGGATGAGACGGTGGCTGAAGGAGCTTCTCAGCCCGTTCATCTCATCATAGAGGGGGTGGGATCGGTTCTCCAAGATGGATCTGATTTTAGACCTCATCCTCCCCTCAGCCACCTCCTCCAGGCTGTCCAGGCTCTCTCCCACAACTAAGCCAGCTTTCATGACCAGTTTATTAATCCTGTTTGACATGATTGGTGGTTGATATATTTGAGATTGTGCTTCCGATTATGTTTACTTTTGTGTATTTACTCCATTTGTACCAATTGAGCTTTTTCTGCTGGATATTGTTAAAGGCACAAGGAATATGTCTATACCATACCTCAAAGTAATACAACAGTGCTCTCCTAAATCAAACAGCCAAGTCGACACATCCAACACCAAAACAGAAATTAAGAAAAAACATCTGAATGACATCCCATGTCTGAATGACATGCCTGTTGAGGGAGGCAATTTTTAAAATGTCATTTTAAACTGTCTTGTCAGGACAACGGTACATTCACACAGTTATCATCTCTGGCATGAGTCTTTTGAGACTACTAGAATTTAATGTAATTGCAACACCACAATACCCTAAAAAGGAAACACCTATCACTGGAAGACAAATGATTTTTAATTATGAACAGTCTCAGGGGCTGTCCCACTTGTCCTTTTCTCCCAAACAATGTGCTATTGTCAGACAATTCCCTTGAAATTACTGGGATTGTCAAGTCATTTGGATGCTGGATCCACTGCACAGGCCAGGGAGGGAATTACATTGACCTGAGCTACAGATGACTGCCAGGGGAGCACACACCATCATGAAGCCTGTGAAAGGTTGAAAAGTAGCATAAAAATGATGTATCTAGCCATTTCACCATGACTCGTAACTCCAATTTTGATGGAGGTATTTTCAAGTGCCATCTCTAAAATGCAAGGAAATGTAAGAAAGTAAGGCTACTTTTCTTTTTGTTGTTTGTTTTTAAAAACACAGTTTTATCAGATAGAAGGAAAAACGTATTTTTATTTTATTTTGCTACATATTCCGTTGAATTTGTTCTAAATTCAGAAGTATGCTCATACAGTTTCAATATGCCTAAGACCTAGCTGGTAGTTATTTTTGCAATAAACTTATTGGCCATTTTACTTCATACAACTGTCTGTTCATCAAAGTGGATTGCATCTACAACCATTGATTGCTCCTCCTGGGAAGAGGTTTGCTATGTCAAGCAAATGACAAATGACCTTAGCAACTTTGAGCATGGTACGATCATCGGTGCCTGGTGCGCTGATTCCTGTATTTCAGAGATGACTGCCCTTCTAGACTTTTCACACAACAGTGTCCGGGGTTTATTGAGAATGGAAAAACAAAAAAATATCAATATCAGGCAGTGGCAGTCCCGTGGGCGAAAAGAGCAGCTTGTTGGTGAGAGGCCAAAGGAGAATTCCAAGAATTGAGAAGAATTCCACTTAATTTGGAAACCGAGAATGTCTGTCATGCTGGCATGGCTTTTGTACAAGCTTTGTAGCTAACAAGTGACATCAGTTACCTAGCAAGCTTGAATTTAAAAAGGAATGCATCACACTATATTATTCACATGGTCTGTTGCAGTTAGGGTTTGTGAACCTAAAGAAGTGCATTCTACAAATGTAGAAAAAAAAAAAAAAGTTTTAAAGACAGCTTTAAAGTTTCTATTGAGTTTTATAGTAGTTATCGTATTATAGTACTAGTATTACTTAGTGTGTATTTATTAGTGTTACCAGTCTGCCCAGAAACATATCCCTGATACTACTACTAGTGCTACTACTATTGCTACTGCTACTTCTGCTGCTGCTTAACGACTACTACAAAACTTCTCACAAAGTTTAGAATGAATCAGAGAGAGGAGACAAGAGCCCAGCGTTATATCAAAAATGACCAGAGTGTTGTTGAAGAAGATCCAATTTGCAAAACATGACAACGAAAAGTGGCTGCCAAAGGGTCAAACACATTTAACTTGCTACATCTTCGAGATCACCATCCATCTTTGCATGCTCAAGTCAAGGTAATAAAAGACACTAAGTTGAAACATGTTTAGATTGGTGACAAGTTGCTTAATGAAATGTTAAGCTAGTAAGGAATTAAATATAAAATTGTCACTCCCAATCAACACAGTAGCTGTGACTTAAGAGTTGGGCTTTCATGAATGGGGTACTGCAGTGTCCATCAATTAGTGTCTATTATTTTCTGTTTTAAAAAGCTTTTCGAAACGGTAGGGACTCTAGTTTCACACGAAGGTGTGATCATTTACTTCTATCATTCCCACTGTATTTAAATGTATTTTCAGCATAGAGGACATGTTTTCTGTGCAGGACCAAAATAAATGTTGTGCATAAACAATAAAACCTTTAACTATAAAATGCTTATTTGATTTCCCCCATACTTAGTGTTGTACAAATAAATTACCACATAATCAAAAAACCCTGAAACTGTAATATTTCCTCAGACCATCATTATACTATCAAAATCTCCCTAATCCGTATATGTATCCCTATTCATAATAAAATCCTGAGACAATCAATAAGCCTCAGATAAATAGCTGCTATGTAATTGTTGCTGGTTGAGTCATGCTGGTACACCAACCCACTCATGGCAGTGCTGTGCTGTTGTTGTTGAATAGTTTATTGTTTCCTTATGAATTAAAGTTTTCCTCCATTGCCTCATCTTTCAATGTGAGAACCATTTATTATCTGCCCTATATCATGGGAAAATTCTGAAATTCAGCCAATTTAATACATCAATTAACCTTTATCCTGGAAACTGTATTATCTTACGCTGGAGAATAAAAATATTTTATGACTACGTACTTTGTTTGATTGCTTCTGGGCAGCTTGGATTCTTACAACACTTCACCATAATGGTAATAAAAAAGTGACCTTCTGCCAATATTTTAAAAAATCTATGTAAGAGAGTACTTATGCCTCAATAGTAAGGACATCTAACAGAGCAAAATATATGAATATGGCTCAGCATGGCAACCATAGCATAGTAACAAAAATCCTGTGTCTCCATTCCCTTGGCGAAATTGTATGATTAGTTATGATCAATCAGTGTTATTTACTGATAGGCGTTCCAATGAGTCCATGTCTCATGACAATAAGCTAAAGCTGAAAATAGTGAACTTTCAGATAATCTATATAGAGATATCTATAGATATTATGGAACTTGTATCTAAGTTGTAGCTATGTGTTAGTTAGATGGCATGTCCAATTAGCTGGATCAAATAGTCATTAATAAAATAATTGTATGATAAAATAATAAAATGTTGTTTTTTTTTTAAACTGTTTTCAAAACTCTAGTATCGTGGTACTTTTTCAGCACTGGTTTACCGTGCAACACTACTGCAGATACAGCCATCGATCAACCTCTACCTGCCTGGGAATATTGAGCTTTGACGCAGGCATGCGCTTTTGGGTGAAAACATCAGATAAGTCAATTAAGTCACATTTGTCCAATCCAGAAACTTCCAAACCTGATATTACATGACAAGCCACAATTTTTTTCTTGACCTATTGTTTGCAACAGGATGCTCGTTTTACCAGACTATCTGTGCAGAATGTACCAGATCCAAAAATGCATACATTACAATACGTACAATATCTTATCACCCTTTTGGCTCTTGACTTGTATTGGGACAATAGAAAAGATGCAATCATCCTCACAACCGGCCCCAATATGACCACATGTCTGAGATGAGGCAGTTGCAGTGCTTACTGATGGTATATCTGGCAGTTCTGATTAGGGCTGCACGATATGAGGAAAATCTGTGATATGCAATAACGTTGTTGAATATTGCGATAACGATATGACTTGCAATAAATAAACAGATATTCAAGTGTTAACAGTTTTAATGTCTTTCTGCTGTGGTATACTGCTAAAATACACCCAGACAATGAATAGCCTATGCCTACATTACAGTCATTTATCTAACGTTTTTTTATCCAAGCGACTTAGAGGATCGAACAACCCTGAGAGTCTCATGCTCTACCGACTGAGCTGTCCACTGAAATAAACATGAAATAAACATGAAATAAACATGAAAACAATATTTCCGACATCCTTATATTGAACAAATTGTAAATATTATTGCCCTGTATATCTGAATATGTGAGCAAAAATCTTACATGAGTCTTTTGAGATTCATAGACATGTAAGAGTAGTATTCAACTACCGTAGTATTCAACTACTGTCAGTTCTGATTCGTACATTTGTACATGTGTCGTACTATTTAGAAATGGTGACTTTGTTGGAGTGTTGGAGATTTGCCACTCGAATACAGGATTTACTCAGTTGCATTGCAGCACCAACGAAGAAAGAGAGAAAACACCTGCAAAGCATTAACATACTCACCTTTAATGGGTGTCCACCTAAAGCATTGTTCATGTAAGCAGAGGAAATTTTCTGTTTGTTTCCAAAATGTTCAAGAAGATTCTTTGCTCTTTGATATCCCTGATCAGGAGGACGGTGCTGGCAGCTGTGCACTATGTCTCTTGGCTGATCCCTGGTGTATTGTTCAAGACAGTGCAGACTAGAAGAGGATCTCCATCAAACACAGGAATATGCCTTGCTGGAAGTGCAGAAGAAAGATTCTGTTGAACCAATAAAGATGCAATGTCATTTTTCACGATGCTCACAATCTCATTTTGGTTGCTACTCTTGGAGTTTGAGAGTAAACATGCCCCAATGAGTTTCTCTGTTCATGGTTTTGCACATTAGGCCTCAGTTGAGTGTCTTGGGTTAGGGTATTCAGCCTTACAGACTTTCTATTTGTTTGTTTATCTGTCTTTTCCTTTGGACGAACAACCAGTGGAGGGGGTATAGAGTCATTTCCCTTCGGCTTATATTCCGTTTTTTCATGAATGTAGGCAGTTGCATCAGGATTGAGCCTCCCTGTGGTTTGAACATTGGCCTTTTCAAAATAGGAATGCGTTCCATCAGACACTCTAGAGCCACTCTGTGATGCATTGGCCTCCAACACCTCAGTTTCCAGTGCTAGTTGTTCCTTTTCTCTCCTCAGTAGTTGCTCTTGTGCCTCTATCAAATGCCTTTTCTTTAGTGCAGCAACACGCTTCTTTAGTGCAGCAACACGCTCCATCAGAGCTGCCTTCTCAGCTTCAGCATTAATGCGTGCAGAGGATATTGAAGAGACACATGATGATTTAGAGGGAGGCTTTAGATGACTTGATCTAGAGCGTGAGACATTGGAAACGCTGTCCACAGGACCAATTTCATCCGAGTCTGGCACGCTCAGGTCAGGTCAGGCTGTTCTGAATCTTGAATACTGGGTTGTGCATATGGTTGACCAGCACCAAACAGACATTTTCTGTGAAAACACAGTACAGTATAATTTTTGTTTGAAACCATTTACTTTGTTTAGCAATCTCACCCACACAGGCATGGGTAAACTCAAAAAAGATTCATGCACATATCTGGCTTCATCTTAGCATTTGATAAAATTGTTCAGTTCAGATCGCACTTGAGTGACATTTTCATTGGATTCCATAAGCACTTTGAGATTTCCCATACACTTGAAAGCTTGATTGCAATTTGGTTTTCTTGATGTCTGACATTTTTCTACATACAAAGCCAAACCTTTGGTAGTAAATTTGGTGCCTCTTTTCTCTGACTGTAGCACCATTGCCCACAGTATTAGTTTTAGCAGTGACTTCCACTTTAACACACACTAATTCAAAACTGCAGCATAAGCATCAGATGTTTCAGAAAACAAGCACTGGTTGCAATTGTTGTGATATATTGACAACACATCTAGAACCAGAATGCAATGCAACAATGTATCATTCAGCTGGCAAAATATCATTGAGCAGCATAACCAAACAATCACACACCAACACAGCACGTCTCTCCAATAAAAACACACAAAAACCAACCACCTACAAACACCACAGCAGCCTCGTAGTAACACCATAGCAACCACACAAAAACACCCTAGCAACCACATCATAACACCTTAGCAACCACCCAGTAGACCCTAGCAACCAAGTAGTAACACCCTTTAAAATCTTGATAATTGTTTTGATTGTCTGCTTTAAAACAAAATCATACTTCACAGCTATCAGCAATCACACACATTTTATCCAGGAACATATTTTCTAGTTGAAGTTCTATCTTTTTTGCTCTAAAAACATTTTCCTTATAGAACTACTAGTTTGGTAAAAGTTTCCATGGCTTCTGTTTCCCATAGCTGTCAGCTGGAAAATGCTGGTGTTGCCATTTTCTGGCTTGTTGCATTGTAGCATGAACTGTACCATGACCTTGTGCTTGCAGTCCCACTGCAATTATGCCAAATGGTATACAGCACTCCCACTCCTGCATTATTGCTTACGTATGGTAGAATAATTAAAGCATTTCAGATACTTCTTCCCCAGCCATTAAGAATATAACTGTGATATGGCATGGGGTACTGATTTAAGTTAAGGCTGATATAAAATTGATTGAGAGCACATGGACCGTGGCCCTGTTTTGTATTGTTGATTTCAGCTAACAGATTAACACACCATTGTATTTGTATGGCCTATTGTACTGAGAAAAGTTATGTTTGAGCTGACAAAAATTATGATCAAACATGTAGATCAGTTCCATGCAATGTAGTTTATTGTAGTAATTATTGAGGGCAATGTGAATTATTTGCAAAGTCATCCACATTACCACAGAAAATACATTCAAGGATTGCTTTCAAGTCCAATTCCTATTGCAGTTCAGTGTGCTCCTTCTGCAGGGATGCTTTGAAATGAGTTTATATTTGAGTTCCCATTACAGAAGTCAACAGAATGTGAGACCATTTTTTCAGCCATAGCACAGTGCTTGTCCTACCTACTTGTTTATCATTTCCTCCAAAAAGTAGGGAGAATAGCAGATGATAACTGCAGCTGTTAACCTCAGACTACAGAGATGGATGCTTCATCCTTTAAGGGAGTAGTATTACTACTGAACTTAATTATTATTGTCTAACGTTATAATGACTGAAGACTTACAACTGATCATTTCACCATCCAAACATTCAACCAAGCTGGCAAGGATGATGAAGAAAAGCTGACATTTCTGGGACAGGTGAATAAGCAGGTGAAGGTGTCAAACATGTTTAACTGGTAATAAGATTAGAAAGACATTCTTAAGAGTGAGCAAGAGAGAAGCACCGGTCTGAAGTGGTCGAATTTCTTTTGAGATGTTTGTGGTTAGCAAATCTTATTTCATTTTATTTTATCACTTTCATATCAATCACATCATATCAATGAGACACGCTCTCTGCCAGGGGGCCAGTAAGTTGGCTTACGTCTGATACCAGGACCTACGTCACTTTTTTAAATAAAGTTGCAGTACCACAGCCGGCCAGTAATTAATGGTGCAGTAAAGCCTCATGATCAAATGGAACAACTTCATAATTTACACAGTCACCAAAGATCACTTACTAATGAAACCTGAAGGTTGAAGACGGATGACCTTGTGGCCAAGTAAGTTGAGCCATAGTTACTTCAAAGTTATTGTTAGTTATCAGGAGCTAACTGATGTTAGCCAGCTAGTGAACTAGCAAGCTAGGCTCTGGCTTAATCCACAATATCCACATTAGTCTTGCTGATATATGCAGATGTTGGTACATGGTACAAAGATTGATTCATTTCAAACAAGAGAGTGAATGCTAATGTAAACAGTCACTGATGACAGGGTTTGTATCAAGCCACCAATCAGTTGTCCCTTTGGCTCCAAGTTGATGATGTTCTTCTTAGCAGTTGCTGTACAATTGAGTGGTCTTTCAAGAAAGGAGACGAGTACCCGCTGCCTTTGTTTATATCCATAGTCACGGAAACGCCATCTTGGTTTGTCGTAAACCTCATTGATTGGCTGAGAAGGTCCCTTTCCCGGAATCCTACCAATGGTGTAATCACACTCCGGGAATTATGGGAAATAGTTGGAAATTCAGCACTAATTAGACCTATACTTACCAACACTACAATAACACTACACCTACTCTTTTACACCTTACACAACAGTAAGCTATCGGGACAGCTGACCCTTCTGGCTTGGAATGACCCATTCAGCAGTTCACAAACTGCATTGCACCAAAAATCTGAAACTAATAGGACAAGTGGCTGAGCAGTGGCTGAGCAGGCTTGAAACAGCCTGCTCAGCAAACCGTAATATACAAAGAATCATACGCTAAAGGGCCAGCAGATCTCTATGGTTTGAAACAGCCCACACAACAGTTCAGAAACTGTTCATGCCACATTCACGTTGTATCAGATCTACACTATATGGTCAAAAGTCAGTGGACACCCCTACTAATTGGTGGAGGAGGGATAATGGTCTGGGGCTGTTCAGGGTTTCAGGGTTTGGGCTTGGCTCCTTAGTTCCAGTGAAATGTGATCTTAATGCTACAGGATACCAAGACATTTTAGTCAATTGGGCTCTTCCAACTTTGTGGCAACAGTTTGGGCCAGGCCCTTTGCTGGTCCAGCATGACTGTGTCCCAGTGCACAAAGCAAGGTCCATAAAGACATGGTTAGACGAGTTTGGTGTGGAGGTACTCGATTGGCCTGCACATAGCCCTGACCTCAACCCCATTGAACACCTTTGGGAGGAATTAGAACGCCGATAGCGAGCCAGGCCTTCTCGTCCAACATCACTGCCTGACCTCACAAATGCTCTTTTGGCTGAATGGGCACAAATTCCCACAGACACACTCCAAAAGCTTGTGGAAAGCCTTCCCAGAAGAGTGGCGGCTGTTATAGCTGCAAAGGGTCTAAATCCATATTAATGCCCATGGTTTTAGAATGGGATGTCCAGCAAGCTCATATAGGTGTGATGGTCAGGTGTCCACTGACTTTTGGCCATATAGTGTATAATAAATACAAGCTGCCAACTGCGAAAAAACATTCACATCAGCCTCCTACTAGTAATTACAAGTAGGACACGTGAGAACTTTTTGTGGGCTCCGATATCTCCCACTGGTGTCACAAATTGCATGTCAACACAGGCAGTAACCATAGCAGGGAATCGACAGATGTCAGCAGTGCAAGATAATGAAAATACATTTTATCAGTTATATTCAGAGTAACACCATCAGATGTGGGTGCTCCAACGAGTTAAACACGTGAATACTTCCAAGTTGTAACAATGAGATGTTATCCTGTTATTCCACTTTTTCTGAAATGACATGCAGCATCAGGGATGCCAGAATTCCCTGTTGAACACTCTGGAGGTGTTGTGGGAGAAATTCAACAAAACATCTATGGGAGGGGCATATGGGCAGAAATATGTGTCACTAGAATTTGAATCATTTATATTTGTATTGTTAAACTTGAATAATTACATTGAAAAACTGAACTGAACAATCTTTTGACTGTTTAACTGATGCTTTCAAAATATCTAGCTCCCGTTGGTCGTTGATATCGGTGGTTGAGAGAAAATAATTGTTACAGTACGTGAAAAGGAGTTCTGTGAAACTGCACTCGATTGCTCTTCCTCAACGACCGGATGGGTGTCTCAGTAAACTGAAATTGAATTGCGAGAACTCAATTGAATTGTGAACTGAATGTGGAAGTATATAGAGAGTTGAATTTTCAGTGAGGATCAAATAGTTTCAGAGCAAATTAATTCAATTTCATAATATTACATTCAGTTTCAAGTTTATTGGAATTCAGTTCCAAACTAATAAATTCAATTTCAAATTATGCTATTCAGATTCAGTTTTTCTATGTAATTATTCAAGTTGAGCAATTCAAATTCAAATATAAATGATTCAAATTCAGTTTCTAGTGACACATATTTCTGCCCATAGGAGCACACTTGATAACTCCTATGATACAACTGCTCTTACTGTAATTATGTCAGGGTATTGTGAGGGAAAGATGCACGCTTTCCCTCACAAACAGACATAATCCTTCAAAGTTGACAAGAGCCTTTTTTTGAATCCCAGTCTTATTCCAATGCCTCCTATCAGACAGGAGGGCAGACATGTCATGCAATGTGATGAACTTGCAGGAGTACTATATTTTTATTTTCAAAGTGCTGTTACTGTAAATATTGTGTTGTCTTTTTATATAGAGCTCTTACTGTAATACTGTAAATATTGTGTTGTTTTTTTTTATTGTAAATAGAGTGAACCTGTTATTTTGCCCTTTGCACATTTCTGTTGAGCACTGCCACTTTTTACATTTCACTGCACACCCCGTGTGTGTATGTGACAAATAAACTTCTTGAATCTTGAATCTAATATGGGTTCTGCCCAATGCTGAAAAACAGATCCACAAAATCTGTTAAAATTATACACTGTAGGCTAAATTGTAGATTATGCAATGTAGCCTGTTATGACTTACATTTTGCAGTTGCTTAACAGTGTTGTACCAAAAAACTGTCTCTCACCACAAATGGAGTACATCTACTGTAAGCCACTGAAGTCTGCCCAAGGGCACAATGTCTCAAAGCCTACGTCCAGTTATTCCCAGGTCTCGAGATCCTAACCTTAATACAATGCAGAACATTGCTTTGCTACTGTCAGTGGGTGGCACACACCATATGACCCATCAAACTGGAAAAAATCCTGTAAAAAAAAATCCAGTAAATCCTGAGAGATTAAGTGGAAGTTGTTTTTTTTGGGAAAGAGTGCTTCTTTATAACCACAACATAAAAGTACCTGGACCTACAGTAGCCTACATGCACACATATTTATTAGCTGACAAGTCTGACAATCCTAAACTGCACACACTCTTCTACCAGTGTTCAGCAACTTAAGCCTGGCACTTTACCTTAGGTGAAATATGTCCCTTTTTCACAGGAAACAATAGAATAAAGGTTTTATGTGTCACACAATTATGCTTGAAATGAGATTGTTGAAAATTTACATTTAACCACTATGTGATCTGGCATATGAGGCGGCTGTCTCAAGACCCATTCTCACATCTCTAGAGCTCAAGTCAGCATAATTAACACATCCATTTGTGCATGAATGTTGAAATGCTAACAATAGAAATGACTTCAAATGAAAATTGACTCTTAGGTTTGAAAATAATAATAATAATAATAATAATAATTGGTAGATGTAGTTTCAGAATGAGACCACCAATGATGGTTTACTATATAGTATATAGGTAAATGCCAGTATTGAAGCTAGCTGTTAGAGGATATATAATAGATAACAATGTATTGCTAAGTAAATACAGTTGTTTTAGGAAATGTAAAAGGAAGCTTAGCTACAAGACATGCCAAACTCACTGGGAATCTGTCTCAGAACACAGATTCAGCTATCACTGCCTTTGTACCTGAGGTTGCCTTTGTGATAACAAATGAAACAGATGAAATCACAACTTAGCACACATAGAAACTGTCAGCTACTCACTTTAGCCACATTATTTTCAAACGCCTGGAAATTCCAGGTTGAATCTCAGAGTAGTTTCTATTCCTAGTATGTTTCTGTAGCTTTCAACATAACTCAATTGGACAATGTGTTATTGTTGTATATTGATATTATATGATGACAAAGACCACCCAATTCCCACATCCCTAAAAGTAAAAAGCGTAACAGCAGCGATGTAAAATGAGATATCCCCTCATGACATATAAAAAGAAAAGGAAGAAAAAAAGAAAAGGACAGATGGTCTTTCAAAAGTTTTTTAAAGTTTTCATTTGCTGAATAACTCATAAATTGTGGATTAGCCAAGATGCTTTTAATCCTAGTCAAAATTATTTTTTAATTAATAGGTTGTCATCTGACTGAGTACAGACAATTGAGATAAGAAGCAGAGCTGCACATTGAGTGGCAGGCGGAAAAGAGGAAACCAACTATTAGATCTATGTTGAGGTACAGGTTTCATTCAACATAGCAATAATGTGACCTGATTTCCCCTGCTCAAATCAAAGGGCACAAGTTGCTATGGTAACTATACCACGGCCCATAGAATTAGAGCCGATAGAAAGGGAGCTTCTTGGAATATCCTGGTAATTTCCTTTCATACATTTTTCAAAATTCATAATGTTGTCACAAAAATCAGCCTTGTTTTATGTGTGGCCAGTGCATAAGACTCTAGAGATGGAAAGCAGAGCACAACAGCCACTGAAATATTGCCATAGTTTGCTATGCAACATTCCCAATGCTTTTTTTACCATCACCATATAATCAGTAAATACAGATTCTGCACAGTCCCACAGCACATTCATGGTGATGGCATATATAATTAATTATCAATGTATTTTAATGTGATCTCAGCTGTCTGGCTCCCCAGCCGATCATCTGCTTTCCTTTCTTCAATGCACAATACAGTAGCGTTAAGCTAGGGCCTACTTGGCTTGCTAGTTAACGTTAGCAACTGAACCGCTAGCAAACATAATTTATAGCATATTACATGCATACATAGAAACACTGGTTATACAGCAGTGTGTTTTATTATAAAACGAATGTGTTGTCAAAATCATAAAAAGATTTAGCTACTTATATTATCTACACATATATCTATATATACACATCACTATATCACAGCAGTCCATACAAACTAATAGAGGAAGAACCCAGAAGTTCTCCCGTCATGGAAATTGCTTTAGTAATGATATACTACTCGATACCTGTACCATACCATGACAAAGTTTCATAGTGCCCAGGTACAGTATAGAGGAGTCTCATTTCCGGTTGCTGAATTTGGCTCTCTTATATCTATTCTAAGTGTGTAAAAATAATAGTCATTCAAGAATATTCATTTGAAACCCAATTTATATCTGTTAATCTGTTATAATTCTGTGCTATGCTGTCTGTTCCCTTTGTTTTGTTGTCAGATATATAATAGCATTACCATTAAATAGGGCTGAAAAAACGAATTGAAATTAAATTGAAAACGCTATCTAAACCACTGATGGCTGTTCATTTTTTCAGAAACGTCACCCTTCACACACAATCAATTAAATCACCTTGTTATACAGATATGTGTCTGTGGGAAAGCCACGTTCTCCTGTGCAGATGTCGAGTAGCTGATGAATTAGAAACCTCCATTTTTGACCAATCAGAAGCCACTTATCAGAGCCAGTGTTCAGCAGAATGTCAGCAGAATGTTTCGTGGAAGGAAAAGATGAGTAGCAAGTCAACTGAAAAATGTTATGGCTGTATTGTTCAGTGAATGTTTTTATGAAAAACAGGCCATAGTCTAAATGGTTGCAGTTATTTTGATACTGACAGGCTTCATGTCATTCTTACAATCTACACATCTGCCAACACTGGAGTCTAGAATTCCTGGCAGTCATTTCTCCTGTTAATCTCCCATTATATTGACTATTACATTTATTGATCTATTGGACTGCCAGAAAATGAGACAATTCTGTATGTTATATATAATATACAGAATATAATATATTCTAGAAAAATAAACTTGACTTGACTTGACTGTATCTCCCTTTGCCCTCAGGTTGCTTCTCTTATCATTTTATAAAGGCAGGCTTTTGGCTAATCGCTTTGTAAGATGAAAACTAAGTGTGTAATAAACAATAAACCAGAGAACCAATATGAGAACATCATTGGGGTCAAAACAAGACCAATCCAGTCACAAAACAACGTAACTGTCTGTAGCCCATTAGGCTATTATGAGCAGTAGGTCCACACAAAGTTTGTGTGTGTGCACATGCATGCATGGCTGTTGTGCAGGGCTCACTTATTGTGATGGAAAATCTTTATTTTCAGAACCATCAGACTTCAGCATTAATCATAATCATATCATCAAATCACAATCATTAAATCAAATTAATTCCAATATTTATCAAAATAATGGCTATGTGATCTTTTTTATCCACATTTAGCAGAGCTTCCATCAAATACAGAGCAACAGCCATTTAATGAAACAAACACTAACAACATTTTCAAACACATCTGAGGCACACCGCCTAATTTCATACATCCAATTATTATTTCCTTTAACATTTTCCCTACCAAGCATTTTAACACCAGCACAGTCAGATGAAGAGAAAGCCTGTGAGTAGCTCCGGATGAAAAGGCTTTCTAGAGTTGTGTCTAGTTACTGTAGCCTAAATGTATAAAATCGAGATCATGAAAAAAAAAAAATTGGTTCAAACTCACGTTTAACAGAAACAAAAACAGGGGAGTGGTACTGTGATTGATAACTCAATCAATCAATCGATATCCATTCAGATAACAACTCTTATGTGACTGCATAAGCCATTCAAAGGTCAGAAAGTTATGCAGCCTATAGAGGGAAATTGTACTACAGTTACATTTCATGCTTGAATAAATCCAGTGTTTGTCACAAGAGAGTGAACAGGAAGCTACTGTACAATCTGATAGCAGCCCTCATATCTGTATTCTGACAGATATCTCCATACGCATTTCATCTCTTGAGAGAAAGGAGGCATAAGAGTGGACTCTAACAACTCATGAGCCTGAAGGACGTATTTTGATCTTTTGATCTTTTATTGTTTAATCCTGTCTGTATTACTTTATTTATTTTTTTGTGAAGCACTTTGTGTCTGAAAATCGCTATACAAATAAAGTTATAATGGTTATAATGGGTAAGTTTTCATGTTTTGCTTTTTCCTGTAGTTTTTTTTTAGTTTGAATAGGTTATAAACACATACTAAATACTAAATTAAACTTAAAAAATAACGTTTTGGCGTTTGAAAGCCTATCATGTTGATATTGGACTACAATAGGCTGCCATTGTTTGTTCGTGACACAAATGCCTTAAAATATTTATTTCTATCTATTAATGTTGTGCACTTGCTGGGATAGCGCCAGCAGCAAACAAAAGGAAAGCACTCACTCTATTTCTCCTGCTCCGTCCTATCAAACAAAAACGTTTTTGAGGATGACCAAGGCAGGATGAGGTTAATTATTTATTTCTGATCGAAATACTTCTATTACATTGGTTAAAAAGCCTAGTGGGTTTTAATAGACTTGAAGCGTAGAAATGTGACGTGCGTGAGACGCAGCTGGAGCGCGAGCCTGTACGAAGCCAGTGTAGACAGCAGTGTTGGTTAAAATGGCAGCGTTTCTGCAGCGAGAGACTGACCCTAAAAAACTCCTCCACAGTTTTAATGCACAGCACTGCTGCCTTCTTTTCGAAAATATTCATTTGGTTGCAAGAGATCACTATGGAGCTTCACCATGAGTTAGTGGACACTACAAAGCCCCAGAAAGAGAACATTTTGAGAACTTTTTACTTTTATGGCTTAAGAGAATGTTTTCATTCTGATGGACCCAGCAATACACTAAATGGCTAAATGGCAAATAACATGCTTTACAAGAGGTTAAGAAGCAATTTGACATTCACAAGCTGGATAAGAAGCTTGTTACCCACGAGGAAGCAAGAAGAAGAAAACATAGTTCACACAAAGGTAAAAAGACTGGCTTCATTAGTGTTAAAGCTCAAAATGTAAAAATGTAATGTCACATAGGAAATGATTAATGAAAATGTATAATCTGTCAAGCTCTATCTTTGACTCAACACTGTTGATTCTTGCCTTGTGTGGGATGTGTTTCTTTCCAACACATCCCAGGCCACTAGTGTCTTATGTGTTAGGATTTGACTTATTTACAGTTGACACCAGTGAAATAAGTGAGGATTTGTAAAGCAGGGTTTGAGCCAGGGTGATTTTGGAGGGTGTCAAATTGCCCCCCTACTAGTTTTCTAGGGGGATCAATGCCTTGTGGTAGTGTGTAACAGACAATAGTGACTTGAAGGTTGGGTCATTTTCCGGGGATATTGGTCTTTGGTCATTCACAAATGTTATCACTCCTTTGAAATAAGGATAATTTGGTAGTCAAAGCTAGCTTTGATAAGCAAGTGATCCTTATTAACATGTTGACTGTTTGCACCAAATTTTAATTAAGAAATGTGAATTCTGTTGTATAAAGGTAATTTCGAAATTGACAATCCCCTGGATGCAAGATGAACAACTGAATTTGAGGTGATAAACAGGTACAATAAATGTTCCATTTGCCAGTGCCATGATCATTTTACATATTTCCAAATTTCTGCTAAACATTATGCAAAAAGTGGGGCCATTCATAGATTGTTGGACAATAGCATTGTCTAGCACTGAACTTTGCATGTCATCCACTTTCTCTTTCGTCCACCCAAATCACTCCCATGATGATGATAGTGAAGCAGAAATGATAAAATAATAAAATTATGCCATAAGAAGAATACATACATTTAGGCTGCCTAAATGTGGCTGCCTTGAACTTGCAAATAAGAGGAGTCTCTGTAATTCCATTTTTTTCTCCTTGAACTATCAGCAGGATGCAGATGTAGCCTTGGACCCTGTTGGCTCTTCTTGACTCCCCTGAAACTGCATAGCCTGTTATTACACCATCATCTCACTAATCTTTCTAGGGCATGAGGTTGTTAGACATTTGGAAGATAAAAAAAATCAAAGAGTGTGGTGCTTTATCATGGCCCTGGTAGATAAGGCCCTTGCACTGTCACATAAAATCAGGAGCTGCCTCCTGAAAAACACTCCATCCTCAGGCTATTGCTCACCATCACCATCATCACTACTGCCTTCCTGCCATCTCTACAAATACTTGGTGCGAACTTCAGTGACAAAATATTTCCACAGACAAATCTACTACCTCCTATTTTGTAACAACATATCTGCAATATGGCTAAAGGAACAAATTTGTTTGTTCTTTTATAGTGCAAAATATATAGGCAGCAGTAGGTTTGCTTTGTTGCCCCAAAAATCATCCAAATGTTGAAATCTAAAAAGACAAAGGCCAAACACAGCTCTGTAATCCATGTATCATCTCTGAATGTCCGAACAGCGGTGCGGTCCTGGCCTATCCAAACAATATTCTCATTTTCAAACACATCTGAGGCACATCGCCTAATTTCATGCATCCAATTATTATGCCCTTTAACATTTTCCCTACCAAGCATTTTAACACCGGTACAGTCAAATGAAGAGAAAGCCTGTGAGTAGTTACGGATGACTTGCTTGAATATAGACAGCACCAAAATAAACAGACAAAGGAACAGCATTATTATCAACCTGTAGAACATGTTAGTCTACCAAAATAACTGTTTTCAGCCATACAGTATTCAATTCCTGTATGCCAAGTTCTGCTGCTTCTACCAATGGAAGTGATAGCTGCAATATTCAAGAATGAAAGGCAATGCATTGGTGCTGCGCTCAATCATGGTAATTACATTACTGCTTAACATAAGTACATATTTGTCATGTTTCATGGATTTATTGCACAAACATGAGGTTTTGAGGCTAACATTGTGCTCCATTAAAAGGGTGCAACATTGTACTCAAGTCAACAGATTTTGCAGTTTGCACATGCTGTAATATGAGAACATCAAAGTGACTTAAGAATGTCTGTTTGACTCATTGGACATCAAATCCAAGTCATTCATAACAGTGACAAGTGGGGGGGGGGGGGAAGTCGGTCTTTCTTAGGCAGCTGCTTCTAAGCAATTATATAAATTAAGTTGTCAGATGGTTCCTGAGGGACGTTTGTCTTCCAGGCTCTGCACGACCAATGGGCTTCCCTTCAAAATAAAGTGCTATAAAAGGAAGGCAGCCAAGGAAAGGTTTTCCCACTGTCAATATTACCAGCATTATTTTTTAAAAGAATTTGTTTAATCTAACAAATGCATGTCATCTCTAATTTACCAAGAAAAGATGCCCAAGACCTACATTCTTAGTCACTGTGTTTAGAGAACAAAATTGCATTGATGCATCGCTGGACAAGAGCAAACACATGTTGCATGGAAAAAATATATTAATTAACTACTTCATGTGTACAGCGTACCGATGCCCAGACATTGTATATCACCTATTTTTACTTTTGTCACTGTACAGCAAATTGCTACATATTGCACTATACTGCAGCGTGTACAGTATGCTACTGTATGCCTATGTCTAAGTGTATCTTTGCACATACCAGAACAGAGATATGCTGAGTACGACATGAGGTCCACAAGACATTTTTGTCCATTTTCACTTTATTAGTCACAGATTTGTCAGTGAAAATGGAACTCCCTTGAGTGCCATTGTCTTGGCAAGACAGTTGCTTTTCCTACACTTTCCCTTGTCACTGCTGGGATACGTTTTTTTGTGTCCCAAGGGCCAGCCTTCACCAGAGTTGTCATTTTCAATTAGCTATACCCTAAATGCATGCCTGTTGGCCCGTGTCAATAATCATTTCATTTAAGGGGATGGGACAGCTGTAACTTCATGACATATTCCATTTCCATCAAGGTTAGCTGATCTACTAATTTGCATTTCATCTCACACTTGCCCCCGAGTGGATTCACAAACATTTTGAAACATGTATTGCAGAAAAATAATTAATTTACATTAGGCAAGGATAGGGGTAAACACAGATTTCTGCCAAGTGAAACAGGCACAGCTGTTCATTCCCTCCATATATACCCCTGATATGCAGGTGCAGCTCCTTTTGATTAGGATTGCGTCTGGTGGTATACTACATCCCTTTTTGAGATTAACCATTTTCAATTAAATTAAGCAGTGATGTCACTGGAGGGGGTGATAGGATACAATCATTTAAGCACATTAGGTCTTATGAAATATATATCTATATTAACATTACAGCAAATTATGATAGCCCATTTGAAATCAGAAGCATGCCTTCAAGTTAGGCTTCCATCATTAAATCTTAATGGATGCTGTATAACACTAACAGGAAACCATGTTGGCATTAGACTATGACTCAATAGGTTAAGTGATTTTAGCGCTGCTTTAACAGTCACAAGTATATGTGAAATTTACAGAAAGTTCTCATTGACGGTTACATGAAAATCAAAACACCTTTCAGCCAAGCTACTGACAAGCTACATACCAATACTGAGCCTGCTCTTTCAGTGAAATCACTGCTGTGGCCTAGAGATCCACTGTGTATAGCATACTGAGCGTACATACTGTATATTGTTGACTGTTTGCTGCTTCATTCTGTTTGACCTTTGCCCCTGTAGTTCTCAGTAAAGCGAACGTGTTTGTAATCCTAAATGAATGACTGTAGGCTATGATATTTCCCTAAAGACAGGAGAGAAGTGGGTCTACATACAGGAAAATGATTTGCAAAATGGATTTGCTGTATCAGCTATAGACTTTCATTGCATAGTAACTAAACTGAATACTGATTATTTTCGTGTCGCAAAAAAGTACAGCTACAACTACTGTATGAGGCATAACACTTGAAGACAGATGTGTATGTGCTCAACTTACAATAGCATTTCAGAGTACTTTTTTTGTCTGTCCCGCTCTCTCTTACACACACACACACACATACACACACACACACACACACACACACACACACACACAGTGTCTCTAACATGCATAGACCTACAATATTTAGGGGTTCATTCAAAATGGACTTGTTGGCATTTTTTGGAAAAGTGAAGCACTCAGGCTACTGTTCTCAAGCCAGGAGCACCACTATATTTGAACAGAAAATGTGACAAATTTTGTACTGAATGAAGAGTTACAGATTGCAAATTTCTCTATTTTTCGACAGACAAAAATGTTCCAAATGTTCATGTTTCAGATCTTCAAAAGAGTCTTGAATCTTGGATTGACATGACTAGAAACTAGCCTTAATATTGTGGTATGATGCCCATTCAGTGACCCTGAATGTATGCTCGTGTTGAAAATGAGGAATGGGATTTATTAACAGTAGACACTTTTGAAGCTCAAAGTATTGCTTTCCATTGTCAGTTTTTCCTACTCGCCATCGCTTTCCTAATTCAAGTCATTAATAAGAATACAAGCTTGAACAAAAAGAAAAAAGAAACGAAGTAATACTCCTAATTGGATAATGGATTATTCTCCTATAATAGCTCAAAAAGCCCCAGCTCATTGTGTCATCCTAAAAGAGTCCTAAAAAAGCCAAATCAATGAGCAAATAAGAGCCTGTGAGCCCCCGAGCCACAATGCATTGCCCAACTGTCACCAGCACTGTGTCAAATTATGATATTGTACTAAACATTAAACTGCAGCGAAGCCACAAAATTAGAATTTGGTGAAATGTGCATATCTCTCTGATTAGATAAATCCAGTGGGTCTACTTGCCTTAGAAGCATCCTGCTCTGCTAACCTGATGATGCACTCTAAAAACAAAAGAACCAGTTTTTGCAAAATATTTACATGTCTCCCTTTGAGCTGGTATCAAAAGCAGCTAAACCTCAAACGCACTTCAACGTGAATGCATTTCAAAGCGTCTCTCTTCCAAGACCGTGGAGGTTCAATGTAGGCTCTCCTCTCATTTGAGCTGCACCTGAAACGGTTATTTTCATCATTAAACACATTGCGAATAGCGCAGTTCTTTCACCCCGGCACTTTGCAGTGTGTTGAGAGAGATTTCCTCGTTTTTTTTTCATGCTTAATTGGGCTCTTTATTCGGATGCAGGAAAAGACACACAAGTTCTTAAAAACAACCCGGGGGGAAATAACGGGGTGGTAAACGCAGACGCCAGAGGTTGTCACTGAAAGCCACTAAGACTCAGTCTGATGTCTAAATAACAGCATTCAAAACTATTCAAGCCCTTTTTCCGTAGTTAGTTTTATGAACGTTAACATTAATAGTATTAGCAACGCCACAGTGTTAGCCCATAGAACTTGTCTCGACGAGCCTTCGCCGGTAGAGCTGTACACCCAGATCCAAACAATAAATGAAAACACTCAGTAGAAAGTAAAGTAATTTACTTACGAAAATAAAAAAGTCTGCTCCGTGTCACTTTGCGTTTTCTCTCCCGGGGAAACGGCTGTGGGGAACCGGTCTCTCTCGCTCGCTCTCGTCCCGACCAGCGGAATGGCAGTTGGTAATAAGAATATCCAGTGAGGGTCCTCGTCTCTGCCTCTCTATCTGGTAAGCCCACGTAAACCGAACATCCTCGGCGGCAGCTCCGGTCAAAAAATGAAATGAAGATTTCTTTCGGCGTTCAGCTCCTTTTTCCGAGCGCCAGACCTTAGCTTCCACTTTAAGAAGCTTTCCCCCCCCTGATGCTGTGCGTCGCGAGAGGCGATGAACGGCGACGGTTGGGTTGGTTTGGTCCTCTTCAGTCTCCACCGCAGCAGCCGGCTGAGCTTCTGCAGCTCAGCGTGCCATCCCACTGGTGCTCAGGAAAAGGTGGCCCTCGGTTAGTTTTAAGGAGTGGCATATCTCATCAGTTAGTGGTAACGGGATTGACTTGGTGGAAACGTTTTGTTGTTTCGGATCCAGACGTCTTGTCCACTTAGGAAAAGTTAACTACTTCTTGTCCCCTAGCCTCGTCTCGTGAAGCGGGCACAGTGGATTAAAATGCTAATACAGTGCTCCGGGCATGAAGAGTGACAGAGGTATGTGTTAACCCACTCAAGTATTGAGTGGAGGAGATAAGACTAGAAATAGGGAGCAATATAAAATTGAACCCGTGGGCTGGAAAAACACATTTAACTTTACTACGGTTAAGTAGCAACTCGTGTAAATAAGTTTTGTAGGAGTTACGTTTTAATTTTCAGTTAAAGATTTGCTTATCACGACCAAAACCTTGTCCTAACATTAACCTTTTTTTAATTGCCTAATCTTAACCCTAACCTTAAAAATCCACTGTAAAACGGTCGAAAACAGCTATTGGTGCTGTACCTTGCATCCCTGGGTCCATCATGCTGTTTGGTGGTGTATTTTTCTTATACCAGTAGATAACTGGCAAAACCTTAACCGGCGTGACGTCACGTTGAGCTGTTTCCGCAGCTACGAATGGAGTTTAATAGCAGAAAACCCCAAGTGTCTAAAACGTCAACGATGAACGTCAGGTTTTGGTATCAGTGCCCCAGAATAAAAATAAATAAATAAAAAACGATCACCAGTCACACAGGGAGAACATCATAGAGGAGGGAGAGATACCAATTTCTCCACTGACAGTAGCCTCAGTAGACCAGAATGCAATGCAGACATGAGGCATGTTGTGTTTTGAGTAAAGGGCTCACTTTTTCTTGACTGGAAACTTGTTCTCTTGCCATTACTATCACCATTGTTATTGCTCTCGCCACCTAAAACCCAGATGAATACAATAAGTCAACCCAGGTTTTCTGGCGGTTGTCAAAAGTAATTCTGGGAAATGTTGAGGCAGGTTGAGGAAAAGTTGGTACAACAAAAAGGTAAATTACAACATTTCAGCAGAAAATAACTCCTAGAATGCATTGAATATCACAGATTGATGATAGCAGTGTAAGAGTATCTGAGGGTGGGATTTTCCTTTAACCAAAGTTGTTTTACTTGCCTAACCTTTAGCTAAACCTTTCACGTGACTTAACACTTGAAAATTACGTGTACAATTTGTGCTATTGTTACATAAGCCTTTCGTGGCGGAGAAACTTAATCTTCACATTATCCCCGTCCACAACACGTAGGCTATTCTCCGTTTCAGAGTTCACGCTCATTTCCCAAAATTTTGAGAGACTGTGTTGCCATGTCAAAATGAGTCTGGTGGTTTGGCTCTGCACTGTGGCATTTTTCCAATCGCCGTTCCGGGGGTTACTGCCAAATTATTATTTACAATTTAGGCATTTAACCTAAAATGGCATTTAATAGCCTTACCCTACCCAGATCGACTTACAATGAGTGAGCAGGTAGGTATTTAGTGCCTTGCTCGAGGACACTTAGACAGGAGAAGTGGCTGTTGCTGTTCATGTTTGACCTCCATGAAGGTCTCTCTAATCATTAGGCCACTCTGCCACCTCGTTGAAGTTCAAAGGCAAATTGGGAAGGACCTCTGATGGAAGGGACTGTTATTTCAAGCTTCAGATGACCTGTTCAAGTTTCCTAATTTGTCCATTTGGAGCCTGAGTGTTGAATTATTTGGTTTCTTTAAGCTACTCTTATTCAAAGTAACTTAGCAACCGTTTACAGTACAATACAGTTGCTAATAAACACAAGGCAAACATATAATAAAACAAAAAATAATTATTTCTTCAGAAAATCCTACATCTGCTTGTTTTTTCCCCCCCTGAAAATACCCTTCAGTTTGATTCTACATATACTATGCATTTACATCATCAAGATTTATGTCAGCCTTTAAATGTGGCTAGATTCAGCAAAACTACGTTCCTGTTTAGCATGCATTTACTTGTGACAAATGATAGTTTGCTTGTGAGAATATATACACGCTGGACTTAAATGTTCTTACCGTTCTTTGGGTGGTATTGTTCTGTTTACAGCTTTTTCAACATGATAAACTGTTAGAAATTAGAGCGGGTTGTCACAGATAAAAGAGTCTCCATGCTCTTCTCGTGGAGTTTGGTGTAGCGGTTGCATGCATGTTCATTTCACATCCAATAGGGGCACTCTAATAAAAAAATTTTATCTGAAGAGAAGTTCTACAGTCTCTTCCCCCCTACGTATTTGGTCAATACACATGGTCTTCTATATTCAGAAAAACTGGAAAGCCATTTCTGTCCCGCAGTGGCACCCCTGGCCTCTGGACAGCACATAAATGGTTTTGGACTGGAGAGTATAGATTAGCTCCCTCTGTACCACATATCAATTACATAGCTCATATTCCCACCCTCTGCTGTGAGTGTTTGAATGACAATATAGAGCTAACAGCCTATCACTATCACCCATCATTAATTAAACAGTACCCATGTCTGAGTGCTCTTCCTCCTGCGCGATTGATCCGTTATAGTGGTGGTTGCTCTTATCTGTTCTCAGATGCAGTCTTCTGAAAAGTAATATTTTAAGGGTCCTTTTTATATGTTTGGGTGTGGGAATCAATGACGTTCTGAGAACTTTGCTTATACTTTGCATAGTCAAACTGTATTATGGGGAACAGACTGGCATATCATTGCAGTTCCCCAGGGCTGCAAGGCCAGGCATCAATATACCGTTACCTTTGGCTCAGTAGGGCCTTGCTTTCCAGTGCTGAATGATCTTTTGGATTCAGGGGTCGCCCTCGGAGTCAATATGTAAGTAATGAATGAATTGAACATCTTGAGGCCATCACGACTGTAACTACTTCATCACTGTTGAACCGATAATCACTGTAAAGGATGCCCCCTCGAGCATTATTGCTATAATGACAGTCTAACACCTGATATGTTAAGATAAAGGGAAAATTAATTGCAGCAGCATCTTGAGGCCCTTCAGACTAGAGGCACAGGTATGAGATGTATCCATAGGCCAATCAAAGTAAAGAACATCCTCAGTAGCTTTATAGCTTTTGGTTATATGCAAAGGTTACCAATGCATGTGTACTGTTAGAAAGGTTCTCGAAGTTCTAGATAACATACATACGATTTAAAACAGGAGAAAACAATAAAGACTAGGTCCCTGGTTGTCACAAGAGTTGGTACAGCAGCCAGTAAAGCACAGTAGCTGGGAATCGTCAGCATGGCTGGAACGCATCTGTGACCAATCAGATTGCTTGGCTGAAACAATCCATTGCCTAAACTGACTTCGCTCATGTTTATTTTTCTGCCAGTGTGGGAGTGAAACGGTTCTCACTTCGAAATCTCTGTCTCTGACATCTGTGGCTTGTAAGGTGGTGCATGATGATGCCGCAGCCCACTGAATCCTAATCTCCCAAGGAAAGGCTAAGGAGATGCCAGTCCTAACACGTCCCTCTCCCTATAAGACAAAAGTCTTAATTTATCTCCATTACACACTCTGAAAGGCGCTTTGTGGTACACTGCTTTTCAGCTGACTGCTGCACAGACCTCTTGCACCTACTTCTAATTCAATAACAGAAAATTGCAATATCCTATGTTTCCTTGTATTCACATTATTTACTTTAGTAAGTTAATGGAATGGTTAGAGCAGCAATATCACATATACCGATACTGATGCTATGAAAAGAAAATGCTTGAAAAGAAATGTGTATTGAATGTGAATATATTAATGTGTGTGTGTGTGCGTGCATGTGTGTGTGTGTGCATGTGTGTGTGTGTGCGCGCGTGCATGTATGTTATATTCAGTATATGTCTTGCATCGGTCTGTTTTTCACAGTCCTCTGCCATATAAACATCAGGAAAGCATAGCAGGTATACTACTACAGATGGTGAATTACATTAACATGCTTAGCAAATATGAGCAATTTATATTTATTGCTCAGCAGATGCTGACTAGATAGAGGTGGTATATTATAATTTGGTTGGTAGATTGCTGCTTTTCATTATTGGTAGCACCAACATCTGCTGGATGGAGCATTTATGCATGCAAGTGGCAGCATAAAGTCACTCTCGGAGATAAAAGATTAGAAGTCTATTTAAAGTGAGCGTGAGAAAAAGACAAAAGACACAACAACAGAAATCAAAGTATGGTTTGGATTAATTGCAAATCTCAACCCTGTCAGGAAGTTGAAAACACATTTAACTTAAAAACAAATCAAAAGAAGTTTGCAATGCAATGCAATTTGCAATGCAATATGCAGTAGCAGATGCTTGGAAACACTGAGCATAGTAAATGATGCTATTGTTTTATCATGTATCAAGCCACTGTATTCCAAACTTCTCCAAGCAAAAAATGGTTACTCTTTTGCCCCAATGATTTAAGGCGATGAAGGCATTTATTAGATGCTAAATAATAACAATCATATCTCTTGCCATGCAAGTAGATCTTTGCAACAGAATCAGAGAACCAGATGCCTTTATCCAAGTTTCTAGTTTATTTTCTAGTCAAGTTAATTTTTCAGGTCACAAGGTACACTTTGATGCCACAAATTGCAAATCCATTGTTTTGCTTTTTTCTCTAACTGCTGTTTAGCTTCCCATTGACTGCAGGATGTTGCAAACCGCTCCTGAGTGGAGAAGTGTTATCACATTCATAAATCCACCACAGCGGCCAGCAGATCCACCTACAGAGGACAAGATGGTCTGCCGTATCCCTGCAGAAATATTGTATGCATTTGTCAGCGCTTGTAGCAGCAGAAAGCCTGTATCTGAAATCACCCCCATCAGAACCATCTAGCGCAGATAGCCACTCTGGTGCTGTCTGTGGTGCTGAATAACATACTCTGACTCCATTCAGCTGTGATTGGAAATAACAATCATAATTACCACAGTGTAATCATATCGCCCCGCAATGACTGTCACCAGAGAAATACCATTACTCTAATGTCATAACAAATCAGCTGGTTTTGAGAATAGGAGGCAGGAAAGAAGAGGGAGGGAAAGGTTGGACTCTATAATTGGAAAGGTTGAATATCATGTAATTTCATGCACATAAAAAAAAAGCTGTGTCAGAATCCCTTTGGTTGGATCTAGAATTGGCCAGGCTGTGCCAAAAAAAGATTTGAGGATTTGTTTATTACTTTTCTCTCCCAGAAGTATTGATCTCAGACCTTTACACTAAATTTGAGCGAAGGTGAGAGGATTTCATTCAGAGGTCACTGAGGCCAATGATTCACCCATTCATCCTTCCTGCAATTTCACTAATTCATCAGTGAGTTGATTTACAATATATGCAGGCATAAAGTTTTGCCAAACAAGTGTTAGTGGATGCTACCATCCATCCTCTGTCTCCGTCTTCGTGGGAGGATTCCTCATCTCCCATGTGGCAGCCCATTTGTCCTGGAGTAATTCATTACCTGTTCACTCAGCAGTGACAACACCTCAACTCCATCTGGCTCTACTGTCTCCTGGGGGTCCGCTAGCCCCAGAATAATAAGGACAGCCGCTAGGAAACATATTTGCCCACCTATTACCTCTATAACTGTGTAATGATTGATTCCTTGTTGGATTATCCATGTGTCATGCCACAGCCAAGAGCCTCTTTAATGAGAGAAACACATCACACTCCACCTGTGACTCCATTTCAAATCACAGATGATAAACCAGGCATATACCAAAGAAGATGTGACAAGCATTGTTGAAGTGAGGAAAAAGTAATTTCACTCGAAGCTTCTTTTTTTTTTCTTGTTTCACAGAGGTGAGTATATCAATCAAATGGACTTGGTTCTGTTTTCTGAGAACTGAAGGCAATGCAAAATTGATTTCATGCCAAGTGTCTGAACAATGGGAATTGTGTCCCTACAGAAAAAAACATATCTTCCATTGATCCACCAATGGGAAAACTGACACACAAAGCACATAAATATAAAAAAGAAAATAATTGAAAATTTGAAATGGCTTTGAAATCAATTAGCCTTATCGAAAATTAGCTTTATTTTCCCCTGATCCAAATCTATATGCTCGTTTCTGTTTAGACTGCATGCAATTTTACACTGGATGATAAGGATTCCTTCCAACGGAATAGAATATACTGAAACTGGAATATTGTTTTTATTATGTAAGATGAAGGACAGCAGCACAGAACTAGAAACGCAAGGACACATGGATATCCAGTAGAGTTGCAGCACTGTTGTAACCCAATTGATGGGGCCACCCCAGGAGTTGTGTTGCCTCCACCCACAGTAGGCTGCACCCACCCTGGGCACCACTTCAGAGACCAGCAGCTGTGCCTGACAGCTGGACACATGTCGCCGTTCTCTCCCTCTATGAGCCACAGGAAAAAGTCTGCATCTTATGCTTTGAATCCATCCTTGATCACAGCAATATCTCTGTTCCAATGTAGGAAAAACATAAACTGCAAGGCACTTCCTATGGTGCAAGTCACTACACATTTAGCGTCCTGTGTGGGGCCATTTAGACATTTTTTTTTTTTTCATATTTTAGGCATTTAGCTGTGCTTTTATCCAGAGCAGTTTCCAATGGTGGAATGAACTTAAATTCGTGGATCACCAAAATTAATTATTTGTGCAAACAATGATCATGTTTGGGAGAAGATAGGTAGGTGAGCAGGTAGAGTCAGATATTATGGCAGACCTTTTTTGACGTGCAGTATCTATCTATCTATCTATCTATCTATCTATTGATCCATCAGTTTTACATATGCTGTATTTTCAGATATTGCTTATCTTCATATTCTCATTTTCCTATCATTTATACAGTATGTTCCTTATATAGTGATATTATTTTTAATGCTTATTGAATACTGCACAAATTTCATATTTGTGTTATATTTTCATATTGAACATCTATATCTATCTATGTATCTATCTATCTATCTATCTATCTATCTATCTATCTATTATTTCTAGGGCACAGGGCATCATTAGTATTTGGATTTGCCTTCCTTCCACCCCCTCTCTTCCACTCCACACAGACAGATATGACACACACACACACACACACAGACACAGACACACACACACACAAACATACATATATGCCACACTTCTCAGTCTTTTGCTCCAAGGATCATGCATCTGGGATCTATTCCAGCTTGGCTAAAATTGATTAATAGTGGCTCTAATTCCACAAAATGCTGACTGCAGACTCTGCAACAGTGTGCCTTGAAACATGCTCCTTCCAGTCTCATCATCAAGATGTGTGTTTTGAAGAAGTTAATGAATAAGTCATTAGGAGGCGACTATGATTGATGTGTTGGAAACAAACAAGTTAGCATAGGCTTCTGCCTGAATCTGTGTGGAAGCCAAACAAACTTCAGGTGAACCTACTGCAGAATCAAACAGACGGTGCGTTCATATTGCCATATGTGCATTGTCTACCAAAGGGCAGAATAATCACGTGGTGCTTTAAGGTTTCTCTTTAAACATTGTTCTCCTCTGCACCTTGTGGGTTGTTCAACGGATGAGGCAAAGAGAGCTGAGAGCTGATGTATTGACTTAACCAGCAGTCATGATTATTTTATCACATTGTTGGCTGACTTCTTTTCAACAATCCAAGGAGAGTGTGCTTTGTGTTACTTCAGTCTGAGAGCAGTTAGGCAGGAGCAAATGTGTTTTATAACACAATATCACACATAAAATACTCTGATTAAAAGTTCAATATGGATATGATCGTGCTGGCAGGGTGTTCTTGTGGCCGTGTTGGCTAAGGCGCGTACCGGTTTTTCCTCCAGAATTGTATTTTTGGCAGGATGGAAAAGCCACAGTAACAGCATTTAGACCAAATTCTTTTAGATGGGTTGGCAGCTGTTGAGGGCAGGGTGGCCCACCCCACCTATTCAATGGTTCGGGACACTTTAGTGTATAACACATTAACGCAATGTCCAAGGTTCAAATTCAGCATGGGACATTTGCCACATGTGATCTCCCATCTGTCCTGTCTCTCTCCACTGTAATCTCAAACAAAGCAGAAATGCAGTGAAAAATAATAATAGTAATTAAAAAAAAATTGATTGCTGGTGTAACAGTAATAGTATACAATTATGTCAAACAAGACACAGTATATTTGGGCATACACTACTGATTAAAACACATTTTATATTCACTGTTACTCTGCACTATTTACTGTTTCAGTCGTCTATTGAGAAGAAACTGGACAATATCCACTAGACAATGGAATCTGAAAACCTTACAGTCTTATGCAATCTCAACATTTGGCCATTCCCCTTGCACGATAAAGTAAAGTAAAGTAAAGTAAGTAAAGTAAAGATTAGAGAAGCGGGCCTGAAGGGTTGCAGGTTCATAATTCATACACACCAGCTTTGGGATCCCCACACCAACTCCCTTAACTTTGATGTGCCCTTGAGCAAGGGATCCAGCAGCTGCTGATCTCCCTATAGATGGCTGTACTGGGCAGCTTCCAGATGTGTTTGTGTGTAGCTGTTTGGAGTCGAAGCAGGGCAGTGCTGGAAAAACTACATGCATGCTCAGAAAATAGGAAAAGAAAAATCCCCCGGATGAATAAAGGCTGAACATTTGTAAATATGTTTGATTGATTTTGATGTTCAATAGTCAGACAGGCAGACAAACAAATACCCGTGTATGCTCATCAATCATACTCATCACGGCCTGATATTGATATTGATGCTGTCTTGAAATATGAGACAGTTTATAGAAATTATTTTTTAGAATATTACAGTACAAGTGAACAGTTAGTCAATAATGGTGACATGAAAACCCTGAACCCTTCGTTTCTATTGAGTAAAACATATTGAGTAAAAACAGTAATATATACAACAAAGCCCATTGATGTTATGGATGAATTTTACAGTATCATTAGCAATGCATATAATGTGGAAAGGTACCCACCCTCTCTGAAAATTTGTTCGTCGGATCCTCTGTCTCAGAAAGGACAAGGACAGTCATTTTGAAGATGTCGAACACAGACCATCGGCATCTCCAAGCTCTCCCCGCTGATCAGAAAAGTATTTAATCTGCACACTCCAATCATCATCCACGCTTCCGCACTAATACACACTCAACTCACCATAGACAGTTTAATTACTGTACTTGTCTGAGGGGCAAGCAGAGTCATGGCAGTGCAGCCCAGTGGTGATCCAGGGTGACTTTCAGACCACTGCAGAGAGCCAAGAGGGGGCCCTGAGCTTCTAAGCTTCCCATCGACGTCAACACTTCACATATCTTGATGAAAACAAGATTTCTGCAGGAGAGCACATCATTGCTTTAAGGTGTTTCTGTTTTTGTAAGGGCTGCTTTTCTGAGGCACAGCATTTAGACCAACTTAAATAACCCATCTGCAATATAGGCAACTTCACATGTTGGAAGCACCAAAAGAAAGCAAGAGGTAGCTGAAAAACTTCAAAACCCAGAAATCATTTCACGTGATGTGTAACGTAATGGCTTCATACCAAAGGACACCAAAGGGACAGGAGAGGCAAAATATCGAAAGTTTTGTGAGTCCAGCTTTCTCTGGACAGAGAAAATACAAATACAGTTTGTATTTCGAGATTCAAGATTCAAAGATTCAAAGATTTATTTGTCACATACACAGTTATAGCAGTAGAAACGTGCAGTGAAATGCGTGATGGCATGCTCTGAACACTATGCTAGAGGTAGAAAAGGAAGAAGGGGGCTAAACTATAGGACATACTACAATAAAATAAATAAATAAAATAAATAGTATAGACAATAAACGCTCTTCAAGGGCAACACTGGCCATTTAAAAAATGTGAGTATTATTCAGAAGGTGATAGAAGAGATGCTGCTGCCCCCTCATGCTTGCACATTCAACAGAACGTGCAGCAAATGCATTATGTTGTGGTAGCTGCATTATCACGGTATAAAGCAACAGCCTTGCAATAGAAGAATGAATGGAGTAAAGAATTGCAACGAAATTTCAATGAAACTGAATACTGGAGTCAGAAAGCTATGGCATTGTTTTCCTGTGTGCTCTAAGCATCTATTGTTCACAAAAAAGAGTTTGTTTATGTTTGAATGTTTATTTTGATGCAGTTCATTAGTCCATTCATTCTCACAAAGTTTCAATATACTGAATAAAATGCACAGCACATAAAACAGATTAGGTAGGTTGTGGAACAGACCAGCACGTCGCTGGAAAGGCGAGGCTACGTTGTTTTTCCTATGATGTTTTTTCTCGAGGCAGGCCTGATGCAGTACAAAGTACCTTGTGCAATTTAAACGATTGCATCTGTGTGACTCTTCACAAACCAAATAAGCGACTTGATTCAGGTTTGTGGTTTTCTCCGAGTATTGAACAGCTCCTGGTTTGACTTTTTCCCCTCCTCGCGCTGCAATTGTTCAGCCTCCCTCTGTTATGCTCGACAAGCTACCTTTACTCTCCTCTTCCTGCCATGGAAACCTTCTTTATGGGGCTCAAAGGGAATTATTCACAGTCTCCTCAGGGCTCTGACAAGGTCGTGGGCTTTCTGTCTCCCTTCTCTCTTGGCTTCTGTTCTGAACCATAATTGATTAGGTTAAGCAGCAAGAGAGGGAAGGTCATGCCTGCAGCGGGAGATCTGGAGCACTCTACAGCACGCGTGGCCACAGACACATGCTCTCCATCACCCAGAGACAACCGCGGCGTGGACAGGATGAACCACACCTTCGAAATGGATCCACTCTCAATTTGATCCGTCCAACTGTAGCCGCGAGAAGCCGCTTGAATTTTACATACATGGGACAGAAACCAGGATCAAGCAGTTTATCCCGCTATAATGAAGAGTTTGATATTTACAATGCTAACATATTCATTTTAGCATCAGGAGCGTGTCATAGAAGAGCACCCAGTCACACATTAGTGCACAAAAAGGAAATCTCAAAGTTGATTTTAACAAGAAGGAATAAAATGGTGCTCAAATGGTGCACCCTGGGTGCCTCAAAATCAGCATGGCGTCATTAGTAAGCCGAGATAATTTGAACTTGAAGGAGATAAAACAAACCAAGCAGGAATACAGCCACACTGTGGGTAGCGTAAAATGCAGGGGGTAGACCTGAATGATTTTTGCATTGGAGTCAGTCAGCCAATAAAGGAAATCCAAAAGCTGCCAGTCCAGGTTGCTGCCATTCAGTCTGACAATGCTCACAGTGGGAGACCCACACAACCAAAATGGGAGAATTCATTCTTCAAATGCAGAGTCAATTCTACCCTCTTGAAAAGATTTGTTTGACATTTTCATTGCTATTCTCTGTTGACGTTCAGGAAAAAAATAGCAACTATTTCAACATGAAGTAAAAAAAAAACAACAACTCCTATTTACACACCATGGGGGTTGGTCCTTTGTAGAAATCGCATGTCTTCCGCATCCCCATGGCATGACGATTCACTCTGCAGATGAAAATTGTCGTTAAGGTAAACAAAATGATGAGGAGGGTCTCAGCCCACAGCGTGTTTCACATTCCACCGCTGTCTCCCTGAATAGAGGAAGATTAAAGCAATGGCTTTTTCTGCGGCGGTATTGTTTTGCGTGGACTTTATTCACAACCGGGTTTATAAATATAATATTACTTTATGCAGGGCTGTGGTAAAGACACTTAGATGATAATTTAGAGAGTAGAAATTACAGTTGCAGATCATAACTTGAAAGTAGTACAATATAGATGGATTCAGTTAGTTTTTTAAATGCAGCATTCAATTTCCTTCTAGATTAAAACAAAATGTGTATTTGAAATAATGATCTTTCATTGAATAGCAAACATATAGCGCACAATAATATTTAGCACTTTGGCTTCATTGTAATTATTGATTACCTATCCATTTCAATCCAATTGCATTTCTTTTAAACGTATCTACTCTGACCGGGGATCACCGTGACTTGGCTCCAAGAAATAGGAAATACGATTGAGGCATGCGAATGAGCAGTGGCGCCCTGTTATCCCTATGTATAGTGAGGCTGGGAGCGAGCCAGGCCAGGGTGATGATGAGTCCATCCCTTGCGAATAAATTGGGGTTGACTTTGTCAGGGCCTTGAAGGAATGGAAAGGGAATGGAATGAGAGTGTGCTGTTGCTATGCTGCAGGATAATATTCAGGGGAGATGAGAGGCAATAGACATGCTGGGTGAGAGAGGTGACAAAGCTTCATGGAGCTCGTGCGGGTGAAGGGCGGATGACCCTAAAAAAGAAAAGGAAGACCTTATTCAAACCGCGACGTCAGACTGACTGACATCACTGACAGTATCGTTGGTGAATTTGACCTGACTGAAATAGCAATAACAAAGTGTGACCGACCCTCTCCGCCCTGTCTGCCTGTTATTTGGCTTGAGTGGCTGCTGTCTTTGCAGGTACTGGAGGCGGGCGTGGCAGAGTGTCATCGGCAACATTGGAAACGCCGGGGCTTTGTGTGCCAGTGCTCCTTTGTTTGGTTGGTGTTGCTGCACCATACGACATTGCACCTACACACTTCACCACTCATGCACTCACTTACACTGCTGATCATACTGATTACACAGGTCACCGTTAGTTTAGGTTCTCTTATGTTATTTCTTTGTCAATAAATAGTTTGTTATAGCGTGGTGCAGGAATGAGTCCTAAACCCCGGAAGGGAGTTAGCATTTTTGCACTTCCGGTTCCCTCATCTCAAAGTCTATGGGTTTTTTGAATTGGTTTTTGGTTAGATGTCTGAAATAAGGTCTGTGGTTAACACAAGCTTAAGAGGTTTTGACGTTTTGTTCTACAACATAAAATACGTCAGTAAATACCCCACTCTAAATGGCTAAATGAGACTACAGAGGTTGTTGGGGACATTAAACGCATCACGCCGAACACGGTAACTCGTCTACTCACTAGTCCGCCGTTACAGCCTCTAGTTGTGTTTATACTCGCGCTCTTGCAAACTATTCTAACTCAAACTTTGTGGTGTAGTTCGTTTATAGCCTAATGTTAGCTTTTTACTTCTGGCGATTGCATTTACGCTTCAAAAATCATAAACGTGGTGTTCATTTGTGAAGATTATCTTGCTGAACAAAACGTGTAAGTATCATAAACTTCTGTTTGCCACATTTTCTGCAATAATCCAAAATCCAATGCAAAAATCCCATTGGCTTTTTGTCGAGGGAACCAGGGCGATGCTAACTTCCGGGTTGACCTACAAAAATACGTCATCCCTGCACCACTCTATTGGTTGTGTGTGTCTCCCTCTTTTGTCATGGCCGTGCGGCCCGGTTTGTGAATTTCACCTGACTGAAATAACAATAACAAAGGAATATGAGGCGTTATGAGACCTTGCCCTATGGTATGATGTTATGTCTTTTTAGAGAAGTGCAAAATAGAAACTTGACAATGAAAAAATGTTGGCCTAGTGTGAGAACATTCCTAGAGAAATGGATTTTTTCCTTTGACAGCACATCACTAAAGGCTGTGCCGTCGTTTCCCTTATTAAAGGGCAAAGTCTGAGTTGAATATTCATAAACAGCTCATTCTGCAGGCCTCTCTGTTTGAACGCATTAATAAAACACCAAATGTTTTTTTTTAAATGAATGCAGCAGTAAAAAGTGCAATAAAAGTGCGTGACTTTCTGGAGAAGGTCATTAAATTTTGACGGAATAATAAATCCTTTCAGAGGAACAGCACCGGGGACGCAGCAATAAAGTTAAGCAATTAAATTATTTAGACCTCCCACCGAGAGAAACGCCGCTAATTAGCATCAAACTACTTCAACATGATAAGATGAGCCAATATCACGCAGGTGCAATTGTCACTTTGTTTTGATGAATAATGGAGGAGCTGACACTTGTTTCAAGGGCTTGTTCTTCTTGTACTAAGATCTGTGCGGGAATGTCAAACCTGCTCTCTGGAAAAGGCCATATGTGCAAATGTCATTGTTATGTGCAACCTGCTCCGAGCTGCATTTCAGGTGAAATAACAAGAACTGCTTGCTTTTAACAATCATTTAATTGCACCCATCAAAGACAAGACGTAACTAAAACAAACGAACAGACGAATGGAGCATCACATTATTGAACTGGGAGTAAAGAAGCTGTTTGATTATGTGATATGACCAAACAGCTCTGACGACAGGAGGAGTAATCCTGTAATCCTGTCATGGTGCGTCTTAGGGTGCAGGGGTGCGACAGTGGTGTTGCTCTACATCTCTACATGGGAGGGGGGGGGGGCGGTCTGAGCAGAGCACACAGCTTGTTACTCAGACAGGAGCATGAGTGGCCAGCTGCACAGAGAGGAAGAGAAGCTCCCTACCGAGGAGTGACGGCAACGCGCACAGGAACAGCATGATGAATGAGAGAGGAGAGCTGTAGGAGGCCATGAATCAATATCTCCTCTTTTCCTCCTCTCTTTTAAGGTGTGTACTTTCATACACATCTCCTTGCTCCGTCTCATTTTAAAGATGACGGAGGAACACCCTCAACTAATGCTCTAAAACCCCCCGAAGTCCTGCGTAACCTCTGGGCAGACGTTCCTCTCCTTAAATAGCTCTTACTGTAGAGCATTATGGCTTTTCAGGAAAGCAAACTAAACAAATGAGCTCACCCACAGGGGGGTCTTAGGACTGAGTGCTCTACCACTAAATGCATTGGTCTGGCTCCATGAATGATTTATCAAATGGTTGGGAGCTCATTTCAGACCCACTGTTCTGTCTCCTGAGCCAAGGTTTAAAAGCATTAATCCCATCCTTCTTCAATGTGCTCCCTTACAATAGCGGTATTGCTGAATAAATAGACTAAATGCTGTCTGCAACACCATTCAAGGCTGTCTTTATACATAGTACTGTCTGCACCACACACACATATATATATAACATAGCGATATTCTGAATGGACTATCAGATATAACAACTAAAATATTTTCCATTTTGAGATATTGTTACAATTGAAAGTATATAGTAGACAATATTTTCCATTCTGAAGTTCTGTTTCTCGAAAGGCATTTACCCAGCCGAGCCCTGTTCTCAGAGCAGACACTCGGTGCTTCCTCCACTATTGACTTGTGTGTATCAGGACTTCCCATGATTATAGAGCAAACAGAGTGACCTGCAGAGAGCTGTCTATTCCTCTTTGCTCTCCTTGACAGCATCTACAGGTAAATATTTGACTTGAGATAAGTCTCACATTACCGGAAGATCTAAATTTGTTGGAGGAAATGACATGGTCACCTTCATTGGGAGCAGTAATTGAGCTGAAACATCAAACATTACCAGCCTGGGCTGGAAATAGACTACCTCATGCTATCTGTGACTACACTAATAATACCGATTAGTGCTTATTGTTTCTGTCTCTACATGCTATACTGTATACTGTCATAGTGCATTAGGTAATGTAGAAATATTATTTTCCAGTATGTCAAATAGAGCCATATTTTGATTGGTTGATTGGTTGATTTTTTTTAATCTAAAAACAAACATCATCATCAGCACGTCTATTCAGAAGGTAGTATCAACAACACTTGTTTTCAATAACAAAATGAGATTTAAAGTGATCGCTCATCTGATAATCAGAGATTACAGTTTCATTAATTAACAGACATTGTGTGACAACAACGCAGGCGTAGCACAGACATTTCTAACACCACAGAGGCTGTTGCTTTATGAGTCACATGTGACGGAAGCGATAATAAAGGGTGACACGTTTTTGCTGTCTCCTTGCACTGTACTCACCTGACCTGACCTGACCGGACCTGTGCACTTACACCTGTTGGGTAAAAACCACATTGCACACTTTTGGCCAACTGGACAGTCATCCCAAGGAGGCATGAACTTGAAAAAAAAAAAAAAGTTTGAGTAGGCACTGAAAGAGAGGCAATGAAGCGAGAAGAAAGCGTACCCAAAGTTCATAATTTTAATTAAGCCCAAGGTTGTTGAGGGAAGGGAAGTTTTGACAAGGTTTAATAACTCAATATGAACTTGCCGTGAAAAACAACTAGATAAAAAAAACAACCCCTCATCAGTGGAATAAGCAGGGCCAGTGTAGACAACATACTGGCAGTATCAAATTATGAACACACAAAGACCCACTTTCGAGACCCATTCATTAATGTTGGCGGAAAAAAAAGAAGAAAAATCATAAAGAAAACAATATGTGCTTACAAAAATGTCTTTTCACTCAAATGCTTTCAGAATGTGTCTGTCTGTAGCCCTGAGTGTTTCCTCCCAAAATATCAATAGCAAGATTAAGCTGGGAAAAGAAAGAAAAGAGAAGAACCACAGAACAGCAGGAGGGATACTTGTGGTGCACAGCAATCAATATATGTATCAGTGGGCTACCTCCAACTGCTGACCGACATCAAAGACGAGGACTGTAGGGGGCTTCTAGCCCCACGCAATGCAAATTGTGAAGTCAAGAGTGGTAAAATTGAAGCTGGGAAAGTGCATGAGTAACAGAGAGGGAACAGAAAGCAGAAGTAATTCCCATTGTTCTACAATTGCTCTATATTGTGTGTCCGTCCGTGTGTGTGCATGTGTGTGTGTGTACAGTTTGTATACAGTACTTATATATATATGTGACTGCAGGCATGCTAACAATTAACAATATAATAGTATTATTTCCCCTATTAATGCTTCCTTGCTGTGATTCAGTTGGAGTCGGACAAAAGTTTGATATTTGTTTTTGCCCACCAGGCATTATAAATCAACCCCCCTGGGGAATCACAGATTATGTTTGCAGCATAATAACCCACAGCTTTGAGGATAGTCTTCACCTTCACAGCAGGCCCATCTCCCCTTTCTCTTCTAAAGAAAGCAGTTGCTATTACAACTGCTAAATGCATCTCGCTAATGCTACTTCCCTATGTAATTGTCAATCAATTTTATGCACAACAGAACAGCAGTATAAGATCTGTTTGATCTTACATTGGCAAACAGCACTGAACCACCCACTTCCACTTCATTGAACAAGAAAATAGGGCCTAAATTATGTTGGCAGGGAAGGATAAATCTGCCACTCTTTGGAAACCACCACGCTTCAATTGGATTGCAAATGTTACCAGACTTCATATAAAAAAAAATAATTTCATGATTAATCGCTACGTTGAAAGTTGTCTGTTGAAATCACAACCGTCCTATATCATCTTATTTTCATTGTCATACAAAGTGTTTTTGAATGCTAGTTGGGAGGAAGAGGAGTCTATTGTATGGACCATCTGCCAAAATCATAATAATAATACAATGCATATAGACAGCATATATACTATACAGCATATGTGACGGCATCAATAAATGGCTCAAGCATGAGGAACATATAAAAAGCACCAACATGAGCTTGCAGGCAAAAGCATTTATTTATTTTACAATCAAATAATCCCAAAATAAAAAAAACAACAATACCTGAAGGGGCAAGGAGGCTCAGCCAAAAACAACAAAAGGATGAGGAAGCGCCTGAGCCAAGCATGCAGTGGGCCATTGGACCCAGAGCTTCCCATTAAACTACCAAAAAAAGGAGAGAAACCAAAATCTAACCAAACAGAACTGTGAAAGCAGAACTGCTGGTTGGGTGAATCCAGCATAAACGGGGCACTGTTTTGCCTTTCCAAACCTTCCTACTAACCTCTATCCAACATACTAACCCAAGAGATGATGCATTTCTGATTTCCTCAAGATGTTCACTGACCAAATGAGACAGATCCTTTTGTTGTCATAGTCACAGGAGGCATGGCACATCCATTTGTGTACAGTGTGCCCGCAGCCAAATTTTACTCAGCATTTGGCAAAGTGGGACAACAAGTGGAGCTAAAGCAGGACAGCATTTATTACCAAATCCTAAATGAATAAACTGGGATCCCATTTTCTGTATCTCCTCGTTTCTCATGAGGAATCCCCTCTTGGCAAGGCTTTTTTTCTCATTTTCTGTATTTGTCAGTAGCCCTTACTAACACCTTGTTGTTCCTCTGGACTGTTGATTTTGATTTTGGGTGTCAGCTGGGGTATCCTCCCCGTCTCCACTTCTTTATACACTTATATTACATATTTATTTGACTGAGGAGTAAAAAAATATCAACATTATCATTACTGACCCATAGCAGCTAAACCATATGATAAAAATCATCCAACATCCTTGGTGTGACATCATAGAGAGGGGCGGAGCAAACCTCAAAAAGGTGCTCCCCCTCCAGGTTTTGTTATAAAAGTGCATAATACATATACATGTACATCATTTTTTTCCTGATGCACAAGTATGATGTTTGAATTTTGAAGTCAGTCTTTTTTGAGTTGTCCCACTTTATCAGAGCCAGCTAGATAAATTGGAACAGCATGTTTGGGACAGTCCTTTAGACTTTTGCAATGTAGGAAACAAATCAAAATTCCTTGAGAGCGCCGCCTGCACCTATGCAAGGCAAGGCTCTGTAGTGCAGCTATTTGCACTTGTCTGAACCTTTAGTCCACTTGCATCAAGAGGAGTTTTATTAAATCGACACTGTAGATTTTCTGCCCATGGGCAACAGTTGGGTTTGCCGGTAATCTTATCTAAAAAGGTCACATCAGGGAAGCGTTCTGAGCCAATGCTCCCACTATGCTGTGCGTGCGTTATTAACACATTAACACATTAATATAGGTTACTCTTCATTATTATTATTCTTTTTTATTTATTTAAATACTCAATGTGTTGATTAAATTGTAATTGCGGTAGCCTTCTGTCAGGACTTGAACTATAGTATTTGAGTATAGTATTAAAGAGAGTCTGACTTCTTCCATCCTGCTATTGCACTATGCTTTGTTTTTTTCTTTGGGCTCACTGTAGACAAACTGGTGAGTCATGCCTCCTGTATAAGATAACAACAACAAACCTTATTCAGTTGGCCAACATCTTGAGAAGTTCAGAAATAAATCACGTGTGGGGCTCATGTGTTCGGTAGAGGTTGATAATGTCACAGAAGTCAGAAATACAAAACGTGTCTCACTCATGCTGAATTCCCCCTACCCAGTGAGTTTTTATACTGACAGGCTGCTAAAGCATGTTGCAAGCATACTGTTAAAGCTTCCAGTTATGATTGCTAGTTTATGTAATGGATTTATTACCTCCACTAAAGAGGTTATGTTTTGTTTATTTAGTTTGTCAGTCTGTCGGTCAGCAGGGTATCTCAAAAACGTACAAATGGATTTCTGTGAGCTTCAGTGGACAGATAGGCCTTGGGCCAACAAACAATTGATTTGCTTTTGGTGGTGATCCAGAGCTGGGATTTCCACCATTCGCCAA
This sequence comes from Hoplostethus atlanticus, assembly GCA_034670405.1. Lineage (NCBI taxonomy): Eukaryota > Metazoa > Chordata > Actinopteri > Trachichthyiformes > Trachichthyidae > Hoplostethus > Hoplostethus atlanticus. The sequence continues at coordinate 5,084,660 of JAXDDX010000003.1, read as the reverse complement.
CTATCTTTTTTTTTTTTTAGCCATAACTATGTAACTAACGAGTATAGAGACTTGATTCAACATCCTAAGGGTATGTTTGCAGGGTCAAGAATAATGATCTGTTGGGTGTAACGCCAAGTTGGAGAATTGTTCAGGGCTGGCAGAGGTGTACACTCTTCTAGTTTAAGTTTCTGACATGTTGTGCAGCCTCACAGTGGTGCTCTGGTTCATTGTTCATTTAGTCTATGTACACTTCCTAATGTTGGTGCTATTTCAGAAAATAATTAATCACACTGGATTTCCACTACGCCAATATCACCATTAAGGAAACAAATGTAAGTGTTTAACCAATAAGGGCCAACATAAATAGCCATCTAATCCAATAACACACTCCATCTCATCCATCACATCTTGGTGGTTGTGCTTTTTTAAAATGATTATTTTATTTATTTATTTGATAGTTAGAGTTAAAGTTAGGCCACTAACGTATGATGTGAAATAGAGAATAAAATAGTTTGTTCCAAATAATTCTATCATTTACGTGAATAGGACAATTACTATTTCAAAACATGAAATGACATGAATGACATTTTTGAGAATGGGGTCATCTATATTTTTGAGATATTGAGTCATGTTGTAATGAAACCCGAATACACAGTGGAACCACGGTGGGTTTTATGTACCAGATAGTGACAAAACATACAAATCACTCACTCTGATAACCAGCTTCCTTCTTTTCCTCACGGGGATCATTAAAGTTTCATCATTATTCCAATGTTTTAAAGACAAGACAAATCACTGCTTTTGACTAATGTCTACTTTTAGGGTGCACAGGACAATAAACATCCTCCACACCTCTTCCTTTTTTGAGATTTATCAAAATGTTTTCATCGTTATAATCCATTTCCAAGTTACAGACAAACCTGAGGGCAAAACTTTGTCTACACAGCTCAAAGACTGGATCAGCACCACAGAGAGGGAGGCCTTCAGATGTGTGACTGATAGTTTTGATACCAACACAGACATTGTCTTCACCTATTTCTATTCCAGAGAAAACAGTACAAAGTTTTGTTAGGAGCTTAGGATGCTGTTGAAAATCAAGGCGGCTTATGGAGAAAGGGAGGAAGATAAATAAAGCTGAATACTGCCTGGCCAAAAGCCAGCCCAACGAGGCCTTCAGGGTTTCCACATCGAGATTTGATAGTCAATGACGTAGACTCAGCATGCACTCTCAACATATTCACAAACTGAAGCAAAGGACCCTCCCAAGCACAACCAACCAGCACAATTCCTTCTACTGGCATTTTGAACAAAGTCTACACACTGTCCCCAACCTGCCATTTTTTTTGTCATTTTATGGATAATTTGTCTTCTATCAGATGGAATTAAACATACTAATATTTTTTTTAAAAGTACTTAGTTGCTCAGAACTCCCACAACAAAATATGTGCAGCCAAAACATTGTATGACCAGATAATAATGAAATAACCAGACATTTAACGTTACTGCAGACACTATGGATTGTGCAAAAAAGCGACTTGAAAAATGCACTTTTGCGCCCTAGTGGCCAAATGCAGTAGTATTCTAGATAGAAAGGGGCCCTATGGACAATTTGCATTAAAGAGTGTCTTGTGAATGATTGAAACCTCCAATTGCAAATTGAATTTACTGACATGTATAATACGACCCAGGTAGTAATTTTCCAGCTTGATCTATTACCTCATGAATAATTCATATACGTCTCATGCCATCAATCATTGACTTGATTCCACTAGCAGCAAACTTACGGCAGTGGTGTTTCGCTGTGTGTGGAAGTATTGAAGAAGGAAGAAGAGGATTTACACTTTGACTTCATGCTGAACAAAATTCATTAAAAAATGGTTGTAGTGCATGACTACAACAGCTTCAGCTAAGCTATCCCATTACCAAGACAACTATCCATGTTCCTGTGAAAAGTCTTTAACTCAAATTCATTGTTTTTCGAAATTACTCAAATGGATTATCATACTCAAAGAGCTTAATTGCCCACAAGGCACACACATCAGGCGCAGTGCAAGGTAGTCATGTTACGTGCTTGTTAGTTTTAGTTGTTATGATACAAAAATCTACAGAAAACATTTTCTATTTTGTAATATTTCCAATCTCTGCTAAGGGGCAATGTTGATGCTTTTAGCCACGCCAAATCCTGAAGCACCAATATCGTATCTTGGCTCAGTGTAAATGTTACTGCCGGGGAGGGCACTTCATCACAGCATGCCTCCACATTAAAGCTACACTCAGGTGAATCCACTGTGATGATGTCATCAGTGACATTCAGGGATATAGCAAAGGTTTATCCTTCACAACGCCGCCCTACTGATGTTAATCAAGGAATTTGGCTATGAAATATACTTACCCATTTAATTATAGAAATCCAAATGTTACTATACATACCAGCTCCTACACCTAATTAATGTGTGAATGTCAGTTACTGTAATTATAACAACTCTTTCTTCTCTGATAGGTCCACATGGAGCCTCTGCTGTGCTGCTGCCAGTGAAGTTTCATCAGAAGTGCTGACATGCCGTACCGCTATAGATGTTACTGCCGGAGAGGGGACTTCATCACAGCATGCATCTGCATTACATCTACACTCAGGTGGGTAAACTGGTCCATCAAATCACAACATATCCTCCTCTTAAAGGAGACTGTCACCCTTTTGATTCCCCTATGTTAGTCCTATGCCATCAGACAGTATATTTTCAAACGATTGTCCCAAAGCTACAAACCAGAGAACAATCCTTTTAATCAGTAATGTCATCCTGATGTGGAGTTGTTCTATAATGGGACAATTAATGGGATATTGATTTTGTAGATCCATAAACTGTTTAGTTGAGCTATTATGCCCAAATGAACTTTATAATATGATAGTGTTTACAGGCAAGAAGCATTGGCTTGATTGACTGAGGGTAATTTCATCCATATCACACTTTAATCTGCTATTAAGTATATTTGTTTTTTGGTATTTTCGCAATAATTTCATACATATTATTTTACAATCACTGCACAATGTACATATGTTTGTGTAAAGTTGTAAACATTTGATCTGTATGTGTGTATACATGAAAACATTGCTCTGCCAATTAAAGTAAATTACAATAACAATACAATAAAAAAAGTTCTGTGCAGCATTTTCCACTACATACGAGCATTAGATAAATTATGTCTGCTGTAAGAAAAAGAAAAAACCTACTCATCAACCTTACATGAGAATGGCCCAGCAATCACTTGTTAATAAAGATAAATACATGAACTAATCAGTCTCTGTATTTGTAATTTGTCAAGATTGTTCTGTTTTCAAAAAGGTTATGGATTCAAGATGGACTCTACATGAATGTAAGTCCAAGAATGGGAGCATCGCAAAATTGTTTAACTCTGAGTCCCCAAAAAGCTGGGGCTGGCCTTGCTTGCAACAGCCGGTACTCCATCCCTCTCCACTTCAAACCTCATCAGTCGTCTGACCTCAGTGCCTCCTGCCTGCTATCCTACCTGTCTCCTCCTTGTCACAGAAGAGAAGGGACATGGACATCTTTGGCAGCTAATAATAAGAGAGCTGCACCGCCTGATGGAATCTCAGCAGATACCCTGAGACGCTGCACCAACCACTTGAGACTTGAGTGTCTGGTATTGGTACTGTACTACTTCAAAAACATCACAGACCTACTCTTTGACTACCCATGCTTTGTAAACAGGACAGATTGGCAAAGGATGATGCATTCAACACGAGTCTGCACTTTGTCATGGGACCCTGGACACACATAGCTCCTTCATGTGAATCATATTTATTGACTTGAGTGCCATATTCACCTCCATCATCCCGGAACTGCTCCCTCTTAATCTGCTGGTGGATAGGAAGTTGGTCAGCTGGAACCCTGCCTGTTAGACCTCCTCACCACAGGAATGTCTGCTCTAGCCCCTTGCTCTACTCTCTGTATATCCATGATCATACCTCCAGCCACACCCCATCAAACTGCTCAGATTTGCAGAAGACACCACTCTGATGGGCCTCAAACTCACAAGGGTGAGTCCATTTACAGGTGTGAGGTAGCCCATGTTGTGTCATGGAGCGCTGTGCTGTGAGGATGACTTTCAGTGGAGGCTACCTCCTCATTTATCTCTGAAAATCAACAGCTTAACCAAGCTGAGTCATTCAAATTCCTGGGATCACCATCAGCGACAACCTCAAATGGGACAAGAACATCTCCTGCCTAGTCAAGAGGGTGCACAAGATGAAGTTAAACATCTGCCAATCCTGGTCCATATCTGTAGAGCATAATCAAAAGTATCCTCACATCTTCCAACATAGTCTATTATTGTTCTGCCTACTCCAGCTCCAAGGACAAACTCCAGCATATTGCCCACACTGTCGAGCAGGTCAATGGCTGTCAGCTGCTGTCTATCAAGGAACTGCATGATGCCAGGGTGAAGGAAATTGCAGCAAGGCTTGCCACTGAACCTGGCCACCAAAATAACCATCTGTTCCAAAGACTTCCCCTGTCTCTGGGAGATGATACCAGTCCATTAAATCCAAGACTACCCATCACATTGACAGCTTCTCCCCAAGAGCTGTCACCCTATTTAGCCAGTCAACCTAAGACTCAAGCCCTCTGGGTTTCTCCTCCCAATAGAAATCTTGGTAAACCTTACTACTTACTGTTACCCAAGCAATTTGTAGTGCATAATCTTGCACTACTACAATGTCTGCATAACCCTTTGTACTCCATACCTGGCACATGACACTTTTAAGACACACAAATTAAGGCCTACTAATGCTCAAAAATGTGCTTCATGCATCCTGCATCCCATTCTATTTGGATAACCTGTGGATTGATGCATTATTGGTCTGTCACTACTTGCTCCAGCAACCATGCTACATGACTGCTGAAATACACACTACAGAACACTGAATGTATATAAATACATCACATATATAGTCTATATACTGCCTATAGTATGTCTACAGTAAGTCCGTTGGATTTGCTTTCCTAATGTCCTTGCACCATGTGTGTCAGTCTGTGCTGTGAAACTCTCAACATGCGTCTAAGCCAATGTCGCCAAGACAAATTCTTTGTACTTGGCAATTAAAGTGATTGTATTTTCTGATTGTCTATTCGTGCTGAAAAATATTCCTGAGAAATATTTCACTGCTGTGTATTCCAGCTAAAAATCATAACCTTTTTTTTTAATTTAAGGAAAAACAAAATAAATCAAGCTGGTGTCCTTGGGTTGTGGGTACAAGTGAATGAAATCCCCAAAACTGCTTTATTTCACAAAGCCTATGTTTCTGTAAGGAGGCCTATGAATAAATGTATACTAAAACAACAGCTGCATGTGGCTCACACTGTAATAGGAAAGCACATTATTCCAAAACTTTTGGACCAGGTTTGCCTTTTCCCTCTTGGACTTCAGATTGAAATACCCCTCCAATCTTCACTGTAGCTCTATCCATTCGTCTGCAGTGGATCTCTCACCTTTGACGTCTAAATCAAAGGAAAAGCGATTGTTCAGAAAGAACGCCAAAACAGATGCTCGGGGCACATCAGCAAATCCCTCTTAAACAGCACTCACAAATGACAACATCACAGCTATTTTAAGTCAGTGGTGATAAATGTAGCTTGAAATTGCCAGTTGTTTTTTTTTTCCCCCATGGAACAAGTATATGAAAATCAGAAACCGTGAAAGTAGGCAGACACATTATGCAGTAATAAATGAGAGGTTTCATGACACATTCTTGTTTCCACGTTTCAACTAAATCCCAGTTTGGAGGGCGTTTTTTAAGATTCTTTATACAGGTAATGTTAATGTATATGATAATGATGATTGCTATTATTATTGTTCTTTCTGAGGAATATACTGCAAAGATTCACAGACATGTCATTCGCTAGATATCTAAGATGAAGTGAGCAAGATGCCATTAGCAGTGACAGCGAGGTCTTTACCCATAGGGATGTTACAGTGAAGTAATGGTATCCCACATAAGATTTTTTCCACTCTCTGGAGTGTAACGTTAATGCATGACATGAACAAGACAAGGCATGCTTGTGATCACGTTTTTCAAAAACATACTCATTTTAAATATAGCTTTATGCTGTACACGAAAACAGCATCATTTTACTTCATGCTGTCTGTTATACACAATCTAATTACTGATTTCACAATTCTGTTGCCCATGGGCACTCCATTGATAGTCCACAGCCTCTTTGTGCACAGTTCAATTCAATGAATCAAGCACCTTCATAACGAGCAAAACACTATTTAGATATTGACTGAAAATACACATACAATTGCACATGCTTGGCAATTGCTATGAGAATAGAAGCACATAATTGGTTTGTGTAAACATCGGAGGTCTAGACACGCGTCCTTCTGGGAGTCCTCTAAACCCCACTAGACTTTCGAGAGCACTGAAAGAGCATATGCTGCCCACAGCATGTATAATGACCCCCATCAAAGCCATCAATAACCATAATGGTCATATAGACATTTATGTTACAGTTGCAGGGATGAGGAATGAGGTAATTGAGGCAAAGGGCCAACCTTTTAACACACTTATTTTAATTTGTATGCTTTTTTAAAGATATGGACTGCTGAATAATCATTTTCTCATTTGGATATAAGCTTTTGAAGTCTTATTCATCTGATCATCTATTTATGTAAAGGGATTAGATTTTAAAACATCATGTTGATGATTCCAAATTCATCATATGAATTTGGGAATTAATTTGTAACTTTCATACATTTTCATAAATTATAGTTGAAATTGTCACATTCATAACATCCAGGATGTATTTATTTGTACCATACAGCCATATGGTATTGCAATATATGGTACAGCCATATTGGAATATACAGTACATGAATATTGATAGAACATCTAAAAGTTCTCCTCGCTTAGCTGTCAAGAACTTTGTTGAATAAAACATGGTGTTAAAAATGTGATATATGGAAAAGTTTTGTTAATTACACGCTTCAAACACACTTTAATATCAAACTGTCTTTCAAGTGAAAAAATTCATTAGCTAAAGTGAAGACTTTCCTACTGGCTTTCTACAATCATTTTTTTTGTACTTGTCTATTTCACTATGAAACCATAGAAACCACTTCAGAACATCAAAGTATGAAAACCAATTTTTTATGCAACATGACATTATGTACATGCTATAATTAGTGAAACATGCATACGTGCAGTTTCTTTGTGCAACGGAAATAGACATAAACCAGATAACCTTTATGGTGTCTAATAATTGGTAATTATAATCCATCAGCATGACAAACAGCTCTTGTCCTGTTGGCTACCATCATGGAGACTGAACTTCTTAAGTTAATTTATTAGTACATTTTTCTCCTCATTCACTTCTGCACTTATAGCACCATTAAGTATAAACACCTTAATGAAAAGAAAATTATCTCTTCTCAAAAAGACATCAAGTGGTGTTAATGGAAAGAATGATGAGCAAACCACTACCTCTTCCTCGTCAAATACACATAGATCTTGTTCATGTATAATATGTATCTTAAAAACAGTTTTACTATTTGCAACACAGTAAAAGAACAAATAAGTATTCAAGTAAGTATTCAGAGTTACCAGAATGGGTGGGGAAAGTGAATGAAAATGCTCTCAGAATTACTACAATTACTTTCAAGGAAATCCTTGTACAGAAACTGCCTAACAAATAGCTTGTGTGCTCAGTATACAGTTATTACAATAGCCACAATAACAAATACAGTTATTATACATTAAGCTTGATACAACAATCATGCAGTAAGCTTGCCGTGTCAATAAATCCAATGTTCAATATTCGGCATTCATTCTGTAGTATTTCAAGGGTACCATGTAGTTTCAATCATGCCAAAGAAAAACATTATGAACAGAAAATGCATGCGATTGTCCTGTCAAATATAATGCTTTCATAAAACCATTTTATATCATATACAGTACATATTTAATATAGTCACACGTTTGGCACAAGCCGACTTTCTTAGGAATACCACTCATTTTAAGAACTCATTTATGTTCCTTTGTCGAACGATAGTCCAATTTTTATAACACAGCTTTCTCACAAACCAAGAAACCAGAGAACCAAGGCTCCAATCGGTGTTTTTTCCTTGAGTGATGTCTGGAAGGCAGTCACGTCCTGCGGGGCTGCCACCAGCGGACCAACCCCACTCTTCATTTAGCTAAGCACAAGCACATGCCTCTTTCCATTGACTGCATTGACTTTCGCCTCTATTTCTTTTTTTTGCAAGGGTTAGGGCGCAATGAGATGATGATGACATTGTTTTGAGGACAATGACATGTATGGTCACATCCCACAGATTGCTGTAGACAGTAGGAAGGAGGTGGAAACAGATGGCACAAGCAAAATGTGAAATTTTGTAAAGCTAATGAGCCAAAATCAAGTTTTGCTCGAATATTTATATTTTTTGTTTTGGTAGTAAACCAGCATGGGAAGATGCACTGGTTCAGGTATAAATGCCTCAGAGAACATCATGCTAGCTACTGTCAAGGTGGACTTTTCAGCTCTTTCAAATTCATTCTATATGGATTACATCTTTATGCCAGCGTATAAACGTTTCTTTATTATTTTTCAATATGAGAGACAACGGGAAGTGTTTATGAACGCAGATAAAATTGTCCACGGGTACAGGGATTAAATTAGACAGCATTAAACAATCTGTCTTAATTCACATGTCTGTTGTACTCCCATTGCACATATTACTAATTTAAGCTAACCCTTTTCAGCTTCACTACACATTAAAAACTCACTTAATTGTTGCGTTCTCGTTTTTGCTTGTATAAATCAATTGAAGGATGTAAAAAATATCTGCAGTCACATTTTCTGTTTTAGTTGTGGGGCATTTAATGTCTAGTGCAACATGAACAGTTTCTTTTCCAAAGACAGTTTAACCCCAATTGCCATTTGGCCTGAATGAGGCCAAGCTGAAACAGTGGGTGCCTGAAGATGTCTGTCCGTTTGTGTGTGTGTGTATGTATCTGTGTGTGTGTGTGTGTGTGTGTGCATGTCTGCTAATACATGTATATGTGTGCGCATAGATGGTGGGTTCAAATGGGCTGCAAGCCAGCAACATCTGCAGGGGTCTTGTGAGAGTGTTAGATGGAGTTGGACTTGAAGATACCTGATCAGGGTGATGGATGCCTGTGAGCCTTGTGTGCACACCAACATGCACACCTGCTGCCTGTGCCCCACTTATTGAATCCATGAATCAATTTAATGAGCGGAGGATGGGGGTCAGGACTTCAATAAACACCCAACCAAGCCTTTCGAAATAATGTCTGCCGTGTCTGAATGATACTGTATGTTGAAAATATGCCCATTGAAATGCATTTCCACTGTAAATTGGAACTGAATCTATGAAAGCAATTGATGTATGCACCATTTATGTTTTAACCCATTTGTACAGCGTCCTTGAACACACCAAATTCAGACTAAGAACACAGCGTCACATGGATTTTCATAGAAAATCGATTCATGTTACATAAGACAATGTATAGCTTTTCTTTGAGTAAAAACGAAGACTGCATGTCTGCTGTATGTGTGTTGTTGTGTGCTGGGCAGATTCGCTATTGAGATTACAGTAATCCAATTCTAAAGCACAGTAACTGTAATCTGTTACAGTTAAGAAGAAGAACACATCCAGTAATCATATTACAGATACGTTTGAAACAAGATGGAAGGGAAAGGGCATCTGGATTGTGAGACTAGAAACATTAACGTAGTTATAATATACATTCAGTCCAGTAATCCAAAAGTAACTGAAAATAATAATATAATCAGATTATTGAGTTTGAGTATTCCAGTGGAATTTGTTACTGATTACAATTTATTGCAGGTATTGAGAAATCTGCAACTGCTTGCTCGTGTTTTTATGTGTGTGTGTGTGTGTGTGTGAAGGTGGAGGGTGAAAGAGTGAGACTTGAGAAAGAGAATCAGACATCTTCCATTGGTAATCAATATTGCAGCAGTGACCTGAGCGTTTACTCTCTGATTCATCCCATTTAGAACTACAGGGTTGGCTGTCTGACAGAGACAACTCCATGATTTCCCTCTGGATTCAGCCATGGCTAATCCACAGGGTTTTATGGGGCTATTTCTACATCTACATAGTCACTGATACCTAATGCCATCATCCTGCCTCCTGCAGCAAATCCTTCAAAACACAACTGCATTTCTGTGAGTGGCTGCATTGCTTTGTTTGCTGTAAAAAAAATTAGTTGGTTCAGAAAATGTGTTGAAGTGATGCACGGTTTCAGTCAGTGATGTATGGATGAAATAACACACCATTAATCTTCAAAGAGTAATACTGTCATTCTGATCCTCACATGCTGTGATTATAAACTTAGTTTCTCCTCCAGTGATTTAACCACAAGTGTGCTTCCAGCCATGAGGTCATCCACAGCACTGGGGACGCAGCAGAAAGGACAAATGATTGCTATTTAGATGTCTGCGGTAGGAGTATCTCAGTAGTGAATACATTTTTCTTCATCCACTGGGGACGCAGCGGCTAATGGAGCATGAGAGTGGCAGTTCCCCCGGAGTTGTGTGGCTGAGCCACGCCCCCGTTTGGAGAGGAGCTGTAGGCATCAGTTCTGTGAGACCGACATTGAGAGGGCATGCTGTGAAAACTTAGACCAATTCAGGGGTAAACATGTTGGCAGTAATTGGAGAACCGCAGCGGGATGTTTCATACACTCCTGATCCCTGGGGTTTAATCGAGGATATCCTGACTGTGGTGTTTTGAGTTTAAAAAGGAGTGACGCTATCTTTGCTGTAGGTCTTTGCAATACTTGTACATAATTTGATAAGCCCACCATGTTATTTATTCTGCATGCATTGTATGTAACAAAATTGAATCGACCCGATGAGCATCAAACTTACTGGCTGAGACAAATTCTCAAGATCTTGAATATTTTTTTAGGCAAGAGTTACACGTGTGGATACAGATGTAGATAAAGGCCTTGTTTGCATGTGGCACTAACCCAGCTATCTTTTGTTCTCCACTTCACTGTTTCTGATTCAGTGGATCTCTATTGTCTGCAGAAGGGCCATTAGTCCTGTATTTGCAATTAGATTGAATCAATATCATTAGTCACCCATTAAAGGCATTAAAGCATGTCTTTTTCAATTTCATCTGTACTTGTTTGTTTCATTTTCTTCTGTTCATTTCCTTCCTTCCTTCCTTCCCATTCTAGCTTGTAAAGTCAACACAGATCCATATGTCAGATCAGGTAAAATGATGAGCTGCATCGATTAGATATTTAATTGGTGTATTTAGCTAGCTCACCAATGTCTATAGTCACAGCTGCAACCAGCACAACAATGCTACAAATGCAAGATATTAATAATTTGTCCTTCCAATACAATAATATCAAAACATGTATATATGAGCAAGCACACATATGCACACACACACACTCACGCCACACACATTGCATTACTAAACTTGGTGGGAAAGTAGTACAAGGTTAGCCATGGAGTGATATCCCGTGGTTCCGTTGAGGTCTCTTATCAGTGTCTGCTCCTTATCATCCAGACCCACAACAGCAGAAACACACAGAGACTATTTTAGGTCCAACACCAGAGAAGAAATTATCTTTATCAATGTCTGTTGTGTGGCATTCTGCTGCTTTTTTTTGTCAATCCCAGATAAAATTATACATTACTACAGGCGAGCAACAGGAACTGAGAGACGATAAGTTGGAACCTGGTGACGAAGAATGATCTGCATACAAAATACACACACCTACAATAATATACATCAGAAATTCAGGAAAAATAAAGCCTGTTGGCCAGTTAACAGATGGCAGCAGTCTGTGCATGTTAGAATCACCATATAATATGAGCCCACTGATTGTGTTTCTAAACACACAACAGAATTTAGTAGACATGGTTAATTGCTGTGCTGTTTTTTACTGGGAATTGATCATTTTGCCACTTGATAAATGTGATCATGTTTTACCTAGCTAGCATATCACCGTTAAACAGTGATATGCCGTTAAACAGCTAAACATCACTGTCTTATTGTAAACATGCCTGATTTGCACACTAGCTATCTAGTGGAAGCTAGTATTAGCAGTTACCTAGCTAGTTACCTAACGAAGCTCTTAACAAGCTACTAGTTGTAATGCTTTGAGGTAGAGACTAGAGCTAACGATACGACACAGTAACCTACATTTGGAAACAAATCTACCTCATCAGACAATTCACTTTTACTTAAAACGTTACTCAATGGATCTACAGCCACGCTACAACAATCTTTTTCAGGTATCTCTCTTTTTTAGTTTGGTTGTTATATATTTAGGGATTATGTGTATACTGTGGTTGCCAGGGTATTTGTGACATAACTGCAATAGTGCCATACCACATAACAGTCTAATGTCACCAAATAAGAATGTACCCATAACTAACCATGCCCACCCATTTAACCAACCAAACAAAAAAATACCGTAAAACACAAATATTCAACAGGTTTCCCCCCATATTTCATCTCAGTGCTAGCACACGCACGCACACACACACACACACACACACCCTCATGCAAACCACTCCATATGGACCACCAGTAAGACAAACCTTGTGGAGGTCTAGCCACGCCCACAATTTTTATGTTTTATTTGTCATTTCTACGATTAGACCTCTGCAGAGCAATGCATTTAGATTCTCCCACAGGGACAAGACACAGAACTGATGAATGGCTTCAGTGGCACTTTATTATTTAGCTTGTCTACATCAAGCTGTTTTACTACTTTCATGAATTTTATATGATCTATCATTTATTATGGCTGTTTTTTGGGCGTGAAATGACTTGGGTGCTGACAACTTTTCTTTTACTCAGTATTCATTCTTGCCGCAGTTATTAGCTCCTACCATTATGAAAACAAGTTGAGTCAAATGTATCATTTGCAATTTTGAGATTTTGTCATTCTTCAGTGTATTCTCCATTAATGTTGCAAAATGAGACAAAGTACCCTGTCCTGGAAGGAACCTATAAAGACATCATTACAAGGTAGCTTTAATTAGTCTTTGTAATTAAAAGCAGAATATTGGCTTCAGAAAGGCTGGAAGCTAAATTGATATGCCCATAAACATTTGCATGTTCATTGGTTAGGGTTAGCAAGCCATCTCCCTCTCCTCAATCAGGTCCAGCAAGAGGCTGGAAGAGCTTGAACTGAAAAGGAATTTAAAAGAAAATGTGTATGACACCCTCTTAATTAAATGGAGGGGGGAGAACATGCCCAGTGGTTATGTATAAAAAACTGGGTGTGAACTTGGGTATCCACAAACCTCCTTTCCTGACCATATGTTACAATATGTGGTCCAGAAGGGACTAGCAGTATCACACCCATCCAAGGGCATATACTGTAGGACTCGTCCTACATGTATGGGGTCATTTGCAGCATCATGTCATGTAGGCTTTTGTGCCTTGAAGGTGATGGAGATGGTTATGAATGAGTCCTTTTAGTCTCCATATTCCCTCCAAGAAATACAAAATAGCACAAAACGTATTGATTTTGAGTAGCATTGAAGTGATCTTGAAAGTTAGACATCATTACAAGGGCATTCTGAATGTTAAAAGACCATTTATGATTTTCACTATATGGTTTTCACTTGCCAAAAAATGCAATGAGTTGAGATAAGGACACATAGTCTTTAGCTTATCACCCTAAAATTCCAAACGCCTATTTGAGCAAGCACAGCTTTCTGGGGGTTGGCACTTTTTCATCTTCATAATGTACATTTTCATAGCTTTCTAAAGTCTTTGGAAATTCGGCAATGCATTTTTCCACACAGCATCTCTATGGTTTGGGACTTATTATATTTGATATAGGGATAATAAACTAGATGGGAGACTAGATGGATATAAAAGAATATGAGCGGCAATATGAGGGAAAATCTCAAAGAGAACTGGGTGAGATTTATGGTATGCAGTGTTTGTATAAACATCTGAGGAAGTACTGTACTTTGTATATTGGTGTACTGAGGCACACTTTGAACATAAGGTTTGAATCCAATAATGATACTTTATATTACCCTTGCTGTGTGCTCACTGCCTTTTTAAGGTTGGCTTGGATGTTAATCACTTTTTCCTTCTCTATTTAAAGTTGTCCAGTCACATTTTAGAACATGGGATTAGAATGAATCATGAATCATTAACCCATAGCCTTAGAATTGTTCAAATCCTTGGTACAGAAAATTGACAAGCTGTAATTATCCTCTTTTTGAGCTGCCAGGTTCAAACTGTGTGCTAAAACGAGTCTTGATAAATGCGGTTTCTGTCGTTTTCCAGTGACAGGATGTCACAGCCACTATTTTAAGTAACAAGTAAGCATTAGTTACCGCAGATCTTGTGCATCGGTAATATGCCAATATACAATGTACCTACCAGGGGTGAAGAGTACTAAAATATCCTACTCAAGTCAAAATGCTGTTAATTTATGTAAAATGACTGGTGTAAAATTATATTTTAATAAAGTAGCTCAATTAAAATGTACTTAGAGTAAAAGTTACTGAGTTACTTTAAAAAAATAAAATAATAATAATAATAATAAAGTATAGCATAGCATAGCATGATAGCATGATAGTGCCTAAGGCCCTGTTTAGACTATGCATTAAGATCTGAATTGGGATATCAGATATCAAGTTCACACCTCTAAGTACTAGTGTAAACGCACCCAAATCGCATTTAATATCGCATCGCTCAGACCACATTCGGAGGTGGTCTAGAACCGATATGACCACATTCTTCTAGCAGTGTGCACGCGATGCGTGCTGGGTCGCATTGAAGGACCGCCTACTCAACTGACGTCCTCTGTTTAAGCGGCAGCGCTGTCAAAATTACGATTATCGATTATTCCTTTTTTTAAAAACAGCGCATTACGTCCATAAGAGGGCAAACCAATACAACGAGAGACATGACTACTGGTATAGGTATATTTATTTCAACATGTCTTTTAAAAGATCGACATACATACACATTACAAAATAAACTAATAAAATAATGTCCTATACCGTAAAACGTCATTTAAAGACCGTAGACCTCGCTCGCTCTCTCTCTCACTCTCTGCGCCGTGGTTGGTGCTAGTGAGAGAACGCGCTGTCTCTCATAGCGAGATCAAATGAATGATTGGTAATTGATATGTTATCAGGCTAACTGGTATGATGATGTACGTGTTTATTTGCATATAGAGCGGGGAAGTGAGATCCGAATCACTCGAGACGATCACAGACGCATTCTAATGCCAGGTGTAAATGGACGTACCTAGAGGTGTGAACTTGATATCGGATATCCCAATTCGGATCTTAATGCATAGTCTAAACAGGGCCTAAGTGATCTGTGATACTACAAATGAAAATGAAAATGCTATATTTGTTTGTTTATGAGTTTTAAAAGGTTATATTGATGAATCCTCGGCTACTAGCTAACCAGTTAGCTAGCAACTTAAGTAACCAGCTAACCAGTTAGCTAGCAAGACTATGTGAACTAGCTAGCAACAACCAAGCTAACACAAATCAATAATACTATAGCAGGATGGACGGCTTTTGGGTTAATGTTAAGGAAAACAATATATACATTTGGGCATTTCATTTTACAGTTAGTTAACATAATATTTCCTCCTCATGCTTGTGTAGGTTTGGTAAAAATACAATTTCTGCCAAGTTTCTGATGCAATGCTAATGGAGGAGAGCCTACAGCATTTGTACGCTCTGTGATTTAAAATGTAGTGAAGTAAAATACTTAAGTCAAAACATACTTAAGTAAAAGTAAAATTACTCACTTCACAAAATATGTAAAAAAAGTACAAGTACACTATAAAGCTACTTACTCACAGTAACTAGAGTGTAAATAAATTGTAACTTCCACCCTTGTTACAAACAAAGTAGTATGGAATAACGCTATTTCAAAGTGAAACATTGTCAGCCCATTCAGTTAAGCCAGAGTTTATTGAAAGGGACATCAGAAAATGTGACAACAGTAATGCTGAATACAATATTTTGCCAACACGTCTTTCATTCAGTACACCTGCGTGAGAGCAATCTGAAAGCTGTATAAATCTAATCTAACCCCAAACAGCAGCATTCCCCAGTCTCAGCTGTGCTGCTGTTGTTAGTGGTAGCAAGACATTTGAGGCAGTAAGATTTGTTTCTTCGTTTAAATCACAGCCTCTTGATGAAATGTATGCTGATTACAGTGCCTATAGAAAGCCAAGCAGCTGCCTCTGACAAGCTGTTCATTGTAATCTGTGCCAGGTGAAAAAAATAGCTGCATGACTACTTCCAGAATGATTTGGGTTGTTGTGCAGTAGCCAATGTGCAAGCCAGTTTAATTTGAAGGCCATACATCGAGTCCTCCTACTCCTACCAAAAACAACCTAGCACACGATAGATGTGTTTGCAGTTTTTCACATTTTCAAACTTGATTTCATTATCAAAAAGAAGAAACACCTTTTTAACCTTGACCTTACATTCACACCCAAAATTAGTTGACAAATCAAGGTTCTGGCCTTTACCCGACAGTGAAGACACCTGCTGGAGAAACATATTTTTTGTTCAAGCTTTTTAAAGTCTGCTACTGACATCTAGTGGAAAATATGAATCAACACAAATGTGAGTGCAAAAACTACTATCTAAAACGCTATACATGTTTTTAGGGGGTGGGGGAATCACCTGCAGTTCATCATTTAATAGACAATCTCTAAAAAAACAACCCTAAAAAACAGAGGATCCCTTCTATAAAATCCATTAAAATGAACAAAAGTAGAGTGTCTCTTTTTCAAGTGGTGGCTATCAGTTTGGAAGGAAATTACTGAAATTCTACAGTTGCTGCAAAAGTAAGAATAAAACCTAAATCGTCATCATGTAGAGAGTGAAAAATGTAGCACGTAGATGGACTGATGTTTAGTTGTTGAGGGCCTTGATTACAGTACATGTCATATTATCGCCACACACTCACACTCCAGTGATAGTGGAGGCTGTAACTTGACCTTGCCTCTTAATGGCTTCGTGACAATGGTGCCCCGTCACACTGGCCTGTCTGGCCTCTGTTTGGTCTATTTATAATATCCAGACAGTGCAGAGGTTATTCAGAGGTGCAAGCAAACACAAGGTGACAGGCACAGAAGAACAAAGGGTGAGAGATTTTAGTGTTGATCCTGGTGTTAACCTTTCTAGTTTCCTAAACAAAACATAGATTTTCCTCATGTTTTCAGAATTTTTATGTTGTTCTTGCTGAAAATGTAATTCCTCTTTGTATCTTAAAGGTAGTATAGACAATAAAGGTTTATTAGACTTTCTGAATGCTTATTACTGCCTGTCAGAGCAAACTTCTTTTATTTCCATTTTCTTTTTTTCTTCCATAATGTGTCATAGACTTGTAGATATTAATAATAATATAATTAATGTAATAGCTTAATATCTTAACGATAGACGTATATGTATAAAAATGTAATACCACAAAATTAAAACACCTTCTTAACAGTGTTTATGCTATGGAAGTCTTTTCAGATGGTCATATCCATGTGTACATAAGCCACAATGGTAAGTGTTTTTCTTTTCACTTTTGAATTCAGTGTCAGACAAATTATTTTAAAATGTATTTAATAATAAAATAACATTTGCCTGTCTTAAAAAAACCTTCAAAATGTATTCCCATACCTTAACAACACAGCCAGTTTATTTTCATAGCTTTTCACTAGTTACACATCAAGTGTTTCAGAGTCTCTGTTGAGCCATAATTTCTCTCTGAAGGTGAAGAGCAGAAAGATCCCAATGGAGCAGCATGAGCATTGTGTCAAGTGTCACAACATCCACTGTCAAGTCCCGGTGGAGATCTCTGTCTCATGTGTGGTTGTCAAATGCCGTAAAAACTGTGGCGCCACCCTGCATATGTGCAAGGAAGAGGAGCACCTGCTTCTCTGTCCCAATGAGAAGGTCCCCTGCCTCAATGCTGACTATGGATGTCCCTTCACCATGCTCCGCCACAGGCTTGCCAAGCACCTGGAGGTCTGTCCCGCCAGTGTGGTCAGTTGCTCTCAGGAATGGAACCGCTGGCCTGTCTCGGATGCTGACGTGGCCTTCTACAGAAATGTGTCAGGAGACCCACGGATCGACGGGCATCTGGACATTGCTACGGCCCTCAGGGACCAAGAGCTGCTATTCAGGTCCATAAAAATGAAGACCATTTTTCCTGAACTGATGGAGGTCATTGAGGAACCTGCCCTTCAAGATATGGCTATGGGCAGCACCAGTCCTGCAGATGGAGTGGCCAGTTCTTTTGATTGTGGTAACCTTACAGAAAGTGACTGCATAGGGATGGAGGATAAAGAATTGAGTCAAGAGGAGAGGGAGGTTTTGGCCAAGAATAGGAACTTAGAAAGTGTTCAAAAATACAGTTCCTGGGAGGGAATGTTTAAGAAGGAGATGCAGGGATGCAACCAAACTGTCAAAAACCTGGATAAAGCAACAGATTCCTGTGGTGTAAAGGAAAAGCAAGATTCATCAAATAGTCACAGAGAGACAAGAGAGTCACATCAGAGTCAGGAGAATGCTGCCACTGCAAGTATGAATGGTGCAACTGGCCTCGCACCATGGCAAGATGGGGTCCTGGAGAGGTTAAGCAATGAGGCCAATATTGACGAATATACCATGTATCTGGTGCACAACGGGGCAATGTTAATTAATTTCGGTCAACTTGCTGCTTGCACCCCAAGAGAACGGGATTTTGTTTATGGAAACCTGGAGCCCATAGAGGTTCAAAGTGTCCGGACGTTTAATGTTCCTACCAGCTACCGGGCAAAACGCAGTCATCTGAAGGACCCCACGTGTAAGGTTAAGAACACACACCAAAGTGTTGACACTGCAGATTTAGGTGTGTCAGTTGAGGACCTTCCAAAGAGTGATGAAGTTAGTGCAACATTGTTGTGCTCCTTGGAAAAGGAACTGAGAGGGCATCTGATCTCAGAGAGTGTGGTAACGGACGGCTTCTATGTGGATGTAGGAACACAGACGTATAACTTCTCATCCGCTCCATTCAAGCCCGATGCGTCACTCGCCGACGTCACAACAGACAAACCCAGTGGTCTTTATGTGCATATCCAACCAGAGTCTGTCACGGGAAGACATAATAAAACAAGTTCGGCTTTCAATTACATCTGTGGCCACTTCTTCCGCCGTGATGAATACCACTCTCATTTTAAGAATGCACACTCAGACATACAAGCCTGTCTGAATGGCTGGTTTGAGCAACGGTGTCCTTTAGCTTACCTGGGGTGCACTTTCAGCCAGACGAGATTCCATCCTGCTGGCCACCAAGCTATCATCAAATATTGTCAAGATCTCAGCACCTTTGCCCTCCAGCCAGTGGTCTGTTCATCCCTCTGTGAGGGTGGGAAAACCCTCAACCCTCTGCAAAATCGTGCACGTAATCTAGATCCCCTGAGCAGACTGCCCTTTGAGATCCTTCAGCACATTGCTGGTTACCTTGACAGTTTGACATTATCCCAGCTGTCCAAGGTCTCCCATCTGATGAGAGAAGTGTGTGCCACACTGTTACAGGAGAGAGGGATGGTCTCTCTCAAGTGGGAGAAAAAGACACATTCCCGTGGGGGAACCTCCTGGAAATGTCAAAAGAAAGCAAGTATCCTTTTAGATTTTATCTTTTGGTGTTTGGTTTGTTTTTGTTGGCTTGTTTGAGTCAGCTGCCATGAACCTTTTAAATTATGTTAATTGAATTGCTGAGAGCTCATACATCACAAAACAATCAAAAGAGTCCTTTTCTTTTGATCTGCAAATTGTGCGGGCCAGGTTTGGGAAGTTACTTCCAAAATGTAATCTGTTACAAATTCGTGATGACTTACTCAAAAATGTAACTAGTAATATTCACATACTTTTGGAAACAGACAATTTAATCCATTTGACATATTGTTATTTGGAAATCATCATTGTCGTCAAAAATGATCATAAACCATTACTTCATGTTGTGTAAAATAATGCTGGGGTCGGCAACTTTTTTCTTTTTTTTTGCTGATTGTAATTAAGTTGCCTTTTTTTGTAATTGATTCACTACAATTCCATCTAATCTGTTACTCCACAAGCTTGATGCAGTCCAGACACAGTAGAGTTACCACCAGGCCAGGTCTCCTTTGGTATCTGGTTGCATTCTGGAAATGTCATTGGAAAATTTCCGTCGTTCATCACAACATGACAGCTGTTGCATTGTAAACATCCGCATCACTCTCCATACTTCTCTCTCACAATATTACAAACTGAATCACAGCCACGTTGGCACCGACAAATGTGTACAAACAGATGCAGCCGATGCATCCTCACAAAACAACCCTTGCCCTTTGGCTCCATCCCCAACGGGAATACATTTTGATGAAATGCAGCACTAAGTCAGGATAAATGCAGGATAAATCCATAACGGGGCACTTTTACAATGACTATCTCTGTAGTGCATGCAATCATCATGGGACGAAGAGCATGCCGATGGTATCAGTCATCTGGAATGCCACCAAGGCCTTACTGCTTGTGAACATAGGCGTACCATAACAAGCCAGATATGTGATCATCCACAGAGACACAGGATGTTGATAATACTGTGGGCAACAGCTGGTCATTTGTTCCCCATGTAATGAAAGGTATAATTTGTGTAATTTTGTAATGAATGGATACAGAAAGGAAGTCATGCACTGGTATGTGGTAAATCTGAGATACCCCGTGGGCTAGATTCCATGAATGCTACAGATGTGTCCTCTCATTGTGTTGCCATAACAGCTCCCTCCCACAACTACTTAAACCTATTCTCTGTGCTTTCCAGGTATGGGAGTTCAGCTGTCTGTTTTCCACTGTGGACAGATGGAGCTTCAGCAACACCCCCTCCATGTCAGAGCACCTGAAAGCCTGCTCCTTCTACCAGAGAGAAGAGCGCAGCGAGCCGGTTGCTTTAGCCTGCTTGGCAGAGGTCGCAGAGAAACGTGGAAAAGTAAAGCACAAAAGATAATGCTCACGGTCTCACAGCTCAGCAGGCAGACCATCAGCAGTTACAGTGGCATGGTTAGAGCCACAGAGGCAAAACATGTATGCACCCAAGGGACTGTAAAGTGCATAAAGAGAATAGTATTATTCTGTTATAAAACGACTGTATAGAAACAGAAAGGATTCATTAGCAGAGAGTTGCTGTCTGTTACTGGTGAAAGGTTTGCTGACAGATAATGGTCATGATGTGTGTGAAGAATTCACCTTGGCATAAAATGCAATTTCATTTAATTTGATTTGCCTGTTCAACCTGAAATGTCACTTCAGAGTATTTTGTCAGTGTCTAGACAAAATGCTTCTCAATGAATATTGGATATTTATTGTTATTTTTCTTCTCTTATGATAAATTATTTTGGTGAAATTAATATTATTTTAAGGCTACTGAAATAAGGGACATCTTATCTAACAGAGGAAATGCTGCTGATATTGACAAATACCAGCATTCTCAAAATACAAATACTGACATCTACTGGAGAAAAACTGTACCTGAAATATTGGGAATGCTGACCATTAAAGCCCCAGGAAACTTGGCTTGAAGTAGTAAAAATGAATATATGATATCAAAGTTTAGTGTCTAATTAAGCATCCACAAAAATCTGAGTGAAAATAAACTTTCAGAAATATTAGAAAACCTAGTTCAAAAACAGCTCATTTAGCTGTTTATACCATTTCTCAGGACTGTGTAGGCGTGTCAGATCAGGATTTGATTGACATCCTGACACGATTGATAGCTCCGCCCATGTCAAACTGTCAAGCTGTTGCACCTGTTGGGGGAGGGACAACTGACGTGCATTTTTTAATGATTGGATTAATGAATTCTCTGCGTCATAAATCTCAGAAAATACCACGCCCAATTCAACCCCACTGTTCTGAACCCCCCACTCATTTGAACTAGGTTTTGTAATATTTCTGAACGTTTATTTTCACTCAGATTTTTGTGGATGCTTAATTAGACACTAAACTTTGATATCATATATTCATTTTTACTATTTCAAGCTAAGTTTCCTGGGGCTTTAAATCACACAGGAAAGCAATATTTGTGTTGGAGTGTTAAAGAAAGTTCATGAAATTGTATTAATACATATTAGATAATATAGTACATATTCTAAAATAGGCATACACAAAAATATATAATTTAGACATACTGGTAAGGAAATGACAAAACTCTGATCTGTGTGTTTTACCGCTGTCTGAAATGGAATTGGCTTGATTCATTTGACACATATGGCATTAAACAATCACTGAAACAAAAATACAATTCTAAAGCTCTTTTATTGACCAAAAACTTTACTAACTTTAACTATGGCATCTCAGAGACCTCAGGATTGCGTACTTTGTTGATCACCTCTGACAGCATTCGGTTGCACAGGGCGGCATACGGATTAAGGATCACCGCCTGTTGCCGGGCAAATTCACTACCAAGTGCAGCTGCCTTCTCAAAATGTTCTTTGGCTTCATCATCCTGGCATGCTAACCTCAGCAAAAGGCCCCTTTGCACCAGGGCCTGGCATGCGGTTCGCCCAGTGCCACCACTCAGAGAGATGGCACGCTTCAGGTCCTCCAGGGCACCTGAGGGAAGAGAGAGGCACAGTGAGGAACAGACATGGTTGGAAAGGTTATTTTCAAAGTTCAGTCCATTAAAGATTACTGGTTCCGTGCTTAAAGGGGCAATAAGTTAAGGTTTTTACTGCTCCATAGCACAAAATGACCATAATATATCTGCGGGGGGTTGATAGGGTTGTTGATCAATGCCAGTGACTCAACGATTACTTTGCCAGGTGCTGCGATTTCTGGCTTTCAAAACTCAATTTAAGGCCAGTACTCTGTTATCGAACAGCTCATTGGAAGTTCAAGGAACTCTCATTCCCTCCCATAAATCCTATTGATGTTGTTGCAATTCCTACTGGTCACCTATAGAGGTCGATAAAGGTCATAGATTACTTACTGCCCCCCTAATCCACTGTCATATTTCATCTCAGTAATGTAATCTATTTCTGTTCAGTTACTATTGGCAGTAATGAACTTTAATTACTTCAAAATGTTATTTTTTCTCAAAAGCATCTGTAATCTGTTTTAACAGGAGCTGTAACCGATTACAGTTACCATTTTTTATAATCAGAATACTATAATTAATGTATCTGTAATCCATTTCTCCCCAACCCTTGTAACAGTGGGTAAAACAGTCAGAAACAAGGGTAACCCAGAACCAGTCGTAAACACACCAAACATACATCAGGCAGACAAAACTCTGTTGTGCTCGGCTGGCCTCAGATATCTCAGTGTGATGTGACGGCACAGTGTGAGTCTATGGACAGTAATCATTGTTGGAGACTTTGTTAGGCATGATAGTGAGTGTAAAGTGAGGGTTATTGTGGAGTTTGTGGCTCGTACCTGCTGTGTTCCCCTGGAGGCGTAGGGCCTGTGCCCGGTTGTTATAGGCTGAGGCTCGTCGAGGCAGAATCTGGATTGCCTGGCTGAACTGTTGAAGTGCAGTTTGCAAATCCCCTGCCTCTGCAGCTGAGACACCCTGCATCTCCAACTCTTTCACTTGCTTCAGCAATTCTGTGTCAAAGCCACTGTCTGGCAGACGGAGATAAACAGGTTGAAAAAGCACTCAAACTCAATTGACAGGTACCGTGGCAAGGAAAACACAGAAATGTCACCCAGAACTCAACTTGGATTAAAATGTCATGTTTTTTACACCAGGAATGGAATGTGTTCAAATAAATTCAATATGCTATGAAATGATAAACTTAAAAGCTCCGACATGATATGTAGAGACACATCATGTCAGAAGCTCACGCTCACCATCATCAGTTAATTCCTCCTCTTGGTTCAGGCCAGGGACGTCTCCAAAAGGGGTGCTGGGGTTGAACATAGCCTGGAGTACAGCTCTGTCATGTTGCGAGGCCATGTTGGGTATCTACGAAGAAAAGGAACAAAGAAAGCACAAAAGGAAAATCGTGACACCTAAGTGGTAGTTGTTTGGAGAATTCTTCCCCTCTTACTTCTTCCTTTTCCCCCCCCAGCCAATCAGAGAAGGGGGTGGAAGCAGAAGTGGACTTTGAAATGTTTCTGTGCAGCTCACATCTGTATTTGGTTAGCTCAAAAATGGGAGGGTGGAGGTCTGCTGTTACAATCACATGAAGAGAGAGAGAGAGAGAGAGAGAGAGAGAGAGAGAGAGAGAGAGAATATTGTGTGCAAGATATTTGACCAGATGTAAATTGCTGACAAATTAGTGGGTCATATAGCGTATATTAATCTCCCTTGATCTGTAGGAGAAAAATCTACCCAACATCTGCATTTTAAGCAGGATTTCATTTCCACATATCCATCTTTTCATGGTCTCACTCATCAAATTTCCAATTTAAAGTGCCCTTTGCATTATACATTAATATAGTGCATGGCTGGTACTCTACCCAGCTGGATGATGTATTTCATGTCCACAAATGGCGATAGTTTCCTTTGGTATAAAATCAGACGTGTTATTTAAGAATGAGTTACGGTTTACAATCATAACCTGGCAAAAGGTGTTTTGAGGAAGGCAGATGGAAAGGATTAAAATAAAGATATTCTGTGGGGGGAAAAAAATGACAGAGAACCTATATGAAAGGAAAAACAGCACAGAATGAGGCAAATGTCACTGCATAATAAAACAACAGATAGGGAGGTTTACGGTGGCAAAATGGAGAGTAGCAGTGCAGAACAGACTCAGGCACAAGGCAATACATAACAATAATAGGACCAGAAAGAAGTGCAGGTGCATTTAACATTAGGCAGATAACAGAGGGGGAACAACAGATATCACTGCAAGGACAAACATATAGCAGACATAGTAAGCGATACAAATACAGCTAAGATTGATCAAAACATTAAAATAGTACATGGAGACACGGTGCCTTGTCAGAGTTCTCATTTGGTAAGAAAGCAACCGCGAGTATCTGAAGGAAATGTGTGTATGTGTGTCATAGAGATAAAAATTGTTCCAGCTCAAAGCCTTTTTTCAGCTCATTCCTGTTGTTGGCAGCAGCGATCTGGAACAAGGTAGAGCTCCTGGAGGTGTGGGCTTTGGGGACTTTTAAAAGGATGCAGCAGATCTGGTGTTGAAAGTAGCGGTGCGAGCTCAGAGTTTGTCAAGTAACGGAAAAAATGTCAGGCCGAGATGGATTTAAATCAAAATTAACCAGTGGATTTGGCGTCATGTAGGTATGTGAAGATGACAAGAGGAAAATAAAAAAAGCAGTGGCGTGTCTTGTGTGGAGCAGTGGTGTGGAACAATCACCGAAGAGCAGCCTTGCCGCCTTATCTGCTAATTGTGTCACCATTATCAAGTACGTGGATGATGGTCAACTTGATTAGAGGGAGTTTGTCTGATTGGGTCAGAGATGAGTGGCTCTGATATGGAAAGACAAGCTGCACTTGATTTTGGCTGCAGCTTAGAAATCTGACTGATGCAACAGACGGTACTATTCAACCATTAAGCCTCCCCCACACCATTAAGTGTGGGGGAGCTCATTTGGTGTCAGAAAGACTGTCTTGTGTTCAATTTGAAAACAGACACACATGTTAGGTAACTACCAAGCACAGGGGTATTCGTGTAATGGAGTCAAATGAATCTTTTAAACTCTCTCTGGTGGACATTTTAACCTTTATCCAATTTAGAAATGGCTTGATTGGAATTGGATTAGATTGGTCTGTCAAGACTAGTACCAAATAATTTGTGGCTTCAAGGTGGGAGAAAAAAAGAAGCTGTAGCCTAGTCTTTGCTAGAAAGAATGACACCTCTAACATTGGTGCAGAGCCCAATTGATCAGCTACAATCACTGTTTTGGTGTGCAGAGTGTGTTTATGTGGGGGACGGCAAGCAAGCTGAACAAGTTTACCCCTTTGGTAGAATGACTTGCCCTCATCCAATTCAAGGGCGTGCTTTTGAAATGGCTCAATTTGTAGTACAGCATGTGCAGGACTCGTGGGTTTGAGACTGTTGAGAGACTCATTCTGCAAGGAAGCGATAACCCTTGCTAATTACACCTGCTAGACTAGTGCTGAAAATTTTAAGTATTTAATTTAACTGTCTACTGCTGTAGTGCTGCGGATTCTGTATTCTACAGCCATCGCCAGACATAATTTAGCTGCGAGAAGAAAATCTGATCTGGACAAATTATTGCAAGGTATTAAAAAGTCAATTAAAAAAAAACCTTAGAGAGAATGATTATTTGCTCGGATGATAAAAATCCAAGAGGATTAAAATAGAGCTTTGTGATTGCTGGGTGGGGTGGAGTTTTCTTTTCCACCACTTGAGAGAGCTCTTGCTACTTTCATTTCTGCCGAAGCTCCTCTTCCCCCACTCACCATGTCAGCACAGACAGTTTGATCCTACAGGGCTCCCATTTTCCACAGGGTAATAAGAGTTAAAGAGTGAGGGCTAGGCTATCATGTTCACGGTCACTCAATAAGCAGCAGATTTTCTACAGAAGCACAGTGTGTCCCCCATGGGCTCCCCTATGGTGCAAAAGTGGAGAAGCAATTGTGTGAGGATTATCAGTCTCCTATTACTGCAAATGTCACTGCATCAGCACCACTCAACCTGATTATGTCAATAGGGAAACACATTGGCAGTGTTCACAGAGTCCAAAACCAAGAGCTGAATGAATGGAGTTGCTTCTGCCGTAGGCCAACAGGGAAATTAACAGATAATCAAGAAAGGTTGACCTCAGCGTTAGTAGGGCTGTAGAACTCAGTAGCAACATACACCAAAGAAGACACTCTTCAGTATTTCCTTCACAGCGATTACAAGCTGGGACCTCAGATAGAGTAAAGCTGACTGCATCAGCACAGTATAAATAATGGAACAGCTTTTACTGAACTGCTAATAGTGAACGAGACAACAAAATTGCTCATTAGCTGTTTTGGAGACAGATATCTTTGGACATTTCTTACAGGGCTAATATATAAAACGCCCCAATGATTCTTTATTGTTTCTTAAGTAAAGCCAAGTACAAAACACACCAGAGAGAATTTCTAGCTTGGTTTTATCATTGTTCTCTTTTCATGAATTCCTAACAAAACCAAGTTATGAAATAGTGACATCCTTACTGTACCAATGAGCAATAATACAGAAATATACCATTTTAAAAAATTATATAAAATAAAATAAAGGCGACTGTAGATGATCCTCCATCCTTTCCTCTTTCTTCTTCTCTTTTCTCTTTTCGCGTGCGCTGTGCTGCTTCATAACGTCTGGTGAAGAAAGGGACTTGGATATCATAATAACCCTGAGAGGCTTTAGCTTTGCTCCACTACTGTCTGTGAATCTAACATCAAAGCTTGGGCTCCCTAATCCCTCTGCCCTGTGGAGGTAAACAGGGGCGCGCGTGTCGATACCTGGCCTGTTGCGATGACGAGGGACTATCGCGTGCTGTGCGGGGGCACTCTGAGCTGGATTAGAACAAAGTAATCCGCTCTGTGGAGAGACGGGGAATAACGGCAGAGGTGCCAGAGGTTAAGCAAATAAACAATGTGCTCCTTTAATCGGAAACCTTTGACAACACCCTCCTCACTGCAGCACCAAAAATAACTACTTCTACTACTTCCTGTCTCTCAAAATAGACCCTTACATACACATACACATGGTGGTATGTATACATATGTACATATGCATATATACAGTTTGGAGTTTTAGTTATACAAACATGTCTTGGAGGCAGAGCTGCTCTGGAGGCAGAGATATCTCAGTGGTTTAGTTAAACCTCAATGGGCGGAGCCAAAGAACCACAGTTTTCTGGCTAAGTGTTAGACTGAAGCCCAGTGAAAAGGGTAAGAGGTAAGAGAGAAGGTAGCTAATATTATGAAGCCTAGCACTCTAGCACTTCTAACTTCTGCAGAGTAGCATAGTTGGCCTTCAAACTAATCACACTAGCTAGCTAGGTTAACTAGTCCGCTAGCCTGCTGACCTTCCAAGATGACAAATGCCAAAAATGTGGAAATTTGTATTATTTTTTCCACAAACTTTAACCATACTTATGTTACACCATATCTAAGACAAACAGATGTACTAAAAGTAAAGTTTAATTTCACAATATATTTTCAGAATTTTCTGGAATTCTATCTATCCATATATTTTTAATTAATTTCAACATCTAGGAAATAAGATGGACCAAATCTAAATTCAATCTCTCTTTCTAAAATCACCAAATTGATAATAACAAAATAATAAAATAATATGAATAACTTTATTTGTATAGGAGAACAATACGGTGAAACATATAACACTTTTCAAAACAAAGCGCTTTACAGAGACAAGGAAGTAAAACAGAGGTAATAAAGGAAAGAAAAATAAAAAGGCAGAAAAACAATTTGACCAAAACTGATAAAAGTCAGTAAAAGTCAAAACAATTACAACAAAGTCGAACAAAAGCAGAGCCAAAAACGACACAAAAGAAATAAGAGCAATAAAAAACACAACTGGAGGGTGAAATAAAACAATTATAAAAAGGCTTTTCTATAAAAGAAGGTTTTAAGCAGGGGTTTCAAAGATGAAATAGACTCCACTAGTTTGAGTTCCTCAGGCTGCTTCAGAGCATAGGAGCTCTGGCTGCAAAACCCCAGTCACCTTTGGTTCTAAGTCTGATCCAGGGACAGCTAGAAGGGCCCTGCCTAATGATCTCACACTACATTCAGGCTCATAAGGGGTCAAACTCATTGAGCCTTAAAAACTAACAGTAAGATTCTAAAATGAACAGGAAGCCAGTGCAGGGAAGCTAGAATGGGAGTAATACAGACCTGTCAATATTTTAATATATTGATTTCATAGTTACTGATTGATGAAATTACTACTACAATTAATCAATTATTATCATAGAACTTTGATTGGTAACTGAAACCATTCTAATTTTGATAAAACAACTGGTGTTTTGATAGTGACTAGACTCTTTCAGTGACAACAGAGTTTTGGTTGGACGATAGTAGCGTATTTTGCTTAACCCTAACTGATAACATTTAAAAACTGATATATTTTTAAAAGTCTGTTACCCTCAACCTCTAATACCATTTTTGTATGTCACTACCCTCTTCTTCATTTGTTTGAGACCAGAATTTGTAGTTTTTTGCAGAACATAATTTCATCACATTCATAAACACAGTGGAATAGATTACTTAATTATGTTTATTTTCTTGAACGAAATGAAAGAATGCTGCATCTTGTCACTACGGAATCCATCATGCCACAACCAAACATTACCGTTTGTTTTGGTCGTGACAATTTTAGCTAACTTTGAGAATAAATCAAAAACAGCTAGCATGCACGAGGCTAGCAAACACAGCTCTGGACAGTTGTACACTGAGAAATATAATATGTTGCTCTAATAACTAAAACGTTGCATTTGCAATGAAATTTCGTGTTTGTTAATAACAGCCCGTAAAGCCACACGCTGATTTTTTAGATGTTGGAGCACATTTACTTCCAAATGCCGGGACATAACTACTCACCATGTGGTCTTGATGGACAGGGATGCAGTCTTGTCAAAATTATAGGGATGTGACTATAATCAGGCTCAGTGTGTGGTAACTGTTTGTGTCTTGAAAATGAAAGTTGGGGACAGCAAAATTTTCAAAATTGGTCTGAATTAAAGCTCTATTAAAATCAATGTGAAGAAATATTATTTATCATCTGAATTTTAGCTGTTGGGGGTAGGCACAGCCACCTCACAATAGAAAGTATAAATGCTGATTTGTAAATATTTCACTTATTACTATCTCAGTTAATACCTTGGTCTTAAATAGACCCTGACATGGTCTTAGTAAATATCTAAAATCTGAACAGTTTAATATTTTTTAAATATAGTGCGGCTGCAATTTGAACCATTTGGGTAGAATTTATTTTTTTATTTATATTTTGACCAGAGTTATTTCTCACTCACTCACTCACTCGCTCACTCACTTCCTGCCAGCTATGATAAAAAACAATGATTGCATCCACCAAGGCACTGAGGAGAAATAAAACAGACTGAATGGCAATCTTAGGATTTAGGATATCTGGACAGGTAACTGTAATGTTTTCCTAAAGTAATGTGGTGGAGCGTAGCCGGAACTGTCATAATGAACCATGGATGATTTATGGTTTACTTGGGCAAAAACAGAGAAATTAAAGTGGAGCCGGCTGCTTTGTTAAAGTTGCTGTGCCACCAGAGTCCCTGGCCGATGGAGAACAATACACTGAAACTTTACAACAACACTAAAACTGGTGAGGCAAACCATCTTATTGATTTCCCCAGGCCAATGTACATTTGGCTCCTTTAGGGGGTGATGAGTGAAATTTGATTTTTGGGAAGGGTGGCTGGGGAATCTTACCACTCAAAAGCCAATGTTACCATTCTAATTTATTGATAATCAATGACCTTTAGAAAAAAAGTAGCAAATAGCAGATATTTAGAATGCTTGCTCATAATAAAATGAGGTCAAAACTTTTCAGATGTCAGAAATTCAAACCTTTCAGATGTCAGAGAACATTCAACTTCCCTCCCAGGCAGTTTCTTCCACAAAAATTGTTTGTTGGCAAATAAACGGCTGAGTCATAGAGATACTTCACGACCCGACGATGTTGCTAACATTATTGTCTAAAATCCTACAGCTTTGGATATTTTCTGTCTATTTTTCTTTCAATTCCACAATGCTTTGGTCTACATGCATTACATTCTGGTTCTACTGCTGCATACAAACAGGCAGCACTGCTGAGTGAGGCACAGCATTCAGATCCATGCCTGGGGTCAGATTGATATTGGTCTTTCTTTATCATGCAAATGAATCAATGAATCTTCTGAACACAAGGAATAATTAAAAGCTGCAGTATGTGACTATCTAGCTCATGTATTCTCTCAACCTGCTTCAAACTGTGATTTGGCCGAAGACTTTCATCTATGGCCTGGTGTTTTCCTGCATAGCAGGTATCGGAAACAATGATGACAGTAGAGGTTATTACTGAGTGTGATCCCAGCGAAGCACAGCTAATAATATCAAATGTTTTATCAAATAAAGGCATTTACTTTCAGACTATGGTAGGTGACAATCGACATTACCATCTTCAGCAGGTTAGAATCCACATTCTGTGAGGTGCTTTATGTTTGAGTGTTTTATGAACTGCAGCCCTACCACTGCAACAATAAAAATATGTACAGTATACCGAATTTTGCCGCTGCTCTCTTTCAGTTTTTCATAATATTGGAAACACTCAAAGGAGATGAAAATAAATTCAAAATTCATCCATCAGGGCCAGAGATATACCAAGGAGGCTTCCCCTGCCCAAATCAATGAATAAGACAATATCCATTCTTTCAAGATGGCTTGCAGCACTTTCTTTGATATTGCCTATCCTCTATAATAACCTATATGTTACTATGTTGTGGCCAGGGGCTACATCTCATAGCAGTTACTGAGGCATTGTAGGCCAGCTTGTCTCAAACAAGTGTCTCATTACCATTTGGCCATGCAAAAAAAAAGAACAGATACTATAGCCTCTGTTAAACCTAACCTTAAAAAATGCAATAAAAAGATTTATTACAAAAAAAAATTACTGGTAGTAAAGTGAACCTTATAATGTGAACAGTTAATGCGCACATTCGCTTCTAACCTTCTTCTCCTTATCTTAATTTATTTATCTGTTGTTCTCCATATTTTCTTTTGTTGTAATTACTTATCTTCACCACTCTATTTTATTCTCATCTACAGTACGTCATCCTCTCCTTCAGTTTCATTTAATTTAAGTAGTAGTAGTAGTAGTAGGAGTAGTAGAAGTAGTAGTAGTAGTAGGAGTAGTAGAAGTAGTAGAAGGAGTAGTAGTAGTAGTAGTAGTAGTAGTAGTAGTAGTAGGAGTAGTAGTAGTAGTAGTGGTGTCTTATAACAACAAAATTAAAGAAGCGAGGGCCTCCTTCTTTGCCAATTTAATCTCCATAAACAAAATAACTCCAGTTTTTTATTTATCACAATAGATAGCCTTGTAAATTCCATTCCTGCTGCTAGTCAAGCCTCTTCTGTGGAGGACTGTGAAGAATGTTTAACCTTGTAAAGGTTAAAAATATTAGGTCTACAATTGTGACTCCCCTCATCTGTGTAGACATAACCCTACCTCATGCTACCGGTGTTTTGCACAATCAATTTGATCCCATTTCTTGAACTGAACAAAAAAATATGGTGTCCCACATGAAATCCTCATCCAGTCCTCTGGACATTATGCCCACAATATTTCTTAAATAGGTTTTAGAAACCGGTCCAAGCCTACTGTCTCTTATAAGCAACTCCCTTACCTCTGGTCTTGTCCCAGACTATTTAAAGTTGGCCTGTGTCAAGCCACTCTTAAAGAAATCAAATCTCGATCCTCGATCTCTTCATAACAATTATTGGCCTATTTCCAAATTGCCTTTTATCTCCAAAGTCCTTGAAAAAATGTCAATGCAACTTCTGAAAGTTTCAGTGTGGCTTTCGCCATAAGTTCAGCACTGAAACCGCTGTTCTCAGAGTTACTAATGACATTTTAATGCATGCCGACTCTGGTGAATGCTCTATTTTAGTGCTACTCGATCTCAGTGCAGCGTTTGGCACTATTGATCATGATATTCTGTTGGATAGGTTTGAGAAATGGGTGGGCATATCAGAAACTGCTTTAAAGTGGTTCATATCATATTTATCAAATAGAAAATTCTCTGCGTCCATTGGTGAATATATGTCTTCCTACTCAGCAATACGGCATTTTAACATTTGTTTTCACTGTTACGCTGACGACACACAGCTCTATCTGTCTGTGAAAAGAAACAACTTTAGTGACTGCCTGGCAGCCATCACTAACTGGATGTCCCAAAACTTCCTCCAGTCTGGCTCCTGACTATATTGCTGACTTGCTGACTGTGTCCTTACAACTCTGTGAGACCGCTCAGGTCATCTAATCAGAATCTCTTAGCCATCCCTCGTGTTCGTCTTTAAACTAAGAGTGATTGTGCTTTTGCTGCCCCTACACTTTGGAACAACCTTCCCCTGGATGTAAGGTTATCTGATTCATTGTCCACTTTTAAAAAGCGACTAAAGACACATTTTTATTCCATTGCATATCACGGAAATTGATGCTAGCTAGTTTTTATAATTTCTTACTGTACGTTTCGCTCATGGTTTTAGGCTCTTATAAGTTTTAGTCATTAGTTAGTTTTAATCATTTTATGTTTTCATATACTGTGTTTTACAAGTTTGTCTAGTATATTTTTTACACTGTCTCTTTTATTTTTGTGTATTTGTGCAGTTTGTGAAGCACTTTGTGACCTTTGTTTAAAAAGGTGCTATATACATACAGCTTTACTTACTTACTTAGTTAGTAGTAGTAGTAGAAGCAGTAGTTGTAGAAGTAGCAGTAGTAGTAGTAATAGTAGTAGTAGTAGAAGCAGTAGTTGTAGAAGTAGTAGTAGTAGTAATAGTAGTAGTAGTAGTAGTACTAGTAGTAGAAGCAGTAGTAGAAGTAGCAATACTATTTGATTTTAGTATTAGATGACGACTATGATTATTATTAGTAATAGTAGATGTAGTAGTATTGTTGTTGTTCCCGTACCAGCAGTTCCAGCAGTACCAGTACCATAGTAAATCAAAGCATAAGCTGCATCCATCCTATCTTCAGGGCCAGTGAAAAAAATGAAAAGTGAATCTGTTTCCTTCAATAATATGAGCATGTCATCGACTTGGGCTCATCCTTTTCTCACCAAGTTGACACCACACACACACACACACACACACACACACAATCACAAAGCTATTCTATCAGTATTATTCATCTGATCGTCTGATCATTCTGTGTAGATTTAGATTTATGTCTCTCCCACAGCAAGCCGTAAGAGAGACAGGACTATTATGGGATGTCATTCTGAAGCAAAACATCAAAATGCCCCTTTGACAACAAAGGACACTTGACTTTGTGGACACTACCCAGGGTAACTTTGGGAGACACAGTAGCTTTCTTAGGTGTAGAGGGCAAACGTTCTGTCAGTCCACTAATTTTGGCTTGAATTAATTGCAAATGTAGAAACTCACAATTGTGATCTTTCAACACAGATCAGTGTTGGATTCTATTCAGACTGTTAATAATCCAGCACTGCTTGCTGAGACAAATAAACAAACACAAATAATCAGGCAAAAATACATCAATTAATATCTACAATACAATACGTCATACATGCACCAGCAAAGGAAGATAAGAAATACAAAATGCTGGCCCACTTGCATTCATCCCTGGAAAACATGCATCCACCTACCAGCATATTTCTCATGCATTTTTTAGAGTCAACTGTTCTCATGCCAGGATGCACTTGACAGGGTCTATCTGGTCTTTGTGAGAAGCTATCTGCATGTCTTTAAAGTCTTATATTAGAAAGTTAAATGAGCACATGAATATCCCTGGAGATCGTTTACCTGCATTGGAGAGAAAATAAGATTTTTATGGTGGAGCAGACATTACAATGCAGCCACTAAGTAGAATGGATAGCCTTGGTCCAAAGCTTATTTAACAGTTGATGTCATGCGGCTACATCATTTGTGCAGGCGGGATAACTCATTTGGAAAATGAAAAGTCCCTTGGAGTGATGTTTGAGATCTAATCGGCCGCAATACTGTATGGTCTGTAGATTACCCCTGTCAGCCAGTTCACCGGGTCCAAAAATGGTTGGTTAATATGTCAGGCCTGATTGTTTGAAGGACTAAACATAGCTGTGTAAGAGTCTGAAATTTGTTTTGCATAAAGCACCATCTTGTAACGGAGAGATATTGGTCATTTTTCATTTCATTTCACGGAAATGTGAAAATGCCTTTGACAAATACAAAATCTAAAAAACAAACAACCATAAAACAGATAAAAAAAACAACAACTAGGATGTTTATTGATGTAGTTATGCATATTGACCAAAGGATGGAGCCCAAAGACAGAGCTTTCTTGTCCTGTAGGTCACTTCAAGGGATTCTCACTCTGAGAGGTTCATGAGCTCTAAATAAAACATGATACTGACATGCCCATAGCAATACAACAACACCAAGACTCCAACATTGCATTTCATTTTTTCTTCTGTTTATTGAAGTACATCAAGAGCTTGTCACCCAGGGCAAGGTCTGATTTTGTGTTGTGCTCATTGAGACCTCGGGAGGAAGTTTCCATTAATATAGTTATAAGTTATTAATAGAAACAATGTGGAAAAACATTTACGCAAAGTTTATGGCGTCTTTCTTTGGTGACTCATCACATTTATATCTTGAGGCACCACGGTTTTCATCTGGCTTAGGTCTTTCTGGAGCTGTCCGCCCCCTCGCTGCTCCCATGTAAATACAGTTGTTTACTATGAGCTGTAGTCCTAGCTAAAGGTTGGAGGCAGTGACCTCAGTCCAGCTCTAATTAATCAACAGAGCAGCACACCGTCCCACACCATTAACCTGACAGGACTGAGAGGTTCATAAATGGCCCGGGCTGGATCTGGGAGAGGGAGCCCAGTCTTGCACTCAGTCTTTGGTGATTTCTATCTTACTATATATTACTCCAGATAGATGTAGATAGAGCATACATGCTCAAGCCTGGCAGTTGCCCAGTAGAAGCACAGTCCTCTCCACTGGAGCAGGTGGAGGTTGAATGCATTGCTTGTGAGCACCTGGGCAGTTGGTATTGAGGAAGGGGAGACAATTTCTCATTCACTTTTCCAGCTGGAATTCAAGCCGAGGTCCTTCCAGTCACCCCACTGAGCTCTCGTATACGTCACGATCTTTTTGTCTGTGCAGAGCCCAGTTTTACACCAAATAAATACATTATTACATATTCAAACAATGCATATACAGCTGTAACTATCAAATATATGTACCAGGAAAGTCCATATGTACAAGATGAAGCTTTAATTCAAACCCTTTGTAGACTAATTCTAGCTTAGATGCTATAAACCATTTAGATGTCTTTTAAATGGCTAATCAACGTAAAATTGCTCAGTGGGACAAGTCCAGTTCTCAAAGGTCTGAAAATGGTAAAGAAATAAGCATCTGTTTCACAATTGTCTTGTGTACTGTAAATGAGAATCGGAAGAGAGTGAAAATACAACTGTCCAGAGGCAAATTATACTGCAGAGCACAGAGAGGTATACTGTCAAGTACAAAACTGATCTGGAAATCAGTGAAGCATCGGATTGTGCTCCCCTTCACTTCTTGGTAATGAGAAAACTGTCTTTTCAATCTTTGGCAATATGAATGCTTATCTGTAAGAGCTAGTCGTTGCTGATTTGAATTAGCTTCATCTGTATGAAAACACAATCTGTACATTAAAGTTTGAACAGGGTGAGGCGCAGAAAACAGATGGCTATTTCCCCTGGAGATTTTCAGAGCTTTGGCATAATTTTGACTACACACAATAAACATGTAGTAAAGTTAAATTGATACCTTGATATTTTGAATTTTAGGTAGACTATTTTCCTTCACCGTGTCATTTTGTTTTTTCACGTAATGAAAGTCAGTCGATTCAAACCCAGTCTCCTACGTTGAAAAACCATCATCTATCTTCTACCAGGCAGAGCCTTCTCTGGTTGAGGGAGATATTTACACACGGTTGTATGGCTTTGGGGCAGCAGTACTCTATCTACCCCCACCACACACACACACACACATGCACACACTCATAGACATACACGCTTACACACTCTGACCTAACGCAATTGAAACAAATTTGAGTATGCAAGAAAACCAGCCAACCAAAGAGAAGCCCCTTTCTCATCACTTGTCGCAGCATGTTGGTGACATCGATGGCGAGATGAGATAATCACTGCTGGTTTCCTGCTCTGCTGAGTGGCAGGTTTCATCTGCAGGGAACGTCACCTATAGTGACAGGAAGTGACACTCTGGAACTAATTTATTTTGCGCTTAAAGAAAATGCCATTTCTTGTCTGTCTGTTGCACGCACAATATCACACACCATGTAGTTAGCAAATTGTGGAGAGATAGGCTGACCAATGTGAAAAATGAGGTGTTGGCTCTCCACGTATCAAATCTGCCTTGACGCTCTGGCAATTATTTCAAAAGTGTAAACGAAAATGTAAAAGTGATACTTCTAAGAAAGTATGTGGTAGTCAGCAGTGGGCTGATTCTCTCAGCGGCTGATGGCAACACAGGTAAGCATGTGCATAAATGGATGTCACTTTAATAAATGTATCAGACTATGAAATCAATTAGAATTGATCGTCCATTTATGAAACTTGGCAGGAACATTTATTAAGCCTCTGAGGGTTTGGGGTTTGATTAAATGAGCTGACTGGCTGGGGTCTGGTTGTTCTCATGTCAAATCAACACTTAGTTTTGTAAAGTCCTTTAATAGTGTGTCAGGTAACATTTATTTTCCAGTTCTGTCTTGTCAGACTGTCGCCAAGCGTTGTGTCCGTGGATGAGGATAAAACAAAGCTGGCATTCTTCACACCAAAGACAAAGTGAAGTGTGGTTCTACACTGTTCAAAACATGTTTCAGCTAATCAACACTAGAGAATGAATTGCTTATTTAGTAACACAAACATACACACGGATAATGTTGTTTGTTCCTGCAACAAAGCCTGAAGCTATTTTTTGTCAGTGCTTTCTGTGTTTTTGTAACTATTGTACTTGCGGCGTGTTCCTGCCACATGGGTGGCATTTTGAGTATGAGAGTCAACAGCCTGTAGTCAGCTCGACCAATCAGATGTAACGTGTTAACACAACAGTCAATCCAAAATGGCAGCGTAGCAGCCACTTATGGGCTAGTACTCGATTATGACCATTATTTATGTGAGACAATAACATGTAAAACCCTTAAGTGGATCAAATCTATATGACATAGTTGAATTTAAGGTGATCAATTAATCAATTTAAGCTTTTACTGGCATTAGAGTGTGTTGCGTCTAGACACCACCACAACATTCCCCTACTCCATCGAGACTTGGCTGCAAAGACCAACACGATAACAAGTTGGATGTCATTTTGACAGTTAACACAAATCAATGGGTTTTATCTTTAGTCAATGCAGCACCAGTTCACCAGTTGGAGGTAAGGAAAGGTAACATGTGGAAATTGTTTTTAAAGACCATTCCAGCCCTGGAACAAAGTCAACTTCCTTAACTTTGTTCCATTTCAATGTTCCTTGACCTTTTCCAGTGAATTTCCCCCATCAAACATACATCCTGCCTGACGCAACAGAACAGAAATGATGAGAGTGGTAATTTATTTCCACCTTCTATCACTGTTATAGTCAGTGAATGTACCGTAATTGCAAAATCTCTGAAATTATGGCATCACTGACTGTAATGTGAAAAACGCCAAAGCCAGTCACAAATTAAAGTAATGAATGCAGGTGGAATGTCAGTGCTCATTCCTTCCTTCCTTTCCTCCTCCCTTCCTTCCTTCCTTCCTTCCTAAGATAAGGAAAGGTTAAGGATATGGTTCATTCACAGGACGTTCATATAACATTTATCTGTTGCTCATGAAACATACAGGTAATGTTTAGTCACTTTATGATAGTGTATGATATTTAAAAGGGTAGCAATCATCCACATTGTCCTGTAAATCTGCTAGTCATTGTTTCCTAGTCGTTTCGTGTCACGAGTGTCCAGCAGTTAGTGTGAAAGTTAATGGGTTTTATATTGTGTCTCTCTCATCTGGGAATCAACTCACTTCAGTTCAGCTTGTCAGATACAGCTTCACTTTCAACTGTTTGCCCTGTTGGACTCCAGAGCAGGCTGGCCTTTTTATTTGATCTCTGTACTGCATTTTGAACAATGAGAATGCGAGTGGGATCAGTGTGGCCTCAGCACCGGCAGTTATTGCATTGATTCGGATCATGTTGCAGCTCTGCCTTGTACAATATTGGGCCTTTGTAATACATTTGTACTTCAACAACCCATGTAGAAAATTGTTGCTTGTAATGCCCCGGTGCAATTGAAAATAGAAAAAGGTAAAAAAAAAAAAAAATCAGAACTGTCAACAAACAGCCAAAACAAAGTCAACATCTGTGAAAACAAAGTCACTGTGTTACATTTTAGCTATTCAAGATATCCTCAAAATTGTTGCTGGGTTTTCTGAATGAGGAAACATTTTCGTCCTCTCATTGAAGTCCATCTGGTTTCCTTCTTCCTGTTTGGCACCGTCTGTATCCCGGAAGATTTCCAAATCTAGGATAGAGGAAATCAACAGAAGTTTCTATAGATGTTAGAAGATGTGAGGGCGAGCAATTTCAAATTTTTCATTTTTTCATTTTTTTCCAAAACATGTATGTGTTATATGTAAAATAAAAGACCTTTCCGAGGACCTCTCTTGGACCCTCAACACCTCGACCCTGGTCAAGAAGGGTCACAAGCTCCAGCTTCTGGTTAGATGCCAAACTGCATTTTGTTGTCTCAGTACTTGTACTCTGTGCAATGACAATAAAGTTGAATCTAATCTAATCTAATCTAATCTAATCTTTGAAACAATAAAATATGCATTAACAAAATAAAAGACCTTTGAAACAATAAACGCTATCAAGTTGTGTGTTTATTATTTAGCTATCACAATACAAATTCCACCTCCTGTGACTGTAACTTTTTTTGTTTTCCAGACACGGGAGCCCAACAGAAATTATACCCTTATTCCCAGAAAATACCTTCAACCATCTTTCTCATTTCATTCTCTATGGAGCAACTCCAGACTTTATGCCTGATGGCATCACAAGCTTGAGTCAAACAGTAGTTCTCTGGGATCTTGCTTCAGGAGGGAGTTGTTCATGTTTACGATTATTATCTGGATTGTCTTAGGCAATGGGAGCAACACACAGGAATTCAGAAATTGAGTTGTGCTCACCCTTCACGGCTTGCAGAGACAGTATTTAATATAAACTTTATCTCTCCAAATACTTGACAACTTGAGACGGAGGCACCATGTACATAGAGTGCAGTAGATATAACTGTTCTTCCAGTTTGGGTGGAAAAACCCTTATATTAAAGTTGACTGTCACTGCTTTAACCTCAGCCTCACTTTATCAGTTGAAATGCAAAGAGATAAGAGTAGAGAGACGAAATGTCAGGAAATGTGTTTAAATACCTTTGGAGTTCACAGACGTCAGACATTTTGCATCATTTGGACTTTTGGAGGGTTTTTTTTCCAAAAGTTTTATAGAATTCCACAAAATGGCAAAAGACAAATTGTGGACCTCATGCCAACTTCAAAGCTGTTCCTCATGTCAAATTACATTCTTATCACATACTGAGTTGTAGGGCTCTTGCTCATGCTAGATAGCAGATACTGTGCAAGGCTTTTATTAATTGTATCTCCTACAGGCCAAACTTGTTCACGTCAAGGCCAAGTAAATACACTTTACACCACAGGCACCCAAGGTTTTGTTGATCGGACCCCCATGTAAGAACGTTTTTTTTGTTTATCTTTACTGCGAGTGGTAGATAACTATGGGAAGAGTGAAACCTCCGACTTTCAGGTCGTGATGACATGGGCTGCTCTTTTGAATGAGCCCGTAGCTTTTTTTGAGTCATTTTAAATGGTATGGTTGTAGCAGGCACGTGTCTCCTCCAAACTGTGCACAGCTCAGGTTTTGGATGTGCTGTGTTTGGGGGTGCTGAGCTGGACGCTCCGAGTTGAACTTTGGCCGCACCATGTACTACTGATATAATAGTCAATGCACAAATATCACTTGAAACAGGCACTGCTTTATCAGTGTTATCTCCATGTATTACTTCAGGTTAGCTAGCTAATGCTAATTAGATAGCTTGCAAGTTATTGTCAAACTTTGTGCTGCATGGCAACGAGAATGATGCAACACTGACGCGACCTCTGACCTTTTGCTCTCTTTGCTACTAGCGACGCTCACAGCTGCACTTTGCATTTAAGCATGAAAATGAAGCACGACCTTATACATTCTCACTGAACGCTAACGTCTAGTGATTGAAATCATTTAAAAACTATAATAGTATTTATTCCTCATTTTACTGCAGACACTCAGAGCCCCCTCAAATACTTCTGAGGGCCCCTTCAAGTTGGGAACCACTGTCCTATATGGACCAATCATATGGACCATATATCAGATGCATTGAAAATCTGTCTTGGGTATTGTGAAATAATGGGACTGCATGGAATGACAACAAGGAGAAACCCCTGCAAACAAATCTCTCTTAACTGAGTTGCACAACACCAAACTTTCCATTGACATTGCCTTTTTCTACCTCATTAATGTAATGGGAGCATGCAGAAATGCATCCATCTCATTTTCACAACATTTGCATCTCTGAAAAGGGCACCCTAACCCAAGCGGCAATGTTGTTGAATCCTGAAGATGATAAGATGAGCGTTATCTGAGACCCTTTCCACTCCCGCAACTCAAGACGACTGTGGAAGGAAGGAAGCTTTCGCTGTCTTTAACATACCACTCATGGTCACAACTTGCCCAAACT
The DNA here is from genome assembly GCA_034670405.1 of Hoplostethus atlanticus. Lineage (NCBI taxonomy): Eukaryota > Metazoa > Chordata > Actinopteri > Trachichthyiformes > Trachichthyidae > Hoplostethus > Hoplostethus atlanticus. The sequence goes on along the minus strand of JAXDDX010000003.1, from coordinate 5,043,144 downwards.
TCCACTAACATTTACAATAATAATGAATAAATAAATACATTTTTTTTTTTTTTTAGTATTGGCTTATATCATATCGATTTAGCTTCACAAACAGAGGTGAGCTGGGGACGCTAATCGCCTGTGAGAAGCCACAGTAAAACGCTGCTTGCCGGTGATATATACAAAGATCAAATTCTTACACAAGCAGAACGACTATATGAGTCTCTTCCATGGCACACATACTAAATGTAGCATTATATTAGGGCTCACATGTGACATTCTCATCTGTGGCTTCCTGCAGGGTTATATAACTCAAACATCCCTGAAGCCAGTGAGACAGAAAATGTCGTCTTCAGTTCACTGAGGCATACCAGCCCCTGACATCCATTACCGTGGCCCCGTGCTTCCTCTACATTGTGAGCATGAATACATTTCAATGACCGCCACATGCTCAATCTTTCATGACAGGGATGTGTGTGAAATCTTAAGCCAGCCTCTCCTTAAACCCTACCTCTCCTGTAGTGCGAGGTGCAATGTTTTGCAACCGCGGTAAGCTGAATGGGGTAAAAGAGGCATTTCACTCCTGCTACACCATGCAAGATTTAAACCCTTCAAATGTAAAAAACAACCACATGACAATGATTTGCACTGACAAAACAGTGAGAGTGAGAGTGGAGGATTTGGCGCTATGCACGTTAATAAGCAGAAAAGATCCTTTTACTGATTATTTCTTCTTTTTTTTTGGTTTGTAAAAGTGAGATAAGTGTAGTGCAGTGCAGAGAACAGTATCATACCGTGAGCGCTAATCATCTTAGTGTGCAGAATCAATTGTAATGCCATCTATTGCCACATGGATTGTGCCAGCACTAAATATGCAAAAGGGAACGGAGGCTAATGATGCTTGCCAATGGGGGCTTGAGTTGATATTATAACAGATTGCACTCCAGTCAGGGTCTAGCCAGTGGGAGAAAGGAGCAGCTTCTTTATTCATGTAGAAAATTGCAAGCACAAAGAGGAGAGGTAAACGTCATGGATGAGAGAGAGTTGTTTACACTCTAAGGGAAATTTTACACTTCAAAGGATTGACTGTCTCAGTTTTGACAGTGAAAGATAAAGGTTATTTGAAATAGGTTTTTTTTGCTTCATAGTTCCCAACTCAAGAAGCCATTTTTTGGTACCTTAATATCTCAGCCGTATATTTTTGGGAAAGCTTATCAAGAGTGCTCTTTTGGCAAATTTGCAAATTTCAACAATACCGGCTCCTCATCTGTGAATGTTAACTTTTCCTCTCTGCTCTCACATCCTCTGAGCATACATGTGTTCTATTAACAATGTAGATTTGCAGTTCTAACTCAAAGGAATGACAAATATGGAGGACAGATTAAGCTCCAGCATATAAAGTTTCCAGCCCCAAATCTCGGAAGCCGAGAACGGCCATGCTTGCACTTTTTTCTTTAATGCCGTTATATCAAGATCACAAGTTAATTATGCCGTGATCTCAAGATAACAAAGCCCGTTTTCTCGTGATAACGGGTTGATTATCTCGTTATCTTGAGAAAACGGCCTTTTGTTTTCTCGAGATAACGAGATAAATTAACCCGTCGGACTCGTTTCCTCTGATTACTTATATTGTTTATCAGAGATCAGGAGTGTCATGCCAGCATGCATAGATGGCGTCTTGACAAATGTAGCAACTGATTTAAGCTGAAAATGTCAGATCAAGGAGTACCCATTATCGCATCACTCCCATTGATCAACTCCCAAACCCACCCCACAGAGCAGTGTGTGTATGTCATGGTCCACTCTTGCGAATTTAAACAGAATGGTGGCGTCCAAACTTATACTCAAATGTATGAATTACACTGTGTGGAAAACACGTTAGCAAACTAATGTTAGTTGCTGTCAGTCAGTCAATTCGACTCATTTTTGCCTGTTAGACTACATATTAATCTACTCTTCCGCAGCTCGCGTACAGTAGGCTACGTGTACAGGCCCATGTTGTAATGGAAATCGGCCTTTTGTTTTCTCGAGATAACAAGATAAATTAACCCGTTTTCTCGAGCTTTTTTCTCGAGCTTTGTTATCTCGAGATAACAAAGCTTGTTTTCTCGAGATAACGGCATAATTAACTCGTGATCTCGAGATAACGGCATTAAAAAAAAAAGTGCAAGCATGGCTGTTCTCGGCTTCCGTACATATGTACCATAAATTTATATTAAAAAAAAATGTCAATACATTGCAGACAAATGTCTTCTATTGCGAGACACTGACAACTGTAACTTTATCCAAAACTGGTTCCCCCCAGATTTCATGCACCAAAATTGATCAAAATATACCCATGTTCAGGAAACTGTGCTGTCATCTGTCATAACGAAGCATTCACCTCAGCTCAACTGATGTCTGCAAGCCTCGGTGCTTGAGTCACTGAACGCATAGACAAGATGTACTTTAATGATCGTGATCCAAGTCTGTGCTCTACTGAAAATGCGCATGCTTTGTATGCAAACCCGCTTTTATTTCCGAACCCCGCTGAAATCCAGCGGCGTCGCAAGCTGTTACCTAGATGACTTGTCAAATAATTGCTAAGTTGTCATTTTTGTTCTTTGATGTACAAAGTTTTGTCATCTTCCTGTCGGAGCCCTTTTCATATCTGGCTTTCAAAATTTCCATTTGAGTTAATAAGATGAAAAGCAGTTTGAGGCATAGCTAGCATAAACATCCTCTTTTCTGAGATTAAAGCAATGTTTCCATGATGAAAGTGCATACTTGGATGTTTCGCTAATTTTCATCATTTCCATTCTCAGCATTGTCAGCTTTCATTTTAAAGATTGTCGGTGAGGCGAATTTGAACGGCTGGATGTGAGCAAGAGACAACGGTATGATGAAAATACACTATTGCCAGATTTGCATTTGCTTTAATCTAAAAGTTAAAAAATGGCAGCATTTTATGACACAACGTATTGTGTTATATGTGAATTAGTTTTATATGCTCTGTATAGCTGACAGTTTTTATATTCCATAGGCACGAGTGCAGAGTTGCTCCAGATTTCTCTGATTGACAAAGTTCCTAAGAAAGCAATTGCTAAAGCACTTTCTTCACCATAGGGATGCATCATGTTGTGACCTGTTTCTGCAGGTTTCTGGTTTAACAGAAATGTACTCCCTCAACCTCCTCTCAACGTTTCTACTGTCTTAAATCAAATCTGATGTTGTATCTGATATAGGGAAATGGAGGAGGAAGGGTAATGAGCATGTTACAGTTCAGTGTTTCATGAGTGTCTACAAGATCTCATTTGCTATCTGGCGCTGTTGTTTTTTGTCCTTGAGCAACAGAAGTTTGAGCCAATACAATATCTAGCTACACCTGAGAGTAGAAAAAAGAAGAAAAGTAAATTGCCTTGTGCTCAGTGGGCCAGTGAAGATACACAGAAACACTTGGCTGCTGCCTTTTTGTGCTTGTAATGCGTGTACATCCACGTCTTCTCACCTTTTTGTTTTTCCAGTCTTACCGACAATTATCAGTTTGGCGCCGAGACTGTGAGTAGTTTCCCAAGCCGAGTCTACAATACTCCACTGAATCGGTTTCTCCCTTCCAATATCTGTGTCAACATCACCTAATGCATCATGTATTTCATTATCATCGCATCTAATCAGGATAGGCTGCATGAAATTACACTGTAATCAGGTCACTATTCTGGCAGCCGCTGAAAAGGTCAGTGGTGGCGGAGAACATGGGTAAGGCTGTTAGACGTGTGATAGGAAAGGGTATAGGAAAACTGAAGTGTGCATCTTGTTTTGAACGCTTGATAAAACAAACATATCTCCACGCAGTTGAGCAATTACATCAGCTCTTGAGATATTGGAGAGGAGCTGACTCACGCTTGGTCTACCGGAGGAGGGCAGAGGAGAAAGGAGTAAAAAGAGTAAAAAGTCACCAGGAGAGGAAACCAACCTCAGCATCGAGTGTTGGGGTTAGCGGTCTGCGGTCAATGCCCACAACAGAGCAAAACGAAACCCTTAACATCGTTGCTGTCGGGTAAAAACCTTGTATCTCCAAAATGTGAACTTTTTGTTAAGGAACAATTTTCTTAACCCCGTCGAGGAAACATGTAAACTGAAAACTGAAAACATACACTTGCACATACACGTACACATGTTTATGGCACTTTTTATTTTTTTATTCTATTGTTATTGTTTATTCTATTATTTCTTATATGTTTTCATATATTTTAGTGTGAATTTCTCTATTTTATATTGTATTCTTGACCTTTGCCTTTACAGTACTTGCCTTTATTCTTGTTTTGTTTTTATTTTTCTCTTGCTATGTTTATTGTTATGCACCAAACACCAAGACAAATTCTGAAAATCACCAAAATTGGAGTTACGAGGTTTTCACACGACTACAGCGATATGTTATAGGCTATACTATTGGAGTGATGGGACTGTGAGAGGCTTGCTGTCATGCTGTCATGCTGTCACTTCTACTTGAAGGAGTCAGACAGAGGCACCAAGACGCTCAGGCTTTGTTCATTAATACTATTCATTACTGGAGGAGGGGGGATCCATTCATTTCAGTTCTGGGATTACTTTAGATCAGCAGTCAGTAAATAGATTTCAGGATGGAGGTGTTCATTTTAATATCCCAGGCCATTTGTAACCGTGAAAGCGAGAACTCCACTTCAGCATTTTGAAAATTATATAAGGTCTCTGGGGAATTTGGCGAGGAGCTGCTGCACTCGGTGCACCGTCCTCAAAAGTCTGAGACATGCTCAGCAACGCTTGAGTCCTGTGATCACCTTCATTGTTTCCTTTCCTAGCGGTGGTTGACCGAGTATTTCAAAGGTAACTACAGAGGGAAACGATTTCTCCTTCTGCTGACTGAAAGCTCCTTTGACTGGACGGGCCTTTTGATATGTGCTCGCTGAACAGAAAGCTTGTCTAAATTTAAATGAAATCTTTTGTTTTCCAACGTTCTTATGAATGCCCCGCTCCGCTACGCAAACAGCATTTATATCCAAATGGACAACAACATTGTTTTATGAATCTAAATTTACACGTTTGAAAAAAAGTTTGCAACCCTCGGTGTACTCAGAGGAACAATCTTCACACTCTGAATGATAAAACAGGGAAGATCTGTGTATGTTTTTATCATTTTGTGATCACCTCCATCTGAAATGTGTCTCCTGAAAACCCCTTGGGAGCAACGAGGAGACAACAGAGAGAGGATACATCTGAAGATGCTAACATGTGACATATATAATGGTAATACGCTCCTATTATATGGCTGCTGCCCTCATGGCTTCAATGGGAAAATGCAGCAGTGTGAAACGTGAAAACAATGTGAAAACTGTGCATCATCATACTGAGTTTTTGAGTCTCATGTGATCTTTGAGTCTCATGCACGCTGACATAAATGACACAAATGACAATTATTTAAGATAATTTGGAGATGTCTTGGTCTGAACAGAGAGAGATAAAAAAAATTGGGAACTTGGGAAACAGGAGACACTGCCTTTAGTCTCATTTTAGTGTTAAAAAAAGGTAATTTGTGTCCAGTAGAAATGAAAGGTTGAAGAAATATGAAGAAGAAGAAATATAAGATCTATTCTTAGAGAAGACATAATACTGCTTTAAGCACGTTTCATCTGGATAACTAGAATGTAATGTAATGTAAAATGAAGGAAGGAAGACGGCGTTAATACAGCAAGCTACTATTATACCAGGATACTTCCTGCTGGTTTGCAGGTCCTGTCAGTTCACACAGTACAGCGCTTTCATTAGATCCTGTGGAGGTTTGAAGTTTGAAGTGATGATGTGAACCACCAGGTCATTAATACCAGGAAATTCAATGTGCAGTTTTGCTGAAATTTTAGCATTTAGCTGATATTACTGAATTTCATCAAAATGCCTTGTGTAGTTCTTCTGTAGAGAATTTGTGTCTACCCAGTCACTTTGTGGCCTTTGTTGAATTTTGGCATTTCAGCACAAATGCTTTAAAGTCTTAGCAATGCTAAACGTTTGAAGTCCATGTATTTGATGTACATTTTAGGTTATTATGAAAAAAAATACATTTAAAGGAAAACGTTGTATATGGAGAACCTTGTGAATGCAAAACTATAGGACATTTGGGCCAATTCATGAATCTCAACTTTGCAAGGCTGCAATCCCATTTTAGACAGTTGTTGAAGGATGAAAGTTGTTTTCTGAAACATCTATTGTGCATTGCTTATCCACAGGAAGCCCCTCTTCGTTTGAATAGCGCTGACCTGCAACAGCAGAACCCCTCATCATGAAATTTATCATGCATCTTTCTCTGGGAGAACAAAAATTCAATGTCATTCTATGCAGTCAGGGAATGCGAAAAGAGAATATATTTTTGAAAGTGTGGGTCCTGTCGAAAAGAATAGTTATTATAAGACTTGAGAAATCACATGTATTCTAAGGTCTGGGCACCATGGGGACAAACTATTTTGTTTGAGCACACCGTGGATGTACAAGGCCATTTTCACTGCATGAAGAGAGCTATTATTACTATTATTGTTATTATCCACCTATTCCTGTAAGGATGTAAGGGTCCTTACAGTTAGGCGCTAAGTCTAGGTCTTTAAAGTTTGTACCTTTCTTTCTCACTATATCTCTATAAGGTAAGGTACAAAGCACATTTATTCCAAGTGACCTCCATACGTCATTGGGCAGAGACACAACCTGGTAATCTATTAAAGAAAGGGTTCTCAAACATTTTCACCCCCAGATCGACACACATTAGACCACAGACCCCCAGTTGGTTAGATTTTGTTCCAGGGAAGAATATCGTTGTTTAGTATTGTATTGAATGACCTTCTACACTGTACGTGGGGAGATAATAGTGGTGAGAGTGAAATCTGTGATAAGAATTGTCATCCTTACACATTGCGTTAGTTTCTAGTTTGTTAAATTAGAGTAAAAATTAAACTATACCTCATTTCACTGGGAGCCCAGTGGAACCCCCTCAAGGACCTGGGTTGCAATCTCAGTCCAGCTGAAAGGCCTGGGTTACCCTTTTGACAGCTCCACATGTATTTCACCCACAAATGAGACACAAATGTACAATTTAGCTCAGAGATTAAAAGCAGAATGAGATGCATTGAAGATTTTCATAATGGATCTGTTCAAATCAGTTAGCACTCCATTCAGACGGCATAAACTTAAGCGGTCTTTTGCAGATTGTGATACCCACATTCAAACCATTCTTAAGACTTGGACTATTTGATGTGCACATTGGGGCGTGCCTGCACAAGGGTTTATTCAAAACCTTGGCTTCTTTTCTTTCCCCATTGGTATGATGGAAAATTGGGTCATGGGCTTTCCTCCCTTTTCATGTATTTCATTGCTGAGGAATTACCTTTAAAAACTGTGCGCCTTTATTTCAGGTTTGACTCGGAGACATGAAGTGGATAAAAACATAATACAATCTAAAATATGAAATGATTGATGATATTCTAAATCACTGAAATAATTTTTAATATAAAAAATAAGTTTGGTAATGACAACTGCTCTCTTCTCAACTCACTGACAAGCTTGTGGTCTTGACAGTCACATGTACTGGTATTGCCGGAGCAGATGATGCATGACCACTCCTTCTTGATGATCCATAAAAAACTCATCTAATTGGTTTAAATCAATACCTTCATAGACCAATCGACAAGACTACACAGTTTCATTCATTTCCTTCAAGTTTTTAAGACTCAGTAATTCATATCCTATTTAATTCCTCTGTCATATATCAGTCTGCACATTTCTTGTTTTACATCGTGAAACTAAAGGGAGACATAATGCAGGGTTTCGGGTGCTAAAAGAAAGCAGTGCAAACGGACTTACGTCAGAGTCAGAATCCGGTGTATTGCAACATGAAGGTGGACAGGCCTTGATTTCCATGTTCATCACTTCTATTGTGCATGCTGTAGGAGGCTGTCGAGGGTTGGACTCAGTAGAAGGTGGCATGTGTGTGAAAATCATCTTAAGCACCACTACGCAGCACTTAAAGCTGCACTAGGCAACATTTCTATGTTAAAATACACATCTTACCAGCCTTCTGGTGTTGGGCATGGACACTTCTCTGTTTTTTCAAAGTTACCTCCGGCTGCCATTTGGAACCGCCAACGTGCCCAGTGCAGCTTTAAGTCAAGGTCTAAGGTCTAAATCGGGCCCTTAAGGGATGAATAGAATAGCCTGTGTTTAAATAAACTAATGAACAAATTCACACACACACTCCACGTGTGCAAAATGTCATTTTCACATCCATCGCTGCAATGTGGATTGGAGAGCGTAGTCTACAAGGACCATTCGCCCTCCAGGCACAGGTGGCAGAACCTCCATCACACACCCGTTTGTATTATCATTCAATGAACATAAGAGAATAAAGAGACAATTAAAAAAAGAGATGAGAGATGACAAAAAGCAGCCTATACTGCAGTTAGATGAACACATGCTGTAGACGTGTGAGAAGCCGCTCACAACATCTCCTTCGCAGAACTAGTTTGACCCCTCTGGACTTCTTTCATCATGCCTGAAGGGATAATCCAGCTGTGGTCCTGACCATCGCGTACCGAGGTCCACCGGCAAGTAAAAACATCACAGTTTCATACATGACCGAATTTCTTGAGGTTGTAGACCAACAATAAAAATAAAAAATCACAGAGCAAACTTCCCTGGCGGGTAATTGGAAGAGTTTATCGGATGTGCTGGATGTAGAATATATTTTCTGTTGGTTCTGCCTCATTGCACTCATCTTGCTGGTGGTGGTGGTGGAGGTGGAGTTGAGACAGAACCAGATTAGAGTGTCCTCTGATGAATGCTGTGGAGATACCACCTTTTAGGTACTGCTTTACACAGAATTACAAATATGGCGAGGCAGCTTATGACAGGGCAACAGTGTGGCTAGCGGTGTGCACCCGAGTGAGACAAAATACAGCCAGATAGTAAATCACTGGCTGCATGGCTCCTGGGCTGAGAGCGGCGGTGGCAGTCACACTGTTGAGCCGCATTGGGGATGAGGCAGTGTATTGGCAGTGTGGCGAGGACGTGTTTGAAGTGATGAATAGTGGAAACCCTAACACACAAGAGCATCCAGCCTCACTTTGTATACAGCCAGGGTTTTGCTGTGCTGGATGAAACTGATTCCTCTTCGCAGCCCAGCAGCAAAGCCCTTTGGTTTGCTTCACTTCCTGTGTCTCTACTCAAATGAGACCACCACCTGCAGCATTTTAAAACCCTGTGTGTTGTCAGTTCTTTAAAGCAACATGGTTCTTCAGGTGTGACACTTTAAATTCTGCTTTAACAATGCTGTGTATCCCATGTGTGTGTGGTGGGATATCCAACTTCTCAGCACAATCACCCTACATATTCCCCTGTACTTTACTATAGAATATAAAGCAAGCAAGAGGCAAAACAACTCCTTAAATTTGATCAAGTACACTGAAATAAAAATGACTGAAAAGACTGAAACTCAACTGAAACTGTTATACCACCGAAACTAACTAGAATAAAAATCTTTTTTTTTCCAAATTGAGTCTTTCAGTCTCTTCAGGCTGCAGTACAAGAGAGATCTTGCTACAAATGAAAAAAAAACAACACACATCTAATGTCAATACATGAGAGTCACAGTTTGTGCTCCTGTGCTCTGAGTGTGTGTGACTCTTTCAAGAAATAAGAGGAAAAGTAAAGAAGTACATTTTGCAGCCGTTGTCACAGGGGGCTTAAAGAGTATTGGAACACGATACACCAATATGACAAACTCCTGATAACAGTGACAGAATGGAATTGGAAACGCTGTACCCAGTTTAGAAAATTCCTTTTATATCACACCAATACCCACCCTGCTGCCAGCGTGATGTTTTCAGTACCATTTACAGTACTGCCTAATTCCTTTTTAGAAAGTGAGGAATTGTTGTCTCACTTGCATCCAAGTGGTACCACCAGACTGTCTTCGCCTCATCAATACAGCATCATACATACAGCTATTATCAGCTCCTTAATAATAATATATAATAATCAATTAAACAAGGCCATTATGATCACAAATTCCCATGGGAAATTGTTTGAATTCCTATCCTCACAAATGTCCTATCACATTTCTGACTTACCAGGTTTTGTGAAGCATATATATGTTGAGACAATGGTAAACAGTCAACATCAGCCCGAGGAAACACAAACCGCTCTAGACTAATGCTGAGTCAATACTATATTGGGCAGAGAGGGTTTCATAACATCAGTCTGGGTTGATTTAAATCATTTTTTTCAACTTTGCTTGATAACATCTGCCATGGATCCTGTGCAGTTTTAATGGAATGATGAATTGTGTGCTGGGTGTTATTTTAACAGCCATATGGCTATCTCTCAGACATTAATTAATTCCATTATATCTTTGGAAAGGTGGAGTGACTCTCATTTACTTTAATTGACATCAAAATAAAGCAGAGAAAGAAGGCTTGGCTCACCCTGCTGTTCCCCATGTTAATATGGCTTGCCTCACAAGTATTACATATACCTTTAAGATTACACACACACACCACAGTCATTACACCAGCCTCAGCTGGTTATGGTTTGATACACGATTTACTCTGCTGCACAATATTCCTAGGGGTGAAGAGGAGTACATCTCCACTCGAACGTGTGGTTTATTATTGATGCAAGGCTATAATTCATCAAATCCAAATGATATTTCAGAGGTAAAAGCAAACACTAGATGCACATTATTAATGCAACGTCACTCTATATTGTTCCCCGATACAAACTTGCCACACTTGAAGGATGTGTTTTACATCTCACTCTCTAGGCTGCCTCATCAAACACCGCCATTATATCAGATCAGCATGCGCTACATGGGTAGATAAGAACAGGTGAATTATACAGCAGTTACAGACAGCGAGGGGTGGGCAGTAAATCCTCCCCGGTAGCCACATTAAATCAGCTTTTTCTCACCAGAAAAGTGTCTGGTTTGGTTTGAAGTCGTGTTTAAGTCCTCCTGCTGCATGGTGCCTCATCTCCCTTTTAAAACACCTCTCCCCTGTCCTCTGTGGAGGTCTCAGTCCTGCAGCACATACTACAAAACAAGTAAAGTGCATGGTTCATCTTTAGTGATCCAAATTCCAATTATGTAAATAAACTTTTTCTTTTAAAGATCGAATGCTGATATGGAACTTTTCTTTTTTGTTTATTTTGTAAATACCTGATTCTGCTTTTTTTCATTAAATATCTGGCTTTGAGATCTTGCCGACGGTACAATCACCATTTAAATGTTGATCAAATTCCAGGTTCCGGGCGTAGCCGTGGTTTTTCCCACCTCGCCACCCTGCCTCCATCAAATACTCAACATCAAATATGTACCAGCATCATCAACGCCGTTTTGGGATGCACTGTACACTGCTATAGTATAGCGGCACACGGAGGATCATGCATCCGGTCTGCCCATTTAAGCATGACACTCGTGGCCATGCCTGGTTGCAGACATCATCTACAATCTGTTTGGGTTGGGGTGTCATGCATTCCCTCTGCACAGCGAAATTACCTCTGCATGAAAAGGGCTGAACACCAAGCGGCCTCATTCATTTTTCCTTGCAAAAACACAAAAGCTCCATATAATGCCCTTCCATTTCATACAAAGTGTATTAGCTGAGGGTGAAATATGCAATGGGGCGTACCGCCAGTTAAACCAACCCAAACATACTTTAAGAGCCCGGTCGTTTGCTAAGCTAACAAGGGTAACCAACTATTTACCCACTTTTCTAGGTTTCTCCTGTTTTCAGTTAACACACAGTAAGCCTTTGCATAGAAGCTATATCTTTAAGGAAGTCCTTTACTTTGGTGACGCCGATGCAGTTGGAGCAAGCACATCATACCTCGCAGCATCACTGTCATACCCGTAATCACAGTAAATAATGTCCTCTCCGCTGTCGTTCTTCCCGTGTTAAGAAAAGTTTTTGAACAGGTTTTTTTTTTCAACACATATCTCCACTCCAGCACAAAGACTTCACTAGTCACTGTCGTTGAACAGACATGGTATTAACTTAATGATTAATTATTTAATTTGAAGCCACTTAAGATGATATGTGTAAGATTTTCTCGCCTGAACACGTTTAAAAAAAAAAAAAGGGTGACAGAATCCCTGCTGGTGAATCGTGCATCAGGAACAGTGGAGAAGGGAAAATAATTGAATATTTGGATGGGAAATAATGAAATCCCTCACAGGGGCTTTAAAAAATATTGCCAGTGGTCATTATCACAATTCATTTGCAAACATCATATTTAGAATAACTCCTACTTGAGTTAAATCACTGCAGATTCACACACAATTACAGGCTTTAGTAAACCTTGCAGTGTTCAAAATGTGTATTTCACAAACCCAGTTAGTACACACGTCTTCGCACCATGATAACTGTCATCCTGAAGGTCAAGACATTCAATAGCCTGTCTTCAGAATCTCAGAGAGCCAAGGTATGAAGAGATGGAGATAAAATAAGAAAAATAATTGTTGTGGGTTCTGGCTCTCTCCGGCTGAGTGCACTTTGGCACTCAGAGACTGATTATGAGTGACACTCTGTGACCAGCCTCAGCCTGTCTGAGCATCTGTAGTATCAGAGAGGGAGGAGGTGTGTGTGTGTGTGTGTGTGTGTGTGTGTGTTTTGTGGGGTAACAATGTCTGTCAGTGGTTGGATGTATTCCTAAATGTACAATTTGTCCATCTCAACAGAATTCAGTCGACACGGTTAATTTATTTTTTAATTGTGAAGGTGAGTTTTTGAAATTCAGAAATTTCAACGACAGCGTTGCCAAGTTTCTCCCGAGGAAAGTAAGTACCAGATGACATCGTATGACTATATCTGCTACAACACATCAGGGAGCCGAAGGTTCATTTCTGCCTATTGTGAAAGAGGAAGCTACTGACTGTACAGTCCCCTTTCTGAAATACGTCATAGAACAAGGTGGTATTTATCAGCAGACTTCTTTGGAAGTCTGGAACAAACCTCGTCTGATGATCACAGTGCTTCAAAATCCCCCCCCAGAAATGCGCTTCCCTTGTCTGAAAAGTTGTTAAATCTAGCAACAGAATTGCCAAGTTAGCAACCGTGCAACCTTATCAAACTCCTACAGACATACAAACTCCTACATTTTGACTTTAACTGAGCTGACTCTTCCCAACTACAACTTGTAATGCTCTCAGACAGTAATCAAATGGATCAAATGTTAGTTATCAGACTATTTACTTATTTATCACGCTACTTAATGGATCTACAACCACACCACAGCAATCTTTTTCAGGTGTCTCTGATATCTCTTTCTGCTCTGGTTGTTTTGTATTTAGCCGTTATTAGTGTACCGCGAGTCGCCAGCTGTGGTCGCTAGTTTACTTCACCTCCTAAAACCAGCGAGGTCAGGTTTCTAGACGACAAAGTAATTGAGGAACTGTGACTGTGAATATGTCGCTCAGCTCTCTCGTTTGAAGGAATACTGATACTGCACCGTCGTGCTCGAGAGATATATAACATATTTGATCCCATGTCATTTCTTTAGCGTGCGCATCAGCTGTAATTGTGCTGCATGAAACAAAGGTCTTCTGTGGTTGTGGGAAGCAGTTAGGCTGCTTTTGTTCTCTCTCCCAAGCTCCTGTTCTCTTGACCTAAGTCAGGATGACATGTTCACCTCCCATCCTCAGTACCTATTTCTGGATGACTGTAACTTACTCTGACATTGCTGGGGGCAGCACTTCCTTCGTATTACTCACAATATAAAACCACCCTAATGTATTTTGGCGGTTATTTATCTCAGACAAAAGGAAATTATCTTTTTATGAGGAGAAAAAAGGATATAAAATGAGTTTGGGAGCAGCACATCTGATATTGTAACGTGCGTCCTGATTTTAATCTGGAGTTTGAAACCTCTAAACTGGAAGTACAAAATAAATGCATTCATTTTGTTCACAAACAGAATAATTTCGGTTGAATAAAACGACATCTGGACGTTGACAATTCCAAAAACATCCTAAAACCTCCTTCACTCAAAACTTTCAAACTTTGCCACAGTTAATAAAAAAAAGTTTGTGTTGCCCTAAGAGTCGGCCTGAGAGAAGAAAAACACATCCATCAGAAAGAAGTAAAATACCATAACATCCAGGGAAATTTTGCTGCAAAAAACACAGAAATACCATAAAAATAAATGAGCATCCAACACACACCTCTAACCAATCACGGGTAATTCAACTTGTGTTATGATACCCAGGAGCACATAATGTTTGTAAGTTGTGTGCACACATAAACGTGAATGCTCAAGAACGGATCAGGGCTCTAAAAGCTCCAGGATCTGAATCCAAGATGGATACGTAAACTTAAACCCTTAAAAAATGTGGCTGCTACAGACTCACAAGCTTTCTTCACTCCACTTATGAAAGCATTTGATACTTGCAATATGAAAACATTACATGGCATCAACTCCCTGAGAAAGACAAGGCTCTGCATTGTAAGTAAGCATAAATTGACAAAAACGTCGTGACAATTCCTGTTTGATGTGACATTTCACGACGGTACCGTGTCATTTTTCAATAAAAATCATCTCTAAATCAATACACATTATCCTCAGGAAGGACCCAGGAGGCGAGGCCAACATTAGTTTATACGATTGATGGAGTTGAACATGTATTGATGCTGCTGTTTAGTGAATAGTCTAGAAATACATAGTGTGTCTTTGCTACTCTCAGAGGTCTGAGGAGGCCTTGAGGTAAAATGTGGTCAGGCAAAAGAAGAAATGTCACAAAAGAGGAAGAAGCGGCGTCAAAACTCATTTTTTATCAACCTTTTTTCCCCATCACACATAATTGGCTACATTTTCCTATCTAGTCTATCTGGATAATCACCTCCGTTTCATGTGCCGCAATCAGTTTGACTCGATCATCAAAATTTAAGTCACAGAGCAGCGGCGGCACAAAGAAGTCTTCCAGAGGTCTGATAGAGGAGGGTCTGGCGACATTACGCTTTTGAATAAAATATGCCTGAAGATAAAAAACCTGCTTTTGTCATTTAAAGGGGAACGCTGTGGAATTTCAATTGAAATGTGTTCTTGTGAATGCTAGTTCAGTTTGCCTCAGATTAGAGATGTTGTTTTTGCCCTTTTTTTTGTTAGTGAGTGGAGAGATGACATGCACTTTTACCTCAGCGCTGGTTTTGCTTTCAGATGCTTGTTGAGGAAGGAAACGCACTTACGATTTCTGGTGACTAGTAGTTCTCTTGCCTACCTATGTTGAATGCACTTATTCTAAGTCGCTTTGGATAAAAGCATCTGCTAAATGTAATGTAATGTAATGTAATGTAATGTAATGTAATGTAATGTAATGCAACGTAATGTAATGTAATGTAACGAAGGCTATGACTTGCATTCAAACCTGCAATGTTGCAAGCACACAGACCATGCACCAGCCTGCTACACCACCGGGTCAGCCGAGGAAGGTCACCGAGCATGAGTCTATGTTGTGGGGGGTTTTACTGGAGGTGTGTTTTCACTGTGAGCAGCACTAGAAAATAACGCTAATTGAGGTATATCAGCTCAAGCATGCATTATGGGTTAATAGTCAATCAATAGAGCGGACATGATTTCAGATTTCAAATGTTCATTCTCTTGTTTCATAAATACATACTAAATGGTGTTCAAATGCAGGAATAAAAAGCAAATTCTCAAATCAAGTGGCGCTGTCCTCTGATTGGACCTACAATAAAACACATCCATTGTCCTTCTTAAGATACGTTACAGCATTTCAGAGCACAAACCTGTGGCAACTTGAAAGTTGCTGTGAGATGCTAACTGCGGGTGAGAGCTCCGGTCTATTTATAATGCAGGAGACACTCGCCTGTCCTCATGAATAAACTTTATTGGGATGCATGCTTCCCACTGGGCGTACAACGTGGTCAGGGATGGGAGGGTAATGTCTGTACTTCCATCACACTGGGACAGAATACATCAGCTACGTCAGTGCGTAGGAAATTAATGGCGTTTCAGTGATCACAGACGGATCACACTGTTGTTTTGTTACTGTCAAGACCATGTTTGGTGACCGGTACATGCCTGCTTTAGTCAGTATGTTTCCAAACTGGGTTTTTATGGTAGGAGCACAATACTGCAAGGTGTACACAAAACAGGGACTCAAAACATTACACTATTTTACAGTAATAGTAACCCAAATAAAAGTAAAAATAATATTAGAAATCAAAAATGATGTTACTAGTTTTCTAACAGGCTTTTATCTAGTGGTGTCACAGTGCTACTAACTGGCAAGTGTTGTTTAAAGTGACATGTTGGTTTGATTTAGTGATCTGGATGTCTACTGATGGACATTAACTAAATATTGAGCTGATTTAGAGCTTTGCACTTTGTGTTTTAAGGTGATACTTTGGCTTCTCAGTTTGGTTCTTTGCATTAAGAGAAACGCCAGCAGCATGATTCGAGAGGACTGTCTCCAACTGCCTCCAACGCTATACTGAATTTCCTGTTTTTGCGTTGATCTGTGGGTGTTTTATCCTTCTATCTTACAAATTGCGCTGAACCTCAAAATACAGCGAGCAGCCTGCTCAAAAATTGGTAAACACTCATATGCATGTGTGCGTCCATGTGTTGCGATTGCAGTTGAGCAGATGACCATGAAGCGCGCTTGAAAAAAGTCTCCCGAGCGTCTTGCAAAACAAGAGAAAGACACAGAGTCCAGCATAATTGATTGATGCGGATGCACTGCCGCTTGTTGTTCAGGCCAACAAAATGCCAGTCAAATTTCAGAAATATGTCACCCTTCTCTGTATATTTAATACCACAACTGCAGCCCCAATTTGCTTTTTAATTCCCATCTCCAACAAAGAACAAAAAAAGGCGGCTGAATTTGTAAACAACTGTCTCTGTTTTTTCCAACTCAGTGCTTTGATGTGACCTTAAGGTGATGCCAATGGGATTGACAACACGCTCCTGCAGGGTTTTTGGATTTGGAATAAATCACTGAGACAGGCCCTACCCTCTCAGTGTTGTGCTCCTGGACACTAATATATCTCCCATATAGCTCGCTGCCCCAGTCGCTCTGTTCAGATGAGAAAAACGACAAGGTGCCTTGAGGGAAATGAATTGCTTGCATGCAATTTACTAATACATGGGAGAAATAACACCTCATAAATGTCCGTAGGTAAGGGGGAGATGGTTCACATTTGACAGCGATTAATTTATTCCCTACAACGCGCTGCTTAGATGAAGATGAAGGTGTGAGAAGCGACATCATACATTTGCAAAATATCACAGACAGTAATTGTAACTGTATATTAGAAAGTGTTAAACAGAACTATAAGAGTCATGTCCGATAACAGAAAGGTAATTGTGTTAAGTGTTTCTCTATCACACACAGTAATCTCCTGTTTTCTGTAAATGATGTGTTACAAAACTTTAAACCTTCACATTTAGAGCAAAGACTCAGTGAAGGGCTCATCAGAAACGTTTCATCGTGTGATTTGTTACGGATCAAAAAGAACCGTCCGTTTTTTATTGTGAACTTTTGATCAGGTGTCTGTAAAAGTCTTTGCATTACATTACAACCCAGATTATTACTGGATGGCAGATTATTTTATGGCTGCAATCACATTTTATTTCACGGGTAAATAAAGGATCACATTAGAGAATACTCTTGAATTGAATCAAGTAACAGATGAAACAATATTTGCACACATGACATAATAAAACCTTTGATTTCAAGTGGTTGTTAAGTATTTATGCCGCAAATCACATGACCTCTCAAAATATCTCTGCCTTTTTCGTATTTTATGCCTTCTGCCTAATTTAAAGGAAAGAATTAGAGCATAAAATTACTCAGCTCTGTATGGGGGAGGAGCAGTGGCCAGATGACATTAAATGCTATCCTCTCCCTCACCTCAAGCTGATGCTCAACAGAAGAGACATTTTGTTTCACTGCAGAATGTAGAAAATGTTCAATTGTTTTCACTTGCAGCCACAGAAGAGTCCATCTTTCAGGGAGAGGTGTCGGTTCACTCGCGGCAGGTGTTTTTTTTCAAAAGATGTTATTGACTTTGAGTTGTTTGAGATGCTGCACTGCCTAAAACCAGACAATCCGCCTCTGTAAGTCATTTTGATTTGGATTATTTTTAGTGTTGCACACAATTTGCCTCGCAAAAACTCAAACCAACTATTAGAAAAATCTGCCGCCTTTATGAGGCTGCATACCAACTTGTCCTATTTAATTGAAACGCTGTGTATACACTGCACTTTACCAACATAATATGGTTACAATATGGTTCATATTTGAAAAGTAGAGCAAAGACCTGCACAACAGCAGCGACCCAGCCGGCTCTAGAGATTCTGAAGTACAATCTAACAGCAGAGTAAGAGGATGTAAAACAAGGATGAGTAGCTCGGAGCATCTCGAGGAGCATTAGCTAAGGCAGCCCTGACATCTCTTATATAATACTAATAGGGAACGCATGGTTGGGAACCACCCAGTCCTGTGACACACAGGCTACATCTGGTTCACAGCCACTCCTGAAAGCAAATCTGGGCGCTACATCATTTTATTCACAGCAAATGGTAACAAATGGCACGCACAAAATAGAAAAGAAAATGAAAATATGAGCCTAAAGAACCTCTAACCAACCTAATCTTGAAATTCAAGCATCATTTGTTACTGTTTTCTTATCCCCAGTGAAGTTTCAGTTCATTGGCAACATCACTAAAATGTGTTAAAAAATGCAAAAATGGTATTTGAATCCCCCCAGCTGAGGCAGAGACACAATTTCAGAGTTTGAACATATAAAATATAAAAGATTTTATTACAACAAAACAAATGAACACTCTGTGGATCGTCAGTTCATTGCACACATACAGGTGTTGTATTTTTAACCCATATTTAAACAGAGGAGTTAAATGGGGACACTTCCCACAGCCTGCTGAATAGCTGCAGGGGAGGGAAGCACAGACCCACACACACACACACACACACACACACACACACAGTGGGATCTTCCCACTACAATGACAGTCTTATATTCCAAATGACAAATGATACATTTGCTTCTTGATATGCTGTAGCCGTAATCTTAATCTTGCTCTTTCAGGCTTCTTTCACGTCAAGACATGAGACACGACTGGGACTGGCACGCTGCACAGAGCCTACATGAGGAAATAAGCCTTTATTATGGCTATAGGCAGCAAAATACTAGTTCATTTCTAGCTCGTTTTTTCTCCAAAAAATAAAAAAAAAGATTCAATATTTCTGACAAAGAAAAGTGCCGTTCCAGTGATAAAAGCTGCAGTGTTGCATACCTTTTTCTTATTTTTACTGAGCCTGTGTTATTATAGAGGTCATAATATAGAGAGACTGAAACTATTGCCACGAAAAAAAACAATCCAGTGTATAAACTGCACCACTAAACTGTTGATTACAAAACGGCTTACAAGTTGAAAAGTGGAGCTAAAGCATTAACCTCTACAGGAGAAGTCACCTCGCCGGCTCCAGAGAGTCTATAGACACAATCTAACAGCAGTGTAACAGGATGTAAAACATGCATGAGTAGCTTGGAGCATCATGGGCAGCATTAGCTCAGCCAGCCCTGACCTCTCTTGTAAAATACTAATAGGGGATGCAGAGTTGAGAACTCCCTCAGCAGTCTCATGGCGATTCCACCAAAGCTGCTTCAACACAAAAAAAAAAAAATGTCCAGTTCACCTCCCTTGTAATTCTGTTTCTGCTGTAATTCTTTTTTGATTCTTTTTTTTGCTTAAATAAAGTGAATAAGCCGTGCGCCACACATGCACTTGCTTGCTTCATGCCCTGCCGTGGTCATACCAGATGCACATTCACATTGCTCATTGCTCAGTCAGTCATTTCAAATGTTGGAAAATCCATTACAGACGCATCGTTGATTTTAAGCCTGTGTTGAAAATTGCATTGTGCTGTAGGTGTTGCATGTGTTGAAAAGGAAAAGGAGAGCAGAGGTTTCATGATAATATCCTTCATCAGTTGATCACAAATGCAGAAATATTGCATTCTAACACCAGTGATCGATGTGTTGAATTCACTTTGGTAGTTTGGTCGATTCTGGTGCTGGAGCATCACTGGCATGGTGCCCCGGTATTAATTAATTGTTTAAAACCCTGCATCAGTGTAGCGGCATTGATCAGCATTGTGATTGCAGCATCAGCAGCAGGTTGTGGGATGTAATGCATTCATTTAGAGGCCAAATGTGGCTCAGACTAGAGCAGCTAGTTCCCAACCTTCACTGGCTTGAGGCAAAACACAGCATCACCCTGTCTGCAGCTGTACTGGGCTGAACTCTGACGCCGGAGATCATTATTTTCCCTAATCAAGCAATTTTGCTGGAGAAAATCGTTAGAAGAAGATGGGTTATTTCACAGCGAAAAAGGAAAACACAAATTAAACTTATCAGAGATATAGTTTATATTTTTCACATTTCATTAATCATGTCACAACCCTGCAAAATCGTGTGGCGGCTCACTGGGGGCCCAGGGTAGGAACCAGTGGGCTCTAGAGCATAAAACTAACTAGCTAATAAATCTATTCCTCTGATCAAATGCTGCTGGACTCCGGCTGAAGTCACGATAGCTGGCCTGTTGTTACCATACAGATGGACCCTCCTTTACACATTGCATTCGTTTACAGGGAGCGTTGATGATGTGACTTCTCATGACAGCAAGTGCCCAAACCGCTTAAGTGTCCTTGAGCAAGACACTGTACCGCTGTCAATTTTCTGCCTGTACTTGGGCTCAGTTCATAGGAAAGGACCTTTATGAAATAAGACAAGGTTTCAGCAAAAATGTCATAATCACACTTGACTGTTGCAGTGATTAGTCAAATAACGAATCAGTGTCAGCCATAATTACTCAATGTTTCTGTGTCTATTGCCGCATCGCTTGATGAACCATTTTTCATATCTTTTCCCCCCACACTCATCACATTTTATTTCCTCTGTTGCTTGTTGCTTAAAAAAAGCCCGAGCTGCTCCCTTCCAGAGGGAGAGGACAGGCAGTCTCCAGGGAAAGTTAGCGACAGACACGACTATCATCCATCTGTTCAATTAACTGTCAGCTTTCTCAGAAATGAATAAAAAGGGTGCAAAAATAAAGTATAATGACAAATTGAAACAGTGGCCTCATGCATTTGAATGTGTGGAGTATGAAAACGGACATATAAAATGCAAACGAGAAAAGAGGAATTTGGCTAATTTTCGACGAGAGACTCGCGAAATATGCACAATATCGATATCGTGCTTCTCCGACAACTGATAAGGATAATGAGCTTTTCTTCTTCCTCCGCTGGATTCAAGGAAATCACATTCTGCATGCTACAGATGTAAGTCTCATTATCTGACCTGAGTTTCCTCACTTCAATTCCCACAGTCTTTGCTCACTAAGCGCATCAGGCTGATTAAAAGAACTTTTTCTAGGAGACTAAGCCAGCTTTGTGCGTGGGTCCTGTGTTATCACACCATAAGCACAACCCTGTGCTCTGGCGGCCAAACAGATAATGAAGCCCACGCACCCCAAAGCTGGCTTCAACTCAAACAGCAGTACATCACCTTCCTTTGGGTCCTGTGGTTTTCTCACACACACACACACACACACACACGCACACACACATACATTGCATGCAAACACACACAGTGTATAAAGGTGTACCCAACCACGCCCCTCAACCTTCCTCAGAGTTTCCATTCACATCTTTAAAGATATAAGTGGAGTTTTCATGATGAATGACACCGATTTGCTTACCTTCTGCTATCCACCTAAATAGATTGTGCATGATGTTTGTTCTATGAATTAGTCAGAAAACCTCTGCAAAAAAAAAAAGCTGTTGTTGTTGCACCCTTCACAATCATTTTCTGCCATAATTCATCACATGAAAACTGTCCACCCCTCTGGAAACTTGGGCAAGCAAACTGGCAGGATCCAGTTTATCGACAGGTTATTTTACAGCGGCCACTCTGGGCGCAGAGATCTCCATGCAAACTTTGTTTCCAAATGCACCGTGCAATGTGATTTTGCTTACCGAGCCCGACTTCCTCAAAGATGACACTCTTCTTGGGTGAAATGACTTTTGAAATCCTGAGTCAGTATGATGGCTTTCTCCTACTTTCATGGGGACAGTACTCTAAAAATATTGTCAGCTCATCTTATCATCAAAAAAAGCCTCACGCCATCAGGGTCTGACAGCCTTGGAGGACTGGTTATTTGGCTGTTTCCATGACAACAAAAACATATTTAAAGGTTGTTTTGGTGTAATAGCGTGTAACATCTACCAGAGTCACTTATAACACTGTGTACTTCTTTGGAGAAACATTATACATTAAACTGTTTTCAGCCTCAGGTTTCCTGCCAAAGCATGTTAATTAGAAAAATAACTTTTAAGGGAAGATGTCAGATCATTTCAGCAGAAACATCAAGTTTAGATATCAGGACATAATAAGGTAAGAATCAAGAATTCGCCCCCTATTTGCACCCACTCAGGTTCTGCAGGTTCTTACTTATAACTTATGACGGTCGGTGAGAGGATACAGAAAGTAATTTCAGAAAACACATTGATTTTGAGCCTGTTACTGCAGCCAATTTTGACGGCTGAGTAGTTGTGATTTCCTATAGATGTATGTGCACTGAAACACAATGCTGTACCAAAAGTGGACTATCACTTTTGAGTGTATCTATCTTAATACATATAGTCACCTGAAATTAAAAGGGCTTCAAAAAGCTGATATTGTCTCACATCATATAATCTGAGCAGAAGTCACATTTCTGTGTGTTTACAGCTAAAGGAGCCGATTTCACTCGATTGTCCCGGTGCCACCCATTGAATGCACATTTCTTTTTAACAAGTTGGAAACAAACCATGATGGTTTGCAAATGAATTAATCAATGACGGATGCAGCGGTGGCAGGATGCCGGCATTGATCATATAGGTCTAGTAAGTTTATTTCAGCTTATCAGTACAGCTGTTACTGCTATTTTGCAGCAAAGATTAATGTTTACGTTGAATGCTGAAAGGCTGACAGCAAAAACAGAGAGTTTCATCAACTGGCCCTCAGCCCCCCTGTCACGTCCCAAAAGTGGTCCTTGAACTAAGCTATTTGAGTATCACTGATATTGGATGTTATAAATCAAATGTAGTCCTTTCCATTGTATTATTTGGTACATTTGTGTTGGATCAGCAAATTCCACATGCTGAGGCCGTAATCAATGTCACCATCCTGAAGTCTTATCAGCTGTAGCAGATCCTCTTTTTTTTATTTATTTCAGCTATCTCCTTATTCCCAAATGTTGCTTCCTCGACTAAAAAAAATATCACTTTTTCCCCCAACAACTTTATAAGACAGGTTGTACGAGAGGTGAAGGCTGATAACCCCCTGGCATGCTCAGAGGGTATTATTCAAACTCATGCAGGCAAAAAGGCATCAGAGATAGCACGGTGGACTGCTGGCTTTCAAACAGGAACATGAGACCAACATGAAGGAAGCATGCTGCTTTGATTGTACAGCATGTGGATTTATTAATCTGCGGATTGTTGACAGGGTTTTATTTTCCGTTAGATGACTTAAATTCCTGCAGCATGCTTGATCTCTCTGAATCAGATTGCACCTTATCAGAAGAAACAGGCTGTATAGAGCTATCTTAAGATACTGCTGCAGACTGAGCTCTCGTTCCGCATGTCGTTCAATAGGCACATTAGCCGCATCATTATTGCAATGACACTGCTGCTGCATTGAGGTAACCCCCTGTTGTCGGGTTTGCTAAATATCTAATTGAAAACCAGATGTTTCTCTCACATAAGCATTAAAAAGGATTGATTTTGTACTTATTCCGTGCCCCCGCCGTGATGATACGGAAATAAACTGGGTGCGCTGGAGTACTTCTGGATATAAGCAATTTTCTATCTTCCTGTCAAATAGGAAAGTGAAGCATTTTCCCTGATCTTTTACAAACGATGCTTAAGTCTGACGTCCCGCAGGTTCTGTAAGGTATTATCATCAGCGAGAAATAATTTCTATTTCCTCCATGTGTGTTATTTTTCTGCTGTTTGACCCGTAATATTCCTGATGGAATTGGCTGTTTCCCCGAGCCAGAATCATTCAGACACATAAGAGTAATTTTGTCTTCTGTGTTCCTGCAGAATGGTCACTGTGATGAGCCCTGTGTCACTGCCCACCCATTTGCTGATAGCCCACTGGTCACTCACCAGCTCTCTCATTTTCTCTCTGCAGGCCTTTGAAGCCCAAGACTGAAATTAAAGATCTCCAGATATAATCCCTCCCTTGCAGCACTTGGGTCTACTCACTTCATCTTGCTCAGCAGTTTAACTTCACAGACTTTGCTACATCAACTAAGTTGTATTTATTTATTTATTTTTTATTTTTTTCAAGAGGTGCATGGGGGCCCCCCCCCCATGGTGCAAAATCTTAAAAACGGACATATGCATAAGAGCTGGTGAAATTCGTCATGTGTTGACAGAATTGTTGTAGTGTGTGTTTGCACGTCGGCAACGCCAGCATTGGCTAAAAAATATGCTAAACTCTTGACATTACTGTGGTTATGTGCAACTACGGCACTCCAGAGCAGACTAGTATTTACAACTAGGCAGAAAAGTCTTCATGTGCTGAGTTTGTGACCATCAAAATACAGAGGATGCCACTAAAATGACAAAAGGAAAGGAGGACAAACAAACACGCAGAACACCTGCCTGCAGTGTACAGTATATTCCTGAAAGCTGAATATACACTGAACATAAGAGCTATTGATTGAGCTTGGATGCAGATCTGATGGGTTTTATAATTGTTAATAGTGAAAGCAGGGCAGATTGTTACATTGGAAGTTTCAGGGACACGAGGAGGGAAATTGCTTTCTGTCTGCTGCCATTAAAAGAATTAAAGCTTATTATGGGGGCATGCAGAGACATCGCCTGTCTTCCTGATGATGAAGCGCACGGTCTCCTCTAAAAACATTCATCACATCATTCCTCTATTCTACATTGACAGATCAAAGGAGTGCAGCAACCTCTTGATCTCTGTGATTAACTTGATGATTTGTAGGAGTTTCAACTCCTATGCTCAGGATTTATGCAGTCATTGGGAGATGCGTCATACCATCATTCAGAGATGATTTTCCTTTTCTTCACCATATCCAACATTGGTAGGAGTTCTCGTCTGCTACACTCGACCACACACCTTTGGAAAAAGGCACCCGTAGGTGCATATAGTGTACTAACAGATCTTACATACTGAAGACGATACAACCATACAAACCACCTCTGGAGGTGCATTTGGTCACATTAACAGCAAAGTGTAAATGCACGGCCTTTTCAATCCACACATAGCAACTACAAAAAACACAAGTCATCTTTCGTGCAGACCCAGCAGGAAGTGCATGCAAACAGCTCAGATAGTGACATACTTGTCACAAATGGGTTGTCACAGTACTTTGGGTGGGAATCATATGAGGTGAGGTGTTTACTGTCAACGTCAATGTGAGAGGAAGTGACATGTGTGGCAATCGTTTTGCTAGGGAAAGAGAAATGCCATTTCATTGTGTATACTGCAGATGCATTTTAAAGTCAAATGTAAATGTACTACAGCTGAATCATACCCAGACACAATCTGGATACGAGATACATGTTGATCCCAGATGTAAAGGGAGCCATTGACTCAGCACTGTGTGGCAGCGTGCCCGATACCTTCTACATGTTGGAGCCTGTTGAAGAGAGGTGGTCTTTAAAAGTTTATTTGCAAGCTCTAGTATGAACTGCCAATTCATCCCAGTGTTTTCTGCATCAGTGTGAAACCGAGAGTGGCCTTTTGTGTCACTATTGCCTGATAAATTTATGCTAATAAGTCAAGCTGCTGGTAAATAAATCATGAAATATAAATAGAAGTTAATGGGCACCAACAGAAAGCATGTTTCTCTCTGCAAACACTTTTAATGATGTATTCCTTTGAAATAAAGAAATGAAATCACCCGCCTCAGGCAATAGCCTGGAATAGCCTGGGCGTGATGCAGTCAGCATTTCAAAATGTCCAATCTAGGTTTTTGTACATTTATTTTTGCATTCATATGCTCAATCCAAGGGAAAAAACATTTTCCATAGAATGACTGATTTCTTTACTGTCATCACCTGTTTGTTTGTTTGTTTGTGTCTGTCTGCATGTCTGTATGTATGTGTGTGATTATTTGCAGTTAAAAGTACCGAAATTGCAATAAACATCTTCCATTGAAATAATTGCTATCCATTGTTTGCAAAGACCAAACTGAGCCGGGGTTTCAACAAGGCCTGTCACAGGTGACATGATAGACAGGAGCATTACATAAACAAGTAAATAATTCTGGTATTGATACTGAATCATGAAGCATCATATGCATGTGGGAGTATGTGGGACAATGTCACCTCCTGTAATCCTTAGAGTTTGACAGATATGATTTTTTTCTTAATACTTTGTAAAGTTGCTGATGTAGTATATGTGTCTGCAACACTGCGGAAAGTATTTTTTTTCACATTACTCTCAAGTGTGTAGATGTCAACAGCAACTCTCTGCTAGGGGTACTGAGTCTACCATAAGTGTAGGTCGTGGTATGGTGCATGGGCGCAGTTGGTTTTAAAGGGTCCTTGAAGGTTCATGGAGCTTCCTGAAGCTGAGGTACTGGAGAGTATTCCTGTGCCAGTCTGGTGGTCTTCCAGGCTGAGAAATATTTTGTTGTAAAAGGATGTCAATTATATTAGGCATTTTATCAGACAGGACAGGCCTGTAACATTTTCTGCAAATTTGTGAAGCACTGAACTGGTGCTTTGAATGCTGGCACAGGCTGGATTCAATTCATTCACTCAATTCAGTAAAGTGGATATTGTTCAAAATTCAAACATGGAAAAAGCTTTTGGCATGAGACGGTTGTCCTACCCAACCTAGAGATAACAGAATTAATACTCCATCATTAGCAAATGAGGCAGTTTCTATTTAAATTTTTAATTGATTGGATTGAAAGTGAATTGACCCCAGTCATCATGGTGACACGGTGGTGGCGCCATGGTGACAGTAACCTTCCTCCCACTACTTTAAAACAAACAGATAAGCTGAAGGTCTATATGTCTACAGTGATGAGAGAAATACATGTGGCATATTGCTCACATTTGCCATCAGGAAGATACTGTGATTGTGAAACCGAGAGTCGATACGATATCGACGATATCACCATGTGAATTATGATTTAGCCGATTCTTCTGTGGAGGGAGTCTGGCTGATTTTAGATTAGTGCGGAAACATCTGTATTTTACAAGGCAGCCAATCAGAGTGTCGACAGCCTGGCTAGGCTATAGGAGTTTGAAAATTGTTTGAAAATGAGCCTGGTGATAGATGGTTAAAACCATGTAAGTTAGCAAGGGCTGCCATGCATGGGATCTGTCTCATTATTCTCAGAGATTTTATCTTGCTCTTTCTACAAATGGGTCTCCATGCTGAGATGTAGCTGTTAGATCCACAGTTCGCACACAAAATTCAATCAAAAGTGCACAATTTCAACTACAGCGTCTAGAGTTCATAACATTTTGAGAGACGGAAAAAACACATTTAAAAAACACATTTACTTGTGTGAAGTACATTTATTTTCCTTAGTATGCAGACTAAAAAACTGCTATATAATAATCATATAGTAATTATTATTATTATAAATAAAAGTACATAGTACATATTATTTACTTTATTTTATTTATCTATTTAATTTTACAGATTTTTTTTTATTGATTATGATACACACCAAATCAGCCTCTGGAGAGGTCTGGGAGAACTTTGACAGTGCTCCCCGTGTCCTCTGCAACCTCTGCTTCATACTGTGATTGTCTCTAGATAAATGTTGTAATTCCTCAGATTCCTCTGTGACTAACAGAAAAAACCCGGAAGATGGTGCAGTCAGCCTTGTTCACATTGTATCATGGGTATACATTTTTCCATTCCCTTCTATATTTTGGCGAACTAGACATGTAAGTTGCCATTTATAAATCTCTTTAAAAAATGTCACCAAAGTGGTCGAGGTTATAATGTATATATAACAGCTAGCACCATCTTTCACTAATCTTTCTAACACTAGCTAGCTCTCTCACTTACGCTTGTTAGCACACCAGCTAATGCTTGTTAGCACATCAACTAATGCTTGTTAGCACACCGGCTAATGCTTATTAGCACACCAGGTAATGCTTGTTAGCACACTCATTAGTGGTAGCAGTGGTAGCTAGCAAGCAGCTGTAAGCCAATTTCAACATAAAAGTTGCTTCCCACTGAGCAATTATATGTTGATTAGGTGTTTAGAAGATGTATCAATGGTTTATATACTTATTTTGATATTTTTAAGTATATAAACTATATATACTTATATAAGTATATATAGTTTATATACTATAAATTCGGCTACATAGGGTTTACTTTGGTGCATATGTTTGATATTTACAGCCGTAATAAATATGTAATAATGTATTTACTGCTTGGTCTAAAGCTGGGCTCTACATTGCCAAAGATATCCTGGCCGATATGAGAGCTGAAGCATAGACGCCTTGTTGAAATGTTGTTATTTCTAGTTCATTCATGTGCAGGTAGCTGGCACATGTTTACTTGTTTACTATAGTTTACTTGTCTACTGCGTTGGGTGTGTTTGGTAACAGGACTGGACTTTATTAAGGACTGATCTTCTGTGAAGTTTGAAATGGCAGCATTTTCCTGAATGCTTCCTCTGGATATTCAATGACATGGACATGGTATTTGAGTGTGAGAGAATTACACAAACTCTCTCTCTCTCTCTCGCTCCTCCACCACAAACAGCGTACATTGTCTTCTTTTCTTGACTTATGACAGAAACAAAACATGATACATAAATAAAAACCAAATTCCTACCCAGTACAGCTTGCATACTGCATACTGCATAAACCATCTGTAATTCCCTGTTAGTAATCCAGACAACGAAAACAAACCAATAGTTTCGTTTTTTTAAATCAAAAGGACAGCCTAAACCTACTACTTACATTCAGCTTGACACAAAATCTCCAGTTTTCTCATAATAATGACAGCAGATCTTTTCTCGTTATTACAAAATATTTTCCCATTGTTATGAGAAAAGGATCAATCAAGATCCTTTCTCGTTATTACGAGGTTATTATGTGATCTCAAGTTGGTTTCTGATTCACGGCTTCATATTTGCGAGAGGAAAGCTAAACCCCTATCCTGATCCTTACATCCCTTTCTAACCCTGTAAAACATGTCATCATATAATAACACAAATTACATATATTTTGACATCATTCAGTTAAATTATTAGTAGTTATATACCAATAACTATGACATATACATAGTCACCATAATCTCATCAGTATTTTCAGTGCAGATTTCTATTGGTTAAATAATTTTGAGTCACTGATACAACTGATTTATAACAACAAGTTCATATATTTTCAAACAAATTCTTTCTAGACTGACCGAAACGGATTTCCACCAAGAAGTAGTAGCCTAATATGTGAAATATTTCCATTACTACCATCTTGAAGGCAGCATGTCATGTTCAGATAATACCGAACAGTCGTAGCCCTCGACTTCAAGTTTGTAACATCATACCGAGGGCTAAATCATTATGTCAGAGGTTCTACAAAGGGAGACTCATGCACTGCTAGACAGCATTGGTTCCAGCCTGGCCTGTTAAGATCTCAAAATAAATCAGAGGCCAGTAACAGAGCTGTGGGCAAGCTAACAGAGGCTTTTCAAGGGTTAATTTTTTTTGGATCAGACAAACTGCAACACTTTTGCATCAAAAGCGATGTCCCTTCTCCAGGGAGGAAGACTTGGGCCCGGCCCAGTGCAGATTTCATACTATTTTGGGCAGCTGCAAACCTGGATTCTGTTCTGCTCTGTAACACTTTATCAAAGTTATGCCATATTGTTGTGTTTTTGGCATCATATCCAGGGTTGAATCATTTTGTGGCACTCATATGACAGATGCTCAAATAATGACCGAATTCTGAACTGAAAACACTAATTATATTATGGTGACTACCAATGTTATAGTTATTTATATGCTAGGTTTACAATTATAAACATTTATGAACAGCATGAGAAATGAGCATGAGCATAGGTTGGGCGTAGACTCCATGAGGTATCCAGCGATAGGGTGAAGCAAGGAGGGAGTTGCAGTAGTCCAGGCGGGAGATGACAAGAGCCTGGATGAGCACCTGCGCTGCCTTGTCAGTGAGGAAGGGGCGAATCCTCCTGATGTTGTAGAGGAGGAATCTGCAGGAGCGTGTCACTGATGCGATGTTTGCCGAGAACGACAGTTGGTCGTCCAGGGTCAGTCCGAGTTGACGTCACCACAGCATTATCAATGGTGATGGCCAGGTCTCGGTGCGGACAACCCTTCCACGGGAGGAACACCAGCTCAGTCTTGTCCAGGTTTAGCTTCAGGTGGTGCATCGACACTTGAGGATTTTGTGCCTTTGCCTTATGCGACTTTGTGTTTTGTTGAGTGAATTTTCCATTTCCATCATAATGTTAGACGTAGCCAGCATACAGTACAATTACCAACACAGCAACCTTAAGTATCTAAGGTTAGCTAGCACAATTTAACGTGGCCAGTTAAATTATTACCATCTGATGTTACCGGTTGAAGCCAACTAGCTTCAAATGAAATCTGATCTGCCTGTAAGTTATTTTTAACAATAGTAACACTATCATCAGCAAAATATCACTTCCCTTTTTCGGTAGCACTGAAATGCATTGCCACCATTTATTTGACATTGATACACTAATGAGAAACCCCTTCATCTGTTACCTTTACTCTTTCTCAAGACGTCCCAAATATCCATTCTGCAGTATAGTTTCTACGTCTTCAAAGTAGTTCATGCCTTGCTTGCGGTGCACTTGAGCTTCATTTTGTTTGAATCAAAATTTCAAGCATTACCCTGAGCTCTGACACAAGCTGTAGCTCAGAACGAGTGTATCAAATTACATCAACTGGCCATTAAATCAATCACAACACCGGCCGCTTGGTGAAAGGGGCACCGGAGTTAATGCACCGAAGGCAAGGGGCAAACGATAAGCTTTTTAAACCTTTATCTATCAGGGGAAGTTTGGCTGAGCGTGCATTCTCTTTTTCAGCATGACCTGATTCAAACTCGTGCAGCTACACACACTTTTACCTGGGAGTGAGCGTCTCCACTGGAGCATTTGGTAGTTAAGTGCCTTGCTCCGGGGCACGTCGAGTAGTTGTTCTTGAATGAGAGAGTGTGTTTTTTTGTTTACGTCCCCCTGGCCAAGGCTTCAAACTACTACCCACTAATCTTGAGGGCTACCACTGCCCTGACTTTTCTCGAGGTTCATGAAGTAACATGATAATCTTCCAAATGGTAAAATGTAGTGTAGGTTTGCGTGATACCTGTGAGTTTCCACATTCCACATGAGCTCGTCAATGGGCAGTTATACACTCTCTCTGACACTGCGCAGTACATTCTGTTGACATGCAGCTTTGCTAAGACCATTACTTCTGTACAAGCATGTGGAATGTCAAGCGGTGGGCATTTTTGCAGTTAAGCACTTGAGAAAATCAAAATTCTTGAGTTAATCTGTACTGCACTGCTCTGGTTTCATTGCGTTTAACAGTATATGTTCATTAACTGCACATCCGTCACTTAAAAAGCTCTATATTTCAGCATCATGTTTGTGCTCTTCCTCTTTATATGATATTAATTATGTTGCAATGCTCCAAACACTACACTGACGCTAATTAGAAAGTGGCTCGATGCTCTTTTGTCATGCCGGGTCATTTCTCAGTGGACAATTGAGCTGACAATATTATGACTACATGCAAACCTGCAAGAAAATGGCCGTTGCTCCAAATTATGTCATCTACCCTGACCGGAGAGGACGTGA
This sequence comes from Hoplostethus atlanticus, assembly GCA_034670405.1. NCBI lineage: Eukaryota > Metazoa > Chordata > Actinopteri > Trachichthyiformes > Trachichthyidae > Hoplostethus > Hoplostethus atlanticus. The sequence goes on along the minus strand of JAXDDX010000003.1, from coordinate 5,011,213 downwards.
AGCATGTCAATCCTATTCTATAGTAATTATCTAATGTCCACAAGAGGGAAGTCTTATCTCATTCATTCTCCCATTCATTTATAGCTGGTGCCACGGCAGTCCTAATCTTATGTTGTTTTTAGAGAAAGGAAAGTGACGGGAAGGGAATAAAAGAATGGGGAGGGGGTTTGGTTGTTGTTCTGCTGTCACAGCTAACTATTGAGGTATGGTTGAATAGACCCACCCCTCCCCGTCTCTCTCTCACACACACACACACACACACACACACACACACACACACACACACACACACACACACACACACACACACACACACACACACACACAGAAAATGGTAGGCTAAACAATGAAGTGATATTATTTATTTTTTTCTACTATTGCAGGCCTATTGGATATCCCAAACTACTAATTCACAACATCTTTAGACATGTTTCAGAATATGCAACAATTGTAAAAACTGCATTTGTGGATGCAGATCACATTCAGTCAATACATATTTTGGATATGCTTAGACTAGATATATGTTGTAAAGAGTAGTAGCACATAGAAAAAATGTATTTACAGCATCCAAAATATATTTTAAATGAACAACCTTTACATTTAGAATGACATATTTGGCCATTTTTTGTATATTTTGAAACATATGTGTATACATATTTTAATGTATATGTGAAATGTCATTAATAGACTATTTTTATTTTTAATAAACATAAATATCAAAGTCAACTATTTTACTTCTTTGGAAACACGATAGGCGTACGTACAGTGGCGTAGGCCAGTGGTTCCTTAAGTGGGGTCTCAAGACCTCCAGGGTGCTTGGGAGGGCTCCGGGGGGTCTTTAGTATCCCCAGTAGGTGAAGAATAGTTTGATTCAATTCATATTTCAATCACTAGCAGTTACCCCAGTAAGAGAATGTGTAAGGACGACTGTTTTGATCATAGCTCTCACCCCATCCCCACCTGTAGACCAGTGGCTCTCAAAGTGGGGTCTCCAGGGGTCCTTGAAGGGGTTCCAGCGGGGCTCCAGCCTGCAACAGTTGATTTTCACCATTATTTAACTTACCACAATGAGATAATGTATAAAGAGGACTGTTTTCATCATAGATTTCACTGCCCCCTCCACAAGTATCGAAAACGTGTTTCCAAAGTAGGGTCTTAGGAGCTCCGGGAGTCCCTGAAGGGGTCCCACGGGTTTCCCAGCTGATTTCCACCATTACTCAAGGTAGCACCACGAGAGAAGGTATCAATATTGCTGATTTGGCTGCAGGTTGAACTCAGTCTGATCTAAGATACAAACATCTCGTCAGATGGTCAAAACGTCTCTCTATCCGAGGGCCCTTGGGCGTGTAAAAGTTTGGGAGCCCCCTAGCCTGGCCGACCACGGTGTATTAGTTTTAAGGGCGATGCTTTCTGCTCTGCAGGACAGCCCAGGCTCCTCCTCGTTTAACGTCATCCGATCCCGATCTCTCCCCCAAAGCGTCAGCGATAGTCAGCAGCAGCACACCGTGGTGGCAGTTCAGTGGGGCGGCACGCGTAGCGGGACGATAACGCGAGACTGTATTTAACAATAATAACAAATAAATAGAAAAGCACCCCGCTGTTTCCTGGAGAGTTATAACAACTTCACTGACCATCCGCCCGGCTCGCCTTGGCTGAAGAGGGGAGAACGGGGCCAACTTGGAGGAACTACGGGGTAAAAACAAGGACGGTGCCTGCAGAATTATCTGTTAGGTGCCGAGGCAAACTCGCAGACATTTTTATTCCGCAGGAGAGGCGACATTTCTGCAAAGGAACTGTCTTTAACTGTTGGAAACTTCCCAGCGCAGCATCGATCGAGGACCTCCCGCCCACTTTCTTTTTTTTCCCTTCTTTACCTCCGATCCACAATACCCGAGGAGGAGGAGGAGGCGGAGGAGAAGTGGGGGAAGATAGTTGTGCAGCTGCATCGGTGGATGGAGCAAGAAGGATAGATGGTTAAACTACACGAGAGCTTTTTGACAACCCGTCTCTCTTTCCTTCTTTCCTTTGCCCGCTGTTTCTGAAGAGACTGCATCCACCCATCGTGTCCGTGAATCTGCAGCCGCTTGGATCTGACTCGGGGGGGGGAAACCGACCAGGCTACTTTGTCCAAACTCTCCACAAGGAAACGCCGCAGACATACAAAAAAAATTGATGCTTTCCCACGGAGAAGCGCATCGGTCCTATAGTTTGAAAGTAGCCTAGTTGTCGTCAACGAGTAAGGGGGGGGTGAACTGCATCTAGTTCAGGCCGACTGGGATTTGCGAGAAGTTGCATGCTTGGTCTTTGTCGTCTCGAGTGAACCTTACATCCATCCGCTCAGGTTATCAGAGAAAGATCCGGATAGTTGAGGTGCCATGGCGGTGTGTGTGGGTGTATGGATACTCCTGCTGGCTCTGCACGTCCAAGGTAAGCCTCATAAATACACTTTCACGGGGATCAGACCCATCTGTGCCATTGCCTGTAGTGATCCGTCCCTGTCCCCGGTGTGCACGTCTCTCTCCCCGTACGCTTTTGCCCTATAACACCGACTTGATTGATGTGCGCGCGGGGTGGGTCGATTTGATAGTTTGATTTGTGGTTTGCGACGTGATGTGTAAATGAGTGAAGGGAAAACTGCCAAGGGTCTTTCATTCCCCAGATCCATCCCGCTCAGATCGGTTGCGGGGTGATTATTTGGCCGGAAAATAATGAATTTACCATCATAGCAGGCAGATGGCGATGTGTACGAACTGTGTAGGCCAGGCAGTGAAATAATGCTCTTGAGTTTCAAAAGTAGGTATACAACTTTTAATTAATAGTAAAGCTGTGTAAATTTAGTCATTTTTAGCTTATTTCATGTCATATTAACAAAATAATTACAGAATTTCCCCCCGGAATCAATAATCTATCTATCTATCTATCTATCTATCTATCTCAACATTCAATTGATAATATTCAGCATTTAAGCATATGTCAATGCTACAAATTATACTTGAATAGTGTGTATAAAAATGTATACCTACTTTTAAACCAGGCTGTAGCTGAAACCTCTTGCCCATTATTGTCATCCCTGTTGTCCATCGGTTTGCTGTTGTAAATAATTAGTGGACAAATTGACTCAATGCAGGTAGAATCAGTTACTGTCAAGCAATTAAAGGAGTGGAATCCACCATTTTCATATTCATATCATGTTATCATCCTGGAGAAGACTGCAAACTTTGACTTAGCATGAGAATTTGCCTGTCAAATAAATTGGCTGAAGTTGCAGAATGGGGGTGTGTGTGTGTCCTGATAGCATTGATAAATGGAGGAGTGGTGATGTGGCATCGATCATCCTGACATTAAAGCTTTTCAAAGTGGGCCTAATCATATAAACTCATGCTTAATAATCTCTCTTGTGTAACATTGTGTATTTTGACTCATATTGGACGGAGCATCATTATTTTCGTTGTATGGACAACCTCCTTTTTAATTGGAAAACAAAACAAGCCAACAAACAAACACCATCATTTGTTAGTGTGTGTGTGTGTGTGTGTGTGTGTGTGTGTGTGTGTGTGTGTGTGTGTGTGTGTGTGTGTGTGTGTGTGTGTGTGTGTGTGTCCTTGGTAAACCAATCCTGTCTGGGCAAGTGAGTTGGAGCACTAGACGTGGATCCATTATGCAGAGGGTTTTAGGCTAACTGGCCTTACTTAAAAACTTCACTGGTTTGTTTACTTCGTGGACTGGTAAATGCTGTGCTGGTGCCCCTAGTCCACGAACGGTATGACAGGGTCAAGTGTGGTCAAGAAATGTAATGCATAGGCTAGTTGTTATGTCAGTGGATGTCATTCAGCGTGTTCATCATCCTCTGCCATGTTTTGTATGTGCTTCCATGTTCTTTTCTAGTCTAACATTTCAGCATGTCTGGGCTGTTTTTTTCCATCTCCCAGCTCAAGAACGACTCGGATGTTTGACCTTGTTCGTAGTGAGGCTCCTTATGGCATCATGTGTTTGAGACTGATTGAATACTTTGATCAAAAGCCCTGTCTGATTCATATTGAGATGATCCCTTTGCTTGTGCAGAAGATCAGGATTAACTAGTTCCCTTGGGATTCACGTTGGAAATCTTTTGAAGCTGTTCAATCAAGGGAGTGGAAAATGTCTCAAAATTGCACTTAAAGTGTCCTGGAAACGTCTCAAATAAGTAACGCAGGAGATATTTATTTTTCCTAAGCCTAATTAAACATCGTAGGACTCCATGTTGCTCTTATTATTGTTTTTGTTAAAAGCCTTCATTTTGTTTAAAACCACAGCGACTCCATAATTCCTGTCTTCAGATGTCTTAATAGAGGGAAGAGCTGGCAAAGCTTTTTGTCAGTTGTCTGGATGCGTTACTTTTGACTTGCAAAAACAAGAATTTGGTCTTTCACCCTGAGGTTAAAGGGCGTGGCCATAAATGCCCACTGCCTTTTGATGGCCTGATTGATATAGAGCATGTTCCAGACTCTAACCTCATTACTCAAGCACAAACAAGCGGGAATGGCTCTAACAAATGCAAACCCTATTACAGTCGTCCATACGGGAAAGCCATTTGTGCCTATCGTAGTGAAAACCACTTGTAGACAACATGAACCAAATTAATGAACATATAAAATACTCATGGCTGCTTTCTGATAGATATCGCATTCCAACAGAACATCACAAAAAACAGGGTCTGGTAACACTAGCGCTGCTCTGCTTTCTTATATTGGAGCTTGGCCCTCTTCAGTATTCCAGACTGATATTTAATTGAGTGTGGATCGAGTTAGCAAGCCAGTTGGTTGTTCATGGCTCGGCTCCATCCCCTGGTCCTGCTGGCGTACGTGCTCATATAGATACCAACCTCTGCGGTGGCATAAGGAGGATTTTCCCAGCTTCAATTCCTCATCTTAGTTGGATTAAACATTTGGGAAATGCACACTGAATGACGGAGCGGCATCAACTTTCAACGTGAAATTATTAAGAATATGTCTACCTCTGAAATATAATCTCGGTAATAACTTGGCAGCACGCAAAGTCAACAAATGATTTCGCCCGGGACCCCTGCTGCTCAATTCCGTCCGTCAGTCATTTCTGGCAATGTTTTATTAGAGTTGCTCGCAGATGGTTGCGAGTAAGCTACACAGCTTTTCTATTAATAGCATAATACGGAGGCATTGAACCGTATTAACTTGTGTATTACTGCACATTAACTGTGTATATATGGTGTTTGATTATCATGTGATCTGCCCCCTGAGAGATTTGGAATATGGATGATGTTTCCTGTTTCCGCTTGATTGACACATTTATTGTTCAGACGCGTTAAAGGTTAATTGGTCGTCCGACATCACTGCACAAACCTGACATGAAGGCCCGAGAGACACAGATTCATATTGACTTGTGATGGTCACGTGTCCGTGGTCAGGAGACTATCACAGGTAACGTTCCAGTCATGGAGCGTGGTGCAATGGATGTTGAGGTGGAGCAAATCTGCAGGAGGCAAGTGGAATAGTTTCTAGACCCAAAGATGGCATGAGCACCGTTTCCCACTTGGATATTGTTAATTAGCAGTTTGACTTTGCTCATTTTTTCCCTCTTTCTTTTGAGGAAAACTGTAATTGCTAGTGCACGGGCATATTGCATGTCATTTGGGCTACAGTCCTGATAAAGTCAAAGCCAGAGAATCATTATGGGATTGTTGGGCCTTGATGGTTTAGAGTGTGAATGTAAATTGGTCTGATGCCTATTCCCCGGAGTCTCCCTTTGGTCCCTGCTGAGGTGATGGATGGGAGAGAGCTGCTAGTCCTGGAAGACTAGCTAGAGGGGAACTGACAGGAGATTTAACTTCGCTTTTGCCATATAGGAACTAATGGAGTCACTTGGGCACTCAAACTTCATCTCTTTGAGCATTTAGCTCATTGTGGCTCTGCTGTCAGCTCTCTGGCAAATCCCTCTCCAAACACTGTGTGAAATGTCTCTTTTTTAAAGTGCAGATTCTTCTTCTGCGGCTGCTAATATTCTGGAAATGCAGTGGCCGTTAGTTCATTTTAGGAGCTGCTCTCTCACAATTAAGTCATTTTATAGAGACACTTTTTTTTACACTGAGTTTCCTGCACGTTTCATTCCACGATGCACATTTGCAACCCCTGTGGTCTCTGCATAAAGGCGGCATATCACCCAATGGATTAATAAAACATGACGATAAGCACTGAACCTAAATAATGGAAAGGTTATGACAAAATGGGGTGTTCTCTGTGTACGGATGGCTGCACAAATAGTATTAAAGACAGAGTGAATGTTAAATTAAGTTACCCTCCCCGATTGTTTGTGGTTTATATGCTGGATTCTACTAATGGTGAGGACTAAATAAGTGTTTTAAGGCCTCCAGTGGATCTCAGGAAGCCCTCAGCGTGCCAGTATGTCTGCATCTCTATGTGATGATGAAATTGTTTGGATCTGATCCCCCCCTCCATCACAGTATAAGCCTATTTTATGGGATGGGGGCGTTTTTTGCAAGTACCAGATTCAATATTTGCCCAGACACTGGCGTTCCAATCTTACTAGATAGCTTGTTTTTGTAAGAACACGCATTCTGATGCTGCCATTTGGTTATTGTTTTGGTAAGATACCACTCGAGTGTCCCTTCCTGCTCCCCGGCTCGCTCTACGCCAGACAGTCACCATGTTGGATCAGAAGGGAGTGCACGATTATCTGTGAGCGGCAGCTGCAATTTTCTGCTTCAAACCCTTGAAATTCTGTTCTGTTTCAACTCAAAACCGCAGAATCAGCAAAGTAAGGAAAAACGGAAATCAATAATGGGGATCCAGTCTTTCCTCTGCTTTTCTGATTTGGCTCTGCTTTTCTTTTGATTCTTGTCTAGAGAGTACATGGTTAAATTCCCGTTCTGCTGTTCAGAAGGCAAAGACTGACTACACTTGTTCCACTGTTCCTTTGCCATGTGTGAGTGTTGTTCCAGCAGATGAGGACAGGCTTATTACAGTTCCTAAATTGATGTAAATCGTCTCTGAAGAAAAAGTAAATAATCTCACGTCGGAGGGATTTCGACAGTCTGCAGTGTTTTATGTGATGCTGTATCAGGCTGCCAATAGCTTCTACAGAGTTTCATTGCAGTCTTCCTCCTCTTGTGCTCAGTTACTATAGTTACTACTTTTAATCAGTCATTTCACTTAAAAGCCAAACATATGTCTTCATCTTCATGCATTTCCCCGAGTAGTTCTTGGTGCTAGTCTTTAAAAGGAACGCACCCTTTTAAGGTCTCATTTTGCTGCAGTTATTTTACTGTTACTTATCTAAAATGTTCTGCTTTATTTTAGTTTAGTATTGGCATACCATTCTTTGCTCATGGTGTCTGGGTTTACAGTCGAGGCATTTAGTCATAGGCTGATGTGGGATTGAGAGAGTGCATAATTCCCGGTCTTCCCACTAAAGCCATATTCCTTTAAAATAAAGCAGCTCTGATCGCTGCAGCTCCTGCCCCCTGTGTGACTGGCTAAACAAGTCAATTAGAACAGGCAGCTGGGCTGATGTGCTTCCATTAAGGAGAGCAGACCTCCTGATAACCAGTCAGCGAACAGAATAAGAGGGGAATATGGATCCTGCAGTTAGAAGCACCAGAGTGTGGTGTTGTCATGATACCAGAATTTAGTCTTCAAAAGCAATACTACGTTTAATATCTAAAAATGTAATAGTACTACAATACCACGGCAAACCTGGAACAACCACGGTGCTTTCTCCTAACATGCTACCACCTTGACGTGGACAGCTTTGAAGCAGATTTTTCGGGGGTGTTTATATGCCGGTTGGGTGTCCATCTTTGTCAGCTCTGTAAGCCAAATAGCTCCACATTTGACTCCTGGCACCGGTTTTGTCAACCCGTTTAGGTGGACTGGGATCCAGTTCAAGACAGGACTGTTTGTTTGGCTTGGTTGAATTTTGTGCTGACTGGTGCAGTCCACTGCCCAGAGCCAGACTGCTGCTCTGTCTGTTACGATCTAGGGTTAGACTGACATATATTAGACTGGTATATTGGGCCCATATTGGCCTTTTATTGAATATCAGATACTGGCCTGTCAAGGTCTCTATATATAGGTCAGCTATATAAAAATAGTCTTGCAATGATTTTCTTTGCAAATTGTATTTATTTATTAAATTGTTCAATAATGTTTCATTCCATTTAAAGGCAGTAAAGTGTCCCTCATTGAAAAGGTGCAGTGGGTCGACCTGTTGAGCTGCTAACCCACCTGAAAGAATGTCATGACTCTTGGTTTCTTTGTATTCTTTTGGCATGAAAAGGGTCCAATCTTAAAACCTTGTATATCGCCACGTGTCTAAAAACCCATACCTGTCCAACCACGGTACAATCCTTCTTCTTCTAACTATCCCAGTCCACGTGTGGCGTGCCACTTGAACATATATGCCCTCTGGAGGTGACACCGAAACGGGATTTCAGCTTGCAGGACACATTTGGTTGCACGTATCGGAGTTGCATCTTTTTCAGCGGTATCAAAGTAGTATCGAGATTGCAGTTATCGTGACAACATTACCAGGCTGTCCACGAGGCCCACAGAGCATCCATTTAAAGTTGATTTACTGCCAGAACTTTGCTTTCTTATAGCTTACTCTCCCCCCCCCCCCCCCCCCGTCTCCTGTCTCCTGTCTCCTGTCTCCTGTCTCCTGTCTCTGCCTTTGAGGATGGTGCGTGCTGCGAGTCGGTTTGGTTAGCACTCGATACAAAAGGGGGTTTGTTTCATGAAATGTTTCCCTTTTTAATGAGTGATGGTGTTCGCTCATTTAATATTCTGAGCTGATATCTCTCTGGGAGCTGACTGTGCTTCAAAGGAACAGCTTGGTTGTAAATGGGAGTGTGGGGGGTAGGGGGAGCTGCAGCGGTGGTAGAGAGGGGGGGGTCTGCTTAGAAAACACAAACACAGGTTTATTTATTCTCCCTGACATATAGCTAAGCTCCCAGTGTGCTGCAGCTTGGTGCAAAGCTCCTTAGTGCCCTCGTCCTGTGCAGACAGACGAGCGAATATGACTGATAACAGGTCAGCTCTGTGTCAGTCATATTTCTTACTGTGCGCGCCTTTTCATCTGTGTTTGTATCGTTCCGTGCTGTAATCGACTTAAGATGATTGCTCCATTCAAAAGGTGTTCGCTTGCTTATTTGCCAACACGTTTTAAAGTGTATTTCAACCATTATTTCTTTACACAGCCGGTGCCTTCTTTGACACGGTGGTTTTACTGTTGCTTTGTCGTTGCCGTGAGAACCAAAGTGAACGCGTATGTGTGTAAGAGACCAGGGTTAGAAATGGTGGTCGACTCCATTTTGCCCCGTTTTTGAATGCACACGGTCCAAGCTTGCTGAGAGAGATGGGGATAAACACAGGGATGGCCTGCAGTTTGGCATTGATCCTTCCATTTTGTCAGTAGGGTCTGTGCCAAAGTAACTAATGTAGTCTGGTATTGATTCCCCAGTTTCAAGCCTGGCTGAATTTCACTTTAATGTTGCATTGTTTTCAGAAAGTCAGATGTGCCAAATGCCCTCCCTCCTCCACACACACACACACACACACACACACACACACACACACACACACACATACTTCCTGTCCTCCACTTTCAACTGGCATTGAATTTGCCTACAGAAGTTTGTTCTGTACATCGCATTGTTGTTGTAGAGAAAAAGGGGCGGGGCTCTCTTGCTAGTCACACCTCAGAGGAGAAAGGTGCTGTGTTTATCCCTTTATCTCTAGCTGTGACAGACAAAACGCTGCATCAGCACCGCGCCTATTAAACCTATCGACTCATATGCATAAGAGCTGAACCACAAGGTATGGCTGTGCTGTGTACTAGCATGTACAAAACAGATCAGACACCAATAAAGGGAAGAAAACCAGGGGAAAGAAATCCACGTAATTTCATTACTTCCATAAATGCCGTGCTCGATGAAAGGAGCCGTCATACTAATAAATAGCAGATACGTAGCCACTTTCGGTCTCTGCACACGGGGCTGCTGCAGTACTCTCAGTCCTCGCAATGCATTATTTTAGGACTGACTTTCCAGAGAGGAGCTGGGCGGGGAAGCCCTTCTCCCTGGAGAGGAGCTGCAGCTATACCTGTCTCTCCTCCACTATCTCTGATGGCCTGATGTCCCCAACCATAGTGCACACACCCCCCCCCCCCCCCACCTTCTCCTTGCCTCTTCCAGCTCTTGCCAGGAGTTCCCACATGGGAGCCTCCACCCTGGCAGCACATTTCTTGCTTGGCAATGAGATTGCGAGTGGAACCAGTCAGGAATCTGGAGAGGACTTTGATAACAGTAAAGGAATCACCGGGGGCCATTTTGTAGGCTAGACCAATTGTCAGTTGAGCCATGGCAATGCCAAATGTTACGCCGGGCCAGAGTAACAGAAGGTTGGGGATTAAGGGTTCCTTCTTTACTGCCCACGTGCCAAACATTTGACTTACAACTACATATGCTATGATAACATATGCATATAACTGCAACACCCACATGCTGACCCTGCACCCACACACCTTGCAGGCTCACAGATTAAGACTTGCAGTGAAAAGTGCTTTTTCTTTTTCTCTTCTGTGTCTCTCAGTTGATTTTTCTTTCCTCATTTTAACCAGATGCCGTGTTCACGAAGCAGAACCCGAGTGTCAGTAAATATTTATTTCAGATGGACGCAGGGCCTTGCAATTGTTCCTGGCACGGTGTACTTTCTTTGTCAGCATTATGAAGAGCCGAAAATAGAATCTAAAAGGGAACAAATGTTAGGAATGAGAAACTTGATATAAAAGCCTTTTTAATACTTCAGCAGACCCTTTAAAATAACGTTCCTGTTCCTGCTTGCAGCCTCATACTCTCTCGTTTGCCAAGTTTCAAGTTGTTCTGCAGAATTACTCTAAGGGTTGTACTTGTTTCCGAAGTCATGGAAAAAAAAAAAAAAGATTTGCAAGGGAAAGTAACAGTCTGAACGTAAAGAGGGAAAAGGGGGGAAAAAAGGAGATTTACATGTAGACCCTGCGGGGGTTGGGAGTTTGCACAGGGTCATGCTGTTCCTGAATGAGGCTACGTTCCAAGGCCGATTCCCGTTCGCCTTAAAATAGTGTTCTTGGCTGCGGCTCCTTTTTGGGCTCGTTGGGACTGCAAGCTGGATGAAAAGAGTTGTGCAAATAAAACTTCATTCAATTTTCTCCGGCTCATTAGGCCTTTTGTTTCAGTCGCTGTGTGGGAAGCCAGTTGACCCCCCAAAACCAACTCATATTCTCCATCAAAGCTATCTTCAAACAGACGCGTTGCCCGGCGCCTAATTGTATGAACATTACAGCACATAAAACACTAAATTAAATTAAAGGCTCCGCGATGTGCCACAAATCATATTGTCTGCCAAATTAGTATAATTAAAGCCATTCCCCATTTGAGTAATGAGTGCTTTAGGAGCTCAATCAGATCTTTTAGAACAAGTGGCTCCAACTCAAGATGAAATGGAAGTCCCCCATGTTTCAATGGATTGCGAAACAAAATACTGGATGGGAATAGTAGGAGGATGAAACTGATTGGATTTGCCCCACATCACCGAGGGTGTGTTTTATCCCTGCTGTTTGTGAATTATTGGTAATGCAGAAAGAGATAAAGCAATTCCTGCCAGAGCGGTGCTCTTGTGGAAGTAATCCAAACAACAGGGGGGCTGATTCTGTATGGCGCTGCACGGGGTTTAAAGGGTTAATCCTATTGGTTGGGGCTGTGGGATTTGCCAATGTAATTCCAGTGGAAGTTTCTGTGACTTGCCACTGCGGATGGATGCGGTGCGTGAGGTTAGAGGGCAGTCAGTTGTTCACTGCACATCCCCTCTCGATGCATCCCCTCTTTCATGCCCACAATGCTGATGCGTCGTGACGGGGGTGGGGGGGCTATTTGTTTTTTGCCGGGGAGGCCGAGGAAGCAGTGCACTGAGGCGTGTGTGTGTGTGTGTGTGTGTGTGTGTGCGTGTGCGTGTGCGCAGATGCATAAGCGCACGTCCATGCATAGGCCCGAGGCAGAAGCAGCTTCACGTTGCCGGCCCTGCTCCCCCTGATCCTGACCCACTTTCTTTCCCCCCGCTCATCGCTCCCTCTTTAATTGCCGCTCGGCACACTGAGGCCATCTGCTCAACTGAGGCCCGTCGCCATGGAGATGCTGGGAGGCTTTTCGGATTTGCTGCGGACTGACCAACAGGGAAATAGAGGTCAGGGAATGGGGGTAGGGTGTTGGACAGTCATAGGGGCACTAGAACTGTGTCATGAGATGCTCCTCCTAGACTTTGGCAGGGCAATAACACACCTGTATGGCACGTCTGCAGCAGACAGATGCATCGCTGCTTTCACAGATACTGGATTGTCCAATAGCAAGCATAGAGAAAAGTTGTATTATCTGAATGAGTAGTGCAGTTTCTTCGGAACCTTTCCAAATAAAAGTATATTTTAAGCTTTAGGTTTTTCCTGTATATTACAAACGACACATTTCTCAACTGCCATTTGTAATAATAAGCTGCAGTGTGAAAACCCAAGAGCGCATCTTTGGAGAGCAGGCCATTTGTCAGTGTTAGCATCTCCTTGTTGGTCCAGTTAGATGTGTATGTACCATAGGCCTGGTCTGCCTGCCCATATCATGAGTTGTGCTCTTTTATCCTCGTGACTCTCTCTCTTATTGCTGCTCCTTTTTAAAAAAAAATTAAAACATTTTCCAATGACATGGCTCGCTGAGGAAGGAGTTGTGCTGTATTTCCAATTAACACTCAGGCGTAGTTCGGAGCCTCGATCTGCACGTCTAGGTCGCCTCTCACTCCGAGTCTGTCAGCAGCACTTGCGTGATGCCTGTTGTTGAACTATTCCGCTATTCCATGCCTGGTCTACAGACAAACGCGCCATTTTATTTCAGGAGAACGTTTTACCTAAATGCTTCTAATGGAGCCTTGGTATTGACCTCTGCCACATGCACAGCGGTGAGCTTTGGGAGACACTGTTTGTATTTACTCCCCCTTTTAAAGGTCAATATTGGTAGCTGTCATTTCTAAAGTGCCATTTATAGGTCAATACCTCATTAGTAATCTGGCGGAGTTGGGATCAAATGCAGCTGCGATCTTGTCCGTGTCACTGAACTGCAACCGTTTCCACTTTCTTCAAGTTCAGAGCGAAGCCGTGGGATTCTGTTGCATTACAGTGATTACACAATGATTACACAATGATTACAATGACACAGTGTCTTACATGTGCGATATCGTTTCCAAACAATGCTAGACTTGTTTTACTCATGCTATGAATATGTGTCAAGTTAGCCTACCACTTGTGCTGCAGCAGGATGACAAGACTATGAAAGTGCCTGGATGTGTGATGACTATCTGACGCCCTGTAATGTCAGTTTGTCTGTTGGTGCAGGTAGCATGGACTGACTAAACCATGCAGGCAGGTGTACTACTGCTACTGTGTTATGGCGTCTGTTAAATATTGCTGCTAGATTGCTTAACAACACTCAGACCTCCCATGAAGCCTGTCAGAATTTGCCATCTTTGATGCCGTCTCTATCTGCATAGATGCATTAGACAGCTTCTCCTGCTCCTCCATCACTCACCGCGGACAGAGTAACACAGGAAGCTGTCACAGCAACAGAGGTAGCTCTGTCAATTTAAACTCCCGTCACTGCCTGATCCCCGAGTTGCCCAAAATGTACAGTTGGAGCTGAAGTTAACAAGACAATGTACCCGGCTCCTGTAATTGGGCTGGGTCCATTTCAGCAGTGTGAAAAGATAGAGCCTGCCTGTCAGCCTGCTCTCCAGTCAAGGTCATGATGTTGAGCACTGGGTATGTTATATTTGCCACCATGCCCTTCGTCCTATCATAGCTTATCCAGCTGCCGCTGTGCAGAGGTTGGGTGAGAACTGCTGTGCTCTGTGGGTAGCACACTAGATTATGTGCTTGGAGAGATTAATCACACCGTATGATGTTGTGGTGTGAAACAGTGAGGAAGTGAAGTTTTATCAAACCGGTCTTACCAACATTAGCCTCTTAAGCTGCTCTGAATGTTGTTTCATTTCTCCCTCATTGTTGCTAAAGCGGCAGTACATTTATAGCTTGACAGTGAAATAAACAATGACTATGTCATGGTGCAGCATCGTGGATGGACCTAGTTAATCCAAGTGATTTAGTTGTTTTGCCAGACTCCTGATTGCAGTTTGAATGGAGGCCATGCTAAAGGAGGACTCTAATTAGCCCTCCTCGAGTGCACATGCTGACTCGACAGTCATGCCATTTGATTTGTTTAACAAGGGATGACTGCCTTCTTTCCCCTTGTTTGATGTGAGCTCTATATCACTCTGCTTTTATCATCCAGCCCATGGCTGCATTCTGCAACCGTGTCCATAGCTGTTTATTATTATGCTCAGCCTATACTAGAAAGAATTGCATTCCCTTTTTACGGACGGCAGGGGGAAAAAGGTTGTTCACTATTCAACAGAATGCAATCCACTCCACCACTCAGCAGAATATTTATTTATTTACCAGTTGCCATTTTGGTCTGCAGAGTCCCTCGAGAGGAAAATGCATTAAGCCACTCACTGTATTTACTTGTGTTGGATTGATGCTGATGTGTGAGGGCAGGACAGAGGATGGAGGATGGGAAATTGATCATCGGCGAATGAGTGTCAGGGGAATCTTGACATCCACAACTGCTTTTCACGCTTGGAGCTCGGAGAACCCATCAAGCAGAAACCCAGCGCCATATGAGACTGCAGCTACTTAGATTAAGACATTGCTATTTGTGCAGGCGTGCACACTTGTGTGGTCTGCTTTATTTGATTGTAGAGGATAATTGATTCACCCTGCTTGTTTGTATCATCTAGGTTATTACAACTTGCAGTGCAGATTAGTGAAGCGTCGTGTATGATGTGTTTTGTAGCAGACACTTAGTGGACAAACATTAGGGCGGCATGCTCTTTCCATGAAATAGGGTAACCAGGTAAAAGCTGTGATTCCTTATTGATTTCACCTATTACATGCACAATGCGGTGCAACTCAACCCTAGGATGATGGTCCTAATATTTTGTACACTATATGAGAAATGATTACACATTCATGCACTGGGGAAATCCGACCCCACCCTTAGTTACAATTATTGCAAAATATGTATTTGCAAAATAATTGGATGGATCTCAAGTTCCTCCCAGGAATGTATGGCATTGATTTTTGAAAAAGAAAGTGCCACTCAGTCAAAGTCAACAATATTTGCACTCCTGCTATTATTATGGTTTGCAGTACTGACCATTTGCCAAATATTAATAATAGAAATCCCCCGTTTCTCTGAGAAAATGACAGACTGTGGTTTTCACAATTTTACTGAAGGCACTTGCGTACAAGTAATTCAACAAAACATCCTTTGACCCGCAATCATTTCTAGTCCCTGCCTTTTTGCCACAGATAAATGCAGAAAATGTTGTAAATTTGTTGTTTTGAGAAGCAATTTTGTTTCAGAAAAAACCTGCAGCAAAATGAAGCATATAGCTTTGAAAACGGCTGGTGTGGTTTTGCCGTCACGTCAGGGGTATTTTTGAGGAGCAAAGCCAAATATTATGTGAGATTGGAACCATTGAGGGAGTGGGATGGTGTCAGACTGAAGGGGAGTCATATTATAAAAGAAAAAGATGGCAAAGTGATATGTGGGACAGGCTTGGCACTATATCAAGGAGTGATGTACAAAATGCCATATGTCAGTTGTATGATAGTGTAATAGTATAGTCTTTTTGTGGAGGACGGCTCTATTGTGAGCCTGGGGATGACAGTGATGCCTTCGCCAGGTAAGCCCGGGAGCAAAAGTCCAGTTGATTTAACATGCACACAAAGAGTGCCTCCAAAACTAAAGCACAACTAAGAGTCTGTATTCTGCAAATACAGTCTGAATAATGAATGATATCCCTTTAAAGTTCCCTGTGAGATAAACAAAAGCCAGTAATGAAAGGCTTATCTATCTGCCTTTGAGGTTCGCCTTCCCACACACCTTGAACAGAGTTCTCGTCTGAACGAAACAAAGTCTTTTTTTTATTTTGGAAGGCCTGCAGTAATATAAGAGGGGAACCGATAAACTGCCATTAAACGCCATGTTATATTTTGCATTAAAGGAATTTCAAGGATGGGTTGCTGGATCTGCCAGGCATGAATAAGCCTTTTGTGCTGCATGTGTAGACTCATTTGTTTAGCTCTCCCAGATGTAGACAATGCTGATTTTTCATGCAGTGGATATGAAATATCGACGTCTAAATAACGAAAGGCGGGATTACACTAATTATTGTTTCATGATAATGCAGGTTTATCAGAATCCACTTAATTGTGTTTGACTTTTCAGTCTGTACAAGAATCTCAGACGTGCTCCCGCAGGTTTGATTCCTGAGTATTCACACTGTACTTCTTAAAGACGCACCCTTGAACCGATGCTCACATGCCGATGCACCTCCACTCTTTAACAAAGTTACGACGACTGAGTCATTACCATGCGTCCTCCGGCTGATTTTTTCCTCTCCTAGTTTATTCAAAAGATTAAATTAAATTGAGTTAATTAATATTCTTGACTGGCTCGGCTGTCTTTTAGATTATTCACCACCATGACCTGAACCTAGATTTATGATTAATATTTATAGGAAAATGTCTGGAGCTGTCAGCCTCCTATGAATCAACAACAGGGCTTCAGAACTCAGGAGCCAGTTGATGTACTATAAATCAAAGGCAGAGGAGGGAAAGATCCCACAAAGATGAATAGAAAGGGTCCAATTAGAAACGTGTAACCTTTTCTGCAGGGAGACTTTTGCCTGTGATTTATTAGTACAATGCTATTTGCTCCTCCCCTTTCCTATTATGTGTTTTAAGCGTTGGAGGAAATGAACATGTCCGAAAGGCCCGAATGAGCTCAGGCACCGTGAGCGGGGAAACTCATGCATGACAATGGAGTGCTCGGCCTCCTCCTTTCATGCCGAGTTCCTCCGCACGCCGCAGAGTTACTACCAAACAATCCTCCCTTGCATGTGTGGAGGGTATTTTTAGCAACCATGTGTCAGGATGGCGTAACGTTAAGGCTTCACTCAGATGGTCCTCAACGCTTTGCCCAGAGCTCTGCAGACGGGATGTGTTTGTGCCCAGTGCTATAGGGGAGGTCACGTGCTGACCTCATTGTGTGCACGAGTAAGTGCACTCTGCAGCATGAGCATCAGTGTTCAGCCACCCCCCCACCCCCGCCCCTGTATAATGAGAAAGCGACTTATCTCAGCGCTTATAGCTAATTGATTGATTTTCCTGGCACAAATATCCTAGACGGACACATTTGTTTATCCTGTCATGTCTGCTGGCGAGGAGAGGAAGTAGTGAAAAATGAAAATGGACCTCTTCTCTGAAATAGGAAAGATTTAATATTTTTTATCCCTGGAAAGCAACTGACAAGCTTTATTACTCTTTGCCTCCACCACCCCCCCCTCCCACCCTTTGCAGAGAGCAGTGTGCTACAGTACATGTGCACTGCTATAACTTGGACCGCCGTAATGACAAAACCACATTGCTCCCTAGTAAACACAGAGGTTAATGAACATGTCTCGTTTACAAGTTGCATTCCCCCGCAGTTAGATATGTCAGCACCAATTGCTCGTTTTTTTTAGGTTTTTTTTTTTTTAGACTGCACAGGCAGAGGTGGTCCAAGATCAGACAGATCCATCTTCTGCTGTCCTCCTCGCAATGTCTTTGCCATGCAGAGGTCCCATTTCCCCCTCTTGGACCTTCAGAGATTGCAGCTGGTCTGCTTGCCTCACCGAAGCAGATGCTGCCAGAAGAAAACAAAGCTAGCAGGCCAGGGGGTTAATGACACCCATCTAGAGGTCTGTCGCACCGCTGCCAGGTGTGTCACCGTCAAAACACACTTGGCTTTCTTTGCTGCTGCTCTTTGACCTCTGTCTTTCACACCGAGAGGAGTGTGTGTTTGTGAGCACGTAAAAATAAAGCAGGATGCACTCAGAAGGCAGGAAATGAGTTAAGTGAGATGCCCGAAGTTCTCAGTGGCGTTAAGTTTTGAAAAGTGAAGCATTTTTTTCTTTTGATGGCGAAGAAAATGGAGAACACTGGGAGTTTCTTGAGTTGAGACTGAAATTCGTCAAACGGCTATCGTTCCTGAGTTGTCTCAGAGACAAATGACCTGACAACTCATAATCACCTTGATTTTGTTTCAAATGTCACCAGTAGTGATCGCATTTGGTCATCGTGTTTCCTGGGACAGCCTTGTGACCTTCCTTTCTACACACTGTGCCACCGTGCGCTCATGTTATCTTTCATAGATTGCCACATGTTATTACATTATGAGCCACTGCAGCTGCCTACGTACATTTGGGCACATAATGAAAAAAAGAAAAAAGTTATTTCTTCTCCTTCAATGATCTGCGGCTTACATACTGGAACTGTGATGTTATAAGATATGACAGGTTGTATTTGAGCAAGGCCAGAGTTGTACATCAATATGCTAGTGAGATTTTCTATTATATTGTCTCCTGGCAGCGTCTGGACTTGGACTGCGTGTAACCGGCAGAGAAAATAACGTATTTCTTTGAAAAGGGAAATAATAAAGTCCCAGTGTCGGTATATTCAATTCAATTGTGAGCAGAGACGATACCTATTAAAAGCCTATCAAGATTGTCTCATTCACATGAAACACAAGACGCAACTCTCCACGCCGGTATCGCCTCAGTCCATTTGTTGATTGGTCCGTTATGTGCTTACCATTTCTTTCGGCTCCCATTGATACCATTTGTGTGGTAAAATGCCAGTTCCGCCTTTTTCTGAATGCGTCTCTTAAGACACAGGCTGCCTACTTAGATAGCTAATGGCTGTGGCGTGTGCTGCGGCGCTGCGAGCCGAGTGTGGCGTGATGGCATTTGGTCTGTCTGCCCAAGGCCCGCTCTGTCACTGTGTATCAGCGCAGCCAATGGCCATGACTCACACAGGAAAGCCCTCTGGGGCGCCGGAGCTCACCGAGAAGACTCAGCACCCGGAAATACATATGTCAGTGTGAGGGGAGGCCCGGATGGTGTTGATGAGGAGGTGTGAGGGAGCAGCACGGTACTAAAGTTGTTTAAGTGTTAATTAAGTGTTTTTTTTTTGGTATTTTGGTGACTTCTTGTGTGCACAGCGGTGGTCGCTGCTGTGGGGTTTTTCCACTGCACTTCCCAGAAATCACTTGCCACTCGCATTCTGTGGCCAGAGCTGTAACTTCCATTTTCCTCTTTTTGTGTGAAGCAGAAGCTCAACAGCAACGTGTCTGATTACTTTAACATGTCAGTATTTTGAAGAGGTGGCTAAAATGGAAGCAACACCCCCGAGCTTGTTTCAGACAAAATGTCCGCCTGTTGCCTTGGGTGCAGGGTGATCACCTAACAGCTCGTGTTTACTAGGAACCATGGGGGAAAATGAGTGTGTGTGTGTGTGTGTGTGTGTGTGTGTGTGTGTGTGTGTGTGTGTGTGTGTGTGTGTGTGTGTGTGTGTGTGTGTGTGTGTGTGTGTGTGTGTGTGTGTGTGTGTGTGTGTGTGTGTGTGTGTGTGTGTGCGCGCCTGCCTTATGGTTATGAACCTCTCTAAACAACTCAATCATTTATCACCATATATTAAAGTGGTTGCTACTGCCGCATCACTTCCTGTGCACCAGAGCATTTTTCCCGGGAAAGACCTACCTGACGCCGGGTGTTGTAGAACAGCAACTAGAAACGCTGCAGGTTGAATCACTACTGTGTGATATCAATCGATAGAGATAGAGAGCAGCACATTTATATGAAAATATCACCGATTATTACTTAAACCCGGGTCCTCCAGTATTTACACATGTTGCCGAGAATATGTTTTGACTCTTGCTGTCATTCTCTTCTTTTCTACGACCTCTGGTGGTTCCCGTCACGTGCATTTGAAATGGCATACTTTCAGAGTATCCGTCAATACTTGTCGGGTAGAGAGGCCTCCTTTACTGAGGAATACAGTGGCTGTTGTATAACATCATCTATCATCCTGGGGCCTTTGTTCAGCATCCTGTCTCATACGGGGGCTAGCAGCCAGTGCTAGGGTGGCATTCAATTTGACAGGCCAGTGCAGATGCTAAATGACAGTGACACAAAGAGGGGGCCCACCACCCAGGTCCTGACAGGGCTGTTTTCCATAGAGAAGAGGCTTCACTTGACTTAAAGGCCCAACCCAGAATCAGATTACAACACCACCCTTGACACCACTTTGGCTCGGTTTTGATGTTTTTTTTTTTTTTTTTGATTGGGAACACTTTTTTTTTTTTTCTTCCCCTGAAATGACGTGACAGCTGAATGTCAGTTTTAAATGTATTTTGAAGCTCTCAGCGGGATCGTTGCTTTTGTATTGCTTGTACCCCTGGAGCAAAATGGATCTGTGTTCTGAATCGTAGTGGGAGCTGAAAGATATTAGTACCCATCAGAAGACTACTCGTCAAGAATACCTAAAATTGATTTCCCCTAAAAAAAAAAATCTAATTAAGGCTTGAAAGCAGGAAAGTTTCTCCCTGTTTTCCTAAACCAATGGATTCATTCAGAGCAAGAGTGTGCTAACTTTTGGTGTTTTATTCTAAAATCTCGTAATAGCTGGGAGTTAAACCCTAGTAAACATGTCGCTGGCATGATTCTAGCAATATTTAACATGACATCCTCTTTGTTTGCTGTTGAAGTGTCCTAGAGCAAGAAACTGAACCCAGGCCTGCTCACTCTTAACACGTCACTCTGGATAAGAGCGTCAGCTAAATGTCTAAATTGTAAATGTAATCGTAACGAGCATTGTGGTGTTTTAATTTACCTCTCATCCGGTTTTTCCCTGATGCCCTGTCTAGTCTAATTGTTGCTCTGGGTCCGTTTGCCAAAGTGATAAACAAATATTGCAGCAGTGGCTTCAGTCATATTTGTTGTTGGGATTTAGCTAGACGATGAAACAGACACATGGATGCGACCTTCTCAGCCTGGTCAAATTACACACTCTTGCCCTTTTGGAAAGTCGTTTTTCTTGCTTAGGTGTGTCTAGGCTGGTTTTGAATTCACCTTGGTTGTGTTTGTGCTTGTGCAGTTACTGTATACAGTTCAAAGCTCTAATCTTACAGCCTTAAGTGTCTTTTAAAAGCCTTATTTTTCTCCTTGACCTTTTTTCACTGTAACTGTAACTGTGACTGATGGGGGGGAAATCAACCGGGTTTTCTCAGTCCTTGAAAAAAGTTTACTTTCTGGAGATAAAAGGTTTTTGCTGGACGACAAACGGACAAAGAGCTCTTTTGTATTATCAAATATTCATACATTTACTCTTGCAATATGTTGCAAATATGGATCTAGCACAAAAATAATAATAATAGCCTCATTCCAAAGCTCTTCCTTTGCAACTTTGATGTCCAGCCAGTCTCTTTGTGCCATTAGTGACAAGAAAAGTTTGCCTTGATTTGCCTCTGGTGAAGTGAATGAGATATAAATGTATGATATTTATGGATGTGAGGTGGCTCTGCTAGGATGTGCTGCTTTGGACCCGACACTGATCAGATACAGATAAAAGCAGCTTTGCTTACAGGTAAGTGATCTATCCACCTGGCAGCAGCCTCTTGATACTCGTATAGACTTGCTCATAGTTGTTACTCATCCTCATGCACTGAAGCAATTCTAGTCACATGCACCTTTCTCAGTAGTAATCTGGGACCTTCATTGACCTCTTATCAGTGACCAGTAGGAAGTGAAACAACACACAAGTCTCTGGCCCAGCCCACCCGTCCCCTTGAATTACAGTGGCCTACAATAGACACAAACAATAAAGTCACATTTTCACCATAGAGATGAGTACGTTAGCTAATTATAGCAGAGAGCCAGCAGGAACATCTAGCGAAGAGTTAATATATCACAATGCAAAATGCTGCTTTGTCATTTGCTTTTTTGGCTGTAGAACGAGGCTTTTTAGCTTAGTTAGCTTAGTTTTTGTAGTTGTTCTCCATTATTGAGCAGTGGAAGTGTGAGTAGGTGAGGAGGAGATTGGGAGTGTCTTGAAAATCCAATGGGTGGAACAGAGTACGGTATTGATCAACAACCCTGTCCACCCCCCCCCCACAGATATATGATGGCCATCTTGTGCTATGGGACAGTAACACTTCTATTTACTGCCCCTTTAAAGGTTTGTAACCCCAAGATATTTTGCAGACGTTGGTTGTCGGCACTTTTGTTTGTCGTCCTCTGTTATTTACAACTGGGAACTTTGGGGAAAAAAAGAGGTTTAACATGTTTAACATATGAAAAGTCCACCTGTTTCATGCTACAGGCTATCAGTGGCCATCTTTAGCTGAGTATGGCGCCAACTGACTTTATTGCCCTCAGCCTTTTCTTTGTCATTTGTAAAGGAATGGCACTGAGCTTTTGAAGCTGGCGGCCCAAACAGACAGCACTAAGACACTGATGGGTTGTAAAGCTGTCATTATGTGTGGGTTAACTGGACACCGCGGGGAGGTCCGTGTTCACTACACAGGTTGTTTAACTCACCGTAGGTACAGGGCAGCCTTTCATTTCAATAAAGGATTCAAAAACAAATAATAAAAAAGGCTATCGTAATGTATTTGTTAGCATTACAGAGGCAATCGGTCGTCTGAATGAGTTTTCTTTTTCTTTTTTTTTTAAAACCTGCCCTATTTAATGGTACTGCCACATCTTTGGCTCCCATTCACCACATAGTTAGAGTTCTGTTCAAAAGGGTACTTCACACTGAGGGTAGGTATGGGTTTGGTGTGCAGCGTAGCCATTCACTAACTGGGAAAAGGTTCAGGTTCTCAAGAGAATTGCAGGAATTGCAATGACTCAGCTATAGCTTTTAGTAGCTTGAATGCTTGCCATTTGCTTTGGTAATGGCTGCCCTCTGTATACTTTGGCAGGCTATAGGGATGGTGCACTGGAGACTTTGATGCTACTGGTCCTGGTAAGATGTGAAATGGCCTTAGACTTTCTGAGAAACTAAAACCTGTTCATCTTCTGTTTCCTGCTCACCACTGGGAAGGCTGACTCATCAAAAGAGGGCTCAGTTGTCTCCTTAGGGTGGAAGTTAAGAAATTTTGTTCGTTCGGCCCTCGGCCCTTTTATTTATAGTAATAACCTGGGGAGACTTTGTAGTACAGCTTTTTGTCCGGCTGCATCACCTGATCCTACTGTAACAGCATCCCTCCCTCCATCTTGCCATTCTTTGCCGCAGAGCTGAAATTCCACCCTGCTTTCTCTGAGTGCTGCCACCGCTGTGATCATTATTTCATATGCCACTCTGCACTTCTTCATTTATATCTACAAATTAAAAAATAAAAAAATCTTCATGCGGCACACTGAGCAGGCGGCGCCAGTCAAAATCTCCAAAAATGTTTTAGCAACAAAAACTATAGGTGATTACACAAAGATCTTTGATGAAGCGCTAACAAGCTAGTTCCTCGGTTGTTTTAGTCGGGGATGGTTTTGTAAATTTCTGTCACAACGCTCTAATAGGCGACAGGTGAGAAGCGACTGAAAAGCCTGCTGCCGAACACAAGCTGTTTCCTGTGACAGCTTCATCTGTGAAACCATATTCTCTCAGGGCTCAAAGCCTGCCCAGGGATCACTGAGACCATTTAAGATTACATGTCTGCTGGCAGGGAGCGGCAGATAGGTGAAAATAATTGGCTTCGTTAAACCCAACCCCCCCCCCCACCACCACCACCCACCAACCCCACCAACCCCACCCCCTCTCTCGCGGTCCTGTTGTGAATGATGACAAACTGAGTGACACGGTGAGGTAAAAGGAGATGGGGGCCCAACCTCCCACCACCCACCTAGGCTGCCTGTCTAATCTGCACTGATGCTGTTACTAGGCTCCTGTGGCATATAATCAAGAGAGGGAAGCCTTCTGCCCCCACTGATTGGGTGTAAAAGAGGTTGAGGACCCAGTTTCATGCAATTAGTGGAGGAATGCCAGACGCTAATGGAAAACAGAAGTGTTGGCAAAGCATTATGATGGGATTGTGGGGGCCGGAGGAAGTGGAAAAAGGGGGACATTTGCCCGTGGGGGGAAAGAGTGGCGGCGTACAGTATTTGAAACAATGAACTGGAATGGACGTGGGGAAATTGTCAGTACACAGCATGCTTTTGGGCTTAGGGCTTATTAGGGAGGGGCATTGTGGGAAAGCGAGGCCGCTCAGTATAACACGATAAATATTATTGAAGTAATGCAGATGGTTAGGCGCAGGGGAGCACTCTAGAGGGGAAACAATAGTGAATGGGTATTTCTGTGGTGATTAAGCTCTAATTCGTGTTGACGGCAGATATGGCGTTGATTCTTTCACAGGGCTGTTGGCTGAGCAAATCTGATTGGTGACAGAAGAGGGGGACGAAACCTTTTGTGTTAGGGACAATGTAGCTCTGGAAAAAAACAAAAACGTACACCATAGCATGAATTTGGGGTATTTATTAGGGATGTTATGAACGTTATGTTGACCGAGCATTAAGGCGGGGCTTCATATTAATACTCCAACATCAGAGAAGAGGAGTCTTGTTAACAAGGCATGGCAGGTTTGAGGATAGTGTGAAAAAGCACTCCAGAAAAAACTCATCTGCAAGTAATTTGCCGTGTTTATATGTAATAAAATTAACCGGGCCCCCCTGCTGAGTCTGCTGGGCAAAAAACACATAACCATTGGTTTTGTTAAACACTGTCAGGTGGCTTCTAAGTTAAGCACGAGGGAGTAAAACTTGAAGATAAATGTCTGTGTGTTTCAAATTAGATCACATAATATATATTTTACGTCGCCTGTGCTCGATTTAGCTCAGTTGTGACATGTGCTGCTTTGACTTCAGTTCATGGCCGTGTGAGAGAGGGTGATTCCTGATTAAATCCACAATGTTTTATTCATGTGAGGGCTATCAACAAGGAATCATGGAACGAGCAGGCACTGCAGAAATAAGGGTGCGCCATGGGACAGGAGCGGAGAACACTGCTAGTTCAGCATGTTGGATCGAGGGATATCTTTCGGTCGGCGTGGTGGCGTCCCTGTTAGCGAACCAATTAGAAACGATCACCCATCAGGAATTAAGATGAAAGCGGCAGCGCAGATAAATTGGAAGATTTCTCTAAAAAAGCGTGGCAGATATTACACAGCGTTAGAGGGGATTATAATGTCACAACTCAGAGTTAATGTGCAGCAGTAGAGGAGATCTGAACGAGCCTCGGCAGTCTCTCAGGGATGCTGCCACTTTGTGCCCTTCCTGCACTGCCAGAGTGTCATTGGAGGTTTTAAATAAATAATCACAATATGCACTTATCAGATGACAGCTCTGCTTTCCCTGTCCTGTTTCCCCCGTGCACCCCCACTCATCTTTGGGGAAGTTCAGATTTGAGCTGTGACAGGAAGGACAAGTCCCTGCCTGCACCTGCAGCAAAACCAGCTCTGCCTTGGCCGGCGTACAAAAGTCGTTGCAGGAACAACAATGACTCAAAACACGCAGGGTTTGGCCCAACGCATAGGACTATTGTTTGGCTGTTGCCAGGTAAATTATCTTATGTAGCTCCAAGTATGAGTCACTCTGCACGGTTTACACAGACCCTGACATTGTTTCACTGTCGGCTCGCAGATAACGAAACAGGAATTAGCACGTTTACGCTGATGAATTGATCTAAACCCGATTGAGGAGATGCTCCCGACTACTGGCGTCGTCGTACGCCTTTTAACTGATTCTCTTAATCGGAGTAAGTTCACAATCAGCAATCTAGCAGTCTATCGGGGCGTGTTAATGCCTTAGTCAAACCGCTCATGTTGATGGTCACCCGATACAGTAACCTGGTGGTATTTACACAGCAAACAGCACGGTGCAGTGCAGTGGAGTCGCGAGCAGCAGGCAGAAATGAATCCATTTAAACCGGGCTATTAGAGAAATCGCGTTATTTTCAAACCATGTAAACGTTGTAATCGAAATATTACCTTTAAGCTGATTACTCCCAGTAGTCGGAGTATTGGCGTGCACATATATATATATATATGTACTCAGTGTCATTCTGTGGAGCCCCAAGACAAAACCTACAATAAAGCCAGTTGCTTGTAATAAAAAGGACCAAACCGATGGGAGAGTGAAGGAAGTGGTAGGTGCTTCCCCCATAGTAAGGCTCTATTATTGCCTGCACTGTTTTTCTCAGGAGGCACAGTGTCCTTGGTACAGATGTTGGAATTTCATGTGTGGTTAGAGCGTTTTCATAGCCTTTCAGACACTACTCCTTATGGGTAATGGCAGGGGATGGGCACTCAGTGGCTGTCAAACCTTGAAGCTTGCGTTGCGCGAAGAGAGACCGAGGCGTGTTTGTCTGGCAGTGGTGCCTGTGGCGTTTCAAACCATCTCATATTGGCCATGTCGCGGTTAGTGAAATGTGTAGAAATTATATGGAGGACTGTCCCGAGAGTAAGCTGTGGCAGAGCGAACCACACCCTGCTCGCCCACATGTCTACGCTACACCGAAAAAAAAGAGCCATGGGTGACATCAGCTGCAGGCCGAGCTGTTTAACCGGTCTCGGGATGGGAGTCATAATCTAGAAAAGCCGTTGAATTTACCCCCAGGTGGTGTGTGGGTGTATACATATATATATGTGTGTGTGTGTGTGAATTTGTTAAACAGGGAGTGTTTGTTCAGCAGGCATTTCCATAAAACATTTGTTTGAGTTTGAGAGAATTGAGCATGTTACTCAGACACTGTGAAAGCCGGGGATTAGCAAGCTGACCCCGCCATCGCTGAATTTTACTGAGCGGCAGTGTCAGTGTCGAGTGTTCACCTTTCTGCCTCATAACAACCCTCCGTACTATCATGCAAGCCAGTATGGGCGGTCTCAGATGCTCAACCTCAACCACATCCCAGGTGGACGATGTTAACGGATATTTTTACAATACATATTTGAAGAACCTTAAAGCTGCACGAGGCAACGTTTTTCTTTTTCTTTTGGCCTGCAGTGCTCCTGCCTGTCTCATTCATACTTCAAGAGTTGTTTTATTTTTTATTCACTGACCTTCATGGAAACTATGTATATTTGGTGTATGATATATTCCTGCTTTGCTCTGAAGCCCCATCCTCAGTGAAGCAGCCCGTAGCGTATTGCTTTATTGACCTGCACCGAGCCAAGTCCTCCTCCTCTGTCCCATGCCTGGGTTATTGAACAAGGAGAGGAAGGTTGCCTTGCACTGTGTGTTCTCCTGCTTTTATATTGACAACATTATTAAGCAGCTTGCCGACATTTGAATCAACGTGTTTTATTTATCTAAACATCGTAATCCTGTGGGTTGTTTTCTCGTTTGTTTTACTCCCCACATTACAGAGCGCTATTTCTTCTCAATGGCACATCTGCTGGCTGCATCTGCGAGGCGGGTGCCAAGGCTGGGAAACCAGGTGTGCCGCGGAACATGACCCGGGTATTAGAGAACGAGAGGCAGAAGTTATGCCCTCCCCCCCTTTTCCCAATGGTTGTATTTTACTGCACGGCACCAAAAGTGTGGCTTCACCATGTTTTTATCTCTCGTGGATGATTTGATTCTCACACACACAAAAAAAACATGGTGTTAGCAGTTTTTAGTTGTTAGCAACGTCTTGTCCAAGGCCACACGGCGATGGATGCAGGCTGTTTACAATCAACAACATTCCCTGTAGCGGCTTGTCGGTAAGAGGATTTTGGCTATGGTTCCCTGTGGGGGGAATTCCAACACTTTCTCTTTTTTCCCCAAAAACAGAATTATAAATCGACATAAAAGCACACTGCACTTTGCTTATATGTCTTTCAGACTGTCGGTGCGTGAATAGATCCATCCTCTGGTCATTAATTGTTAATATTTGCGTAGAGGAGAATGAAGTTGAATATAATTCCAAAATAATGCCCTGCACATTACATTAGAAATATTATTTTGCTGGACGGTCCTTCACTGTCATTTAATTAACTTAATTAAATCATTCAACTGTGTTCCCATCACGCTCTATAAATAAGCCACATTTGTATTCAGCTGTTCCTTAAGGATATTTTCTGCTGCTTTGCCTCCATAATGCAGTTCTGAGCTGTGCACTGATGCTCATATGAAAATTTGATGCACTACACGCTTGGTTCTCCCCCGCCGGCGCACCGGGGCAGGACACGCCTCTCCCTCTCCCATTCCCCTTTGATTTGGCACCCCAGCTGTTCCGCTGCTCTCTGTCCTCTCCATCAACCTCCTATTCCCTCTTCCTCTCTCTCTCTCTCTCTCTCTCTCTCTCTCTCTCTATCCTACCACTGTAAAAATTAAAAATTAGAGGTTTATGCCTGCGTCTATTCTCGGTGTGCGCCCAAAATCCAAAAGTAGTCTGCGAGGAGCTTATGGGTTCCTCACCGTAAAAATTTCACCCTTGGGTGGCGTCTTCGGTGATGAGGATTTTGGGAGTTTTTTGGGGTGCTTTGAGGAAACTTACCAGGGAAAACTGCACCACTGTCACAAAATGTACATATTTCAGTCCGCTTTTGTGGCTATTACATACTTGTTACCCAGGAGCCATATGGCGCACATGTTAGGGTGAACATTGAAGGTGCATTTGCCATAGTTTATATAAGCCCTGACCATAGAGAAGACATGCTTTGGTAGAGTGTTTAATGTACTGATACTGATTTAGGGACAGTAATTGTATTGATACTCTACTTGGCTCATGTACAACTGTTAATTGACCAATGGCAGTGATGAATTGTCCTATTGTTGCACTACTACTGTAACAATAGTAAGTCAGATCAAAACAGACTAAATTAATCTAATATCTAATGAAGGCCTGATTTCTTCATGATCTAAAATCCAGCCCTGTTCTGCTGGTAACCTGTCAGAGAAGGTTCTTCTGAAGAACGTTTCATGAAGGCTCAAAGTACCTAAAACGCTTCACTCAGTTTCAGTTTGTCCAAAAGTTTGCTAGGAAAGTTTCTTGTTTACAGTGTGGGTGTTCCAGCTTCACCAGGGAGTGTTCAGTATCATGCTTAACACAAAAAAGGAGACAGCAAACAGAAAGAACACACAATGAAAGCGTCCTTTACGTGTATTTATGAAAGGTAGTATCTTTCTCTCTGTCTCTCTATTATTTGTGTCTATTTTGTGTCTTTGCCTTGCCTTTCCAATAAAGTTGCCACAGATCCTTTTCCATTGTGCCATCTGTGAACAACGTGATACCGGTGGGTTACTCTAGCCCTTGGACATGAGGATGTTAGTGACATGATAGACGTGTCCTGGTGTGTGTGACACTGCTGCATGTTCATTCCAATTTCTATGATGCATCACATAGATGACAACTAAAGCCCCTTTTTCACCGTCTTAACATCCCATCAGTTGACTATGCTATACTACTAAACCATTGTAAAGAATTGGAGTATTTGCTCCTGGGGATGGCCTTTGTTTGTGTGTACTTTTCTGCTGCTGTTGTCATTGGTTTTCCTGCCAGGGGCCCCTTGGAGGGTCTGCTGCACGACTCTGTGAACCATACAGAGCAGGCCATATAGTCAGTATAAACATCTCGGAGCCAGATCTCAGGCCGGTCACCTCAGCAAGGTCAGTCAAGGTCAGCATTGTCCCGAGGAGATGGAGTATACATCCGCCTTAACACGGCAAAATGCTGGACTGCTGTTTTATTCATGCATGTGTCGGGTCAATAGGTTGAACCTATTGAATATGTAGACAAGATGGACCTTAAATGCTTTTTATCCATTAGTGGCTCCGAGTTTATAACCAGGCTGTTCCAGGTCAATGTAGTCTAAATAGGATAAATGAGGTTCTACTGTATCTAACTTCTATCCCGTCCTAACTTACTGGTTCACTGAATCATGAAAACATTAAACATGAAATATTTAACTACTTTCCCTGTTATAAATATAATTAAGCAACGTTAATCTGCACTAGAACTGCAAATGTTTCTCTAATCTGAAAAACCTGCATTCCCGAAGCATTTGGATTAATGCTGTTTTAGACGCCGGGTGCTTCAAGGGCATCTGTGTTGGATCTTCAAAGAGGAACGGCAACATCACCTAATAAAGACTAGAAACAGAAATCGGAGCTTGTGGCGTGTTGCTGTGATAACAAGGAAACATGGGCAAGACTTACAGTGTGAGATAAAAGAGTGGAAGTGCACATGGCGTTGGTGACGGTGTTAAGCAAATGCTCAAGAGCAAGCACCACCAGCTTGGTTTGAAAACCTAACCCCTAACACCCTGGGTTTACAGGAAGCATGGGGAAAAATATTGTTGGCTTCTTTGAGCACAGATTTTGAACTGCTCTTTATCTTTGTTTGTGTGTGTGTGTGTGTGTGTGTGTGTGTGTGTGTGACTATCTCTTTATCTGTTTGAAGTGGTAATCTGCCAGTTCCTGTTTTTTATTGTGCCATATCTTTGGTGCTCAGCACTGTGTCCAGTACTGTGATGTTTTTTTCCTTGGAGTTTCTGTTGATAAAGTTTGAGTTCCTGTAGGTGGCGCTCTTTTGTTTGTCTGTCCAGCCACGGTGGCTATTGCTGCTCACGCTAACCACCCAGTTCTTCTTCTATTTATTCCAAACGAACCGCTGTTGCTCCAGAAACATAAATCACTTCCTGTATGGAGGAGGATTTTCCCCCTGGAAAGACCTACCTGCCACCGGGAGTTTAGAACAGCAAATGCTTTGGTGAACTGTGTATAGGTTGAGTCATTATAGTTTTATATCACTCAGCATTAGAGAGACACAAAACAATTATTTATAGACGTTTATTTGTTATTGAAAAATGTCACAAATTATTACACTTGGTAGGAATCAAGCTTTTTTTTCCAGGCTGCAATGCGTCTGTTTTGTGCACAGAGAGTGACCATGCAGCTGCTATCCAATCTAATCACACTGCCATCCGCCCGACGACTAATCAAACTTTTAATTCTCCTGCGGTGCCTCATTCTGTAATTGGTTTATGCAGTCACCAAACAAGGCACATTTAAACTAGTAATCCCCCTGACACAGCTGCACTTGCTAAGTCTGCTGATATAGCTCATACCAGAAAGAAGGAAAAACTTCACACGTTGGTTGTTAAGTGATTGCGGATGTCCAATGGAGGCCTGTCGCAGTGTTTGGAGAGAGGCTACCGGTGGGTGTGAGGGACAACCCCGATACGTTGCAGGAGTGACAACAAAAAGAGGGATTGTGAAGGTGTCGCTAGGCGTGGGCGATATGACTTCAAATCAATATCACGGTTATTTTATTTTATTTATTATTTCACTTTTACCTCGATTACAATTAATGAACGGTTATTTATTTTATACAGGGTGTTTTATTTTGAACATTTACCGGATGTTCTATGCCGTTCCTGTGTCTGACTTCCTGTCCGGCTTGAACAGTCAAAACCGGTTTGAACCCGGCGTTAGTTGGACGGGGCGGGCCTTTTACGCTTTTTTTTTTAACCCGCTACCACACAGAGATTTGCCATTTTCTTTGTTTCGAAGAGGAAGAGGTGATAATAATCCTTCCTCCGACATGTTACATTACATTACAATCATTTAGCACAGCGACTTACAATAAGTGCATTCAGCGTAGGTAGGCGAGAGCACCACCAGTCACCTGTGAAACATGGTGAGCATGGCGCTCTGTCCCTCGTAATCACTGGTAACCGAGCTCTGCGGAAAGCCTCTGCCATGTATTTTATGTCATGTTCACTAAAGCGCCGGTTTGTTCAGCGGAAGTTGTGCGTTTCCAGGAGGTGTATCTGAAACTTTAATGTGTGATTCCAAACAACTCCTGAACTCTGCTCGCCTCAAGCAAAGTCTCCATCAACATAGGCTACCTAAACATAGGAATGGAAGCTGCAAGAAGCCAGTCACAGTGATAAGCTCTGTGTAGTTTACCTCTCTGTGCCAGATTTCAATAGCTTCAATAACACAGTGGGGGTGAACATGGTGTGGGATATAACTACTAGGTCTGTGTAAGGCCTGTAAAAAGGAAAAAGGAAAAAAAAAAAAGAGGAGGCAGTTTGAACTTATTTTTCAGAGGTAGCTCTCAGGAGGAAAAAGAAAAAGGTTGGACATCGCTGCTCTCCAAAAGGAAATGTGAGTCTTAACAAGAATAAGAATTTATCACACCAGTTTAAGACGGGTCTTTGTATGATAAGCATGCAGAGGTTTTGGCAACCTCTCTCCCACGGTGGGATTTTGTCAAGCTCCCCTGCAAAATGTACAACGGGCTTACTGATTTGCTGCTGTAGCAAACCCCTCCACGACCCCGGCATAGTGAGCACTGACGGTCATGCCGGAGCCTGTTTCAGCAAAAACATGAAGGAGATCTTGGAAGTACACTGACATGGAAGTTTCTTTGTATCTCAGCGAGCGGCTCAAAACAAACCCCCGCAACACACGGGGGCCACTTTGTAGATCTCAAGTTGCGAGGAGAGATTTATCACAAAACCGCTAGAAAAACACACCACGGCGCGCTTTGAGACCAATAAATGCCGGGGATAGGATTGTGTACTGCAGATAAAAATGGCCTATAGAGGTGATCTGAATGATAATGTGAAAAGACACACACCTATACACACTCTCACACACACAAACCTTTGTTTAGATTGACTTGTGAAGCAAGCGGGTGTCTGACTACTGAGGTGTCTGCGATCGACGGACTGACTCATTTAAGGGCGTGCGAGGTAAATCAAGTCTCGGCAGGTCGGTGACGTTGTTTACGCTCTTCTCCCGCTTGTATTGAAATGTAAGCAGCTGGCTCTCCCGGCCCCGCAACGCTCAACGTCCTGACAGTGGAAGATCGTTCAGGTGTTCAGCCGAGTGTGTCAACGGGTGTGCAGCCGAGCCAGCCGTTACGAAGGTTGAGCGCCATCAGCAAGAGTGCAACGATGTTTCACGCTCCTCCTCTGACCGGCCCTGCCTGGGCGAAAAAAGCAGCGCAAACAACCTTGGAGCTGTGTCTCGTCACAGTTCATCAGCCAAGCAAAGTCAAGCCGGGGCTGAGCTGTGGGGAGAGAGGAGAGCGTCACCTCGGCCTGCCCAGGCCTGCTCACCCTGCGGGGGAGTGGCAGCACATTAACAAAGCGCAACCGCCCAGGCTGCACCTAAGAGCTAGGAGCAGCGAGGATCTGTCCTTCACCCACCTAATCAGCCAAGGAGTAGGACACAGACCTGGCCGCCCCCGAATCCTCCTAACAAACTGTCGATAAGCAACCCCCGTGCAAAAGAATCATGCTTGATATGGCCGTTTCTGCTCGGCTGGTCTCACGGATAGATGGTAGGCACGGCCCTGTCATCTGGCATTCTTCTAACTGGGTCACAACAAGGTTCACTTTAGTGCAGCTCAGTGAGTTCAGCTCGGAAATGGGTGTATAAATATTGAACAGTTTTTTTTTTTGTTCACATTTTTTTCCCCCTCTGCAACAACACGAAAAAAGGGGGAAGAGACATCTGTATTCATGAAGTAAATTGTATTTCAAAAATATAGCAAAATTATAGTTAGCTTGATAATTGCCAAATAAGTGTCTGTTCTGGGAATAGGAAGACAATACGTTGTTAATTGCCGTACACCATCGATGCTCCCACCTCCTATGAAACTAATGTCTTTGATCATTGCCGGGGAAAAAAGAAAACACGCTGTTAAATCTAAATGCATCTGTTATTAATGTTAGTTTGTTGGTTAATCCACTTTCATTAGGAACAATAAACTGACATATTAATAAGCTACTCTTGTTCTGAAAGACTTTACAAGGTCTAGAAGTGGTGCAGAGATGGGCTGTTTTTTTGTGTTGAGAAATACAAATCTGCCACCAGCTACAATGTTAAAAGAACTTTAACACCTACTAAAAAAGACACCCCAACAAAAACGAGAACATTTTGAAATTTTTTTTTTTCATCATTCTGTTTCAGCTAACACAGCAGCATGATGCACATAAACAGTGGCACTAGAGAGGCTGCTTGTTAGTATAAAGCATTTGGTCCTGATAGAAAACACCCCTGAACCACCCCAGCTCCCATGGACACCAACAGATCTATTATGTATTAAGGGTTGGGTATGACGCTGCACAACACGTGAGCATACATTGGAGCCAAGGTGGAATTTATACCCAACACTTAGATTAGTCAAACTGTCTGTTTAATCGAAATGTTTTAATGGAAATGACATACGAGTAGAGCCAAATATGGCAGGTCCAGCTTTCATCCGCTAGCTGTTGATTTAGCTTTGTTTGCTAGTCCTGTTTGGTTTGGATCCACACTTTCAGACAAATGTCTCATAGTATCTTTCATACATTGTATGGGTGGTGTCTGCATCCGTATAGTTGTCACTACTATCTATTGCATGTGACTGTGTTGCCTTCTTTTGCTGTCCTGGACACACACGGTACATCCTGTTGAAATTAATAGCTGTAATTAACACACTGATAGCTTAAATGCATGAAACAGTCTAAAATTACAGATAACTTGAAGCAAAATTGAATCCAAAAGGAATACCCCGGTCACAGCTCACTGCCCTGTACAGTCCCACCAGGATTTCGCAGAGTTTTTTTCTGATTATTGCGGCCCAAAATGATTGAATTTGCAGCGGCTTT
This sequence comes from Hoplostethus atlanticus, assembly GCA_034670405.1. Lineage (NCBI taxonomy): Eukaryota > Metazoa > Chordata > Actinopteri > Trachichthyiformes > Trachichthyidae > Hoplostethus > Hoplostethus atlanticus. Next base: position 4,976,580 of record JAXDDX010000003.1, on the reverse strand, counting down.
TATCAAAAATTGCGATGCAATTTGCGATATTTTTCATGTTATCTTGTGGTAAAACAGCAGGAATTGATGAAAATTTCGAGCCTCCCATCCTCCCCAAAACATTGTAAACTGCCCACTCTGTTTTTAGTTTCTTTATTTTTTAAGTAGTAGAGTAATCGTCACACATTAATACCTCCTGGGGCCGCCGGCTGAAAACTAGTTTTACTACACATGAACTCTCTCTAGTGCCTTTCTTTGTCTTTCATTCCTTTTTAATCCTAGTTTTCTTTACATTATTTGTGTTTGTTTTTTTCCCTTTAGGCTGCGATGCAGCATATCTACAGTTTGCCATTGTAGCACCTGTAAAAATATATATATTTTTTAATACCTGCCTAATCCCTTCAATGTTTTGTTTAATAATATACTGTGGCATGTAGTTATTTGGTCAGTTCCAGGTTTATTGCACCTGCCAGTAGGTGGCGGAGTGAGCGGTTTGTAGTTCATTTTACTGGAAGACATAGAAGAAGGCGAGTGGGAGTGGTTGGTCTGTGCCGATAGTGGGGAATGGTGTGTGTCCGGTGCTACCTTATAGCCAACTTGCATGCTTTACAAAATATTGCTGCGAAGTAATAAAATTAACGTTTTCTACACCACTAATGCAGTCGCTGTGTAAATGGTGTAACACCATCACATCATTAGTTGACCCGTCACGTTCCCGTCTGCTCTAATCTGTCAGTGCTGCCAGTTTGACACAGAGAAAAGGAGAGAGGTCCGGAGCGGAGAACACACATCTAACTAGTCACCGGCCTGTTAGCAGCAAATCAACTTGAACAGCTTATGAAATGATTAGGCTACACCGCGGTGCGGCGCGTCCAACCGGCCCAAAGACCTACCGGGATTCGTCCCGGTTGTCCGTAACCATATCAAAGGCTCACGATAACAAGAAAGCAAATGGTGCAAATTCCATATTTAAATAACCAAACTCCCGAACATGTAGGAGTGTTAATGTGGAAGCATTGGCCAATTTGACCGTTTTATGCGGGAATATTGCGGGGTTTTGGCAAAATTTCAAGCTTTTGCAAGTATTGCGGCAGTTGGTTGAACTTGTGTCAATTCTTGCGATCGCAAGATCGCAACATCCTGGAGGGACTGCCTGTATGTAACTGTGGCCTGAGTTAGCCCAGATGTTGAGCCTTATTCCAGGATGCATTCACAAGATTAGTACACCTGCTGCAGCACAAGCTCTTCCAACTTACTCTTATATATTTTTGATTACAAAAATGCAGTTTTGACAATTGTCAAAACACTTGGCAACTCTTGGCTCATTTCTATTGAAATATTTTCAACCAGCCGTGCAAAGGTGGGATTGAAAGTGAAAGAGTGTTAGAGCTCAAGGTATACTCCTTTTGAATTGTCGAAGGGCACAGGGAAGATGGGAAATTTTCACCAAGCTGCTGTGAATTTGAGGTAACAGATAAGTGTGCTTCTAAGCTCAAAACATTGGCATTTCTAATCTCAGGCCCAGCGAGTATTTCCTGGGTGTTACTTTTTGTAGAAGACCCCATGCAGGCTGCAGGCATAGTGATCCTTACTAAATGTAAAACACTCAGGTATCATTGTTCTAATTGTCCCTGTTATTTAATTGACTGATAGGACTGAGGCTAAAAGAATAGCAAAATGCACTCCTGCATGCTTTTGTCACCCAAATCAATACATTTGGTGCCCTGAATACACACAAACAGGCTTCGACAACTGCATTGGTTTCATGTAAACTTGTTCTTTGTCCCTGACCTTTTTATAGGATTGTATCCATGCTTTGTCTCCCAGTGCAGGGCCGGGGCTTTCCCTCAGTGCCTCACCAGAGGCCCGGCTTGATTGTGACAAACTAAAAGGAAAAACAATATTTGCTGATAGATTATCAAGCATTGTGCATTATCACATACTCGACTGTGGGCTAATTTGCAGCCCTGCAAATGCAAATGCAAAGATCTCGCACGTCACCGCTGCCTTCACGCTTTCCCCCAGTAAACCCCAGTTTCACAGCTAGTTGGAAACACTGTCGGTGAGGTGTTAACTCGCTTCTCTCACCTTAATGTTGCACAGTACATCTTCAACAAATATCTAAAAATAGAGACACAAAGTGGTGACGTCCTTGCTTGGTTCTCCACATTGGTGATGTATTGAAATGGGTTATTTGGTGCAGCGAAACATTAACCAGTTAATGCATAAACCCAAACAGCAGGTCCTCTCTGTGTTAGTCTATTGAATTAACAGTTTTGTGATCTTTTGCACTCATTAGCGAAATGATAACAAATATTGTCAGAAAGACGATTCCCATTCGTGTGACGGATGAAAAGCTTTGATACTGCTCTTCTGACAGCGTCTTCAAAACAATTCCCTTTGTGATGTCTTTTAAGTTTAGCGAGCTTGCTTCATTTCCTCACAGCAAACCATATTAATGCGATAAAAACCAGAGCACAATACACCTCCGTGCTCACCCCCTGAATCACACTCTGAGAGACCAGCAAGGTTACTGCATTGTGTGGGGGAGGATCCAGAAACCTGTGAAAAAAGGAGGTACTCTGGTGAACCGGTGCTCTCATGAAAGCGGTGATGAGTGCGCTTAGAGATATTTTTGGTGAAAGTCATCCATCTCTGAAGTCTTAGCACATGGGTAAACCCACGGGATTAGGTTTCATTTCACAGATTATTGTGAGATAAAATGTCAGAAGAGGAACATTTTCTTCTTCTGTGAAGTTCTGAGTGGAAAGCCTACAATGTGGAATGAAATAGGCGAGGTATCCACCGGAGCAGGTATCTTAATTCACTATCATCCAAACTCCAGCAGAAGTAAATTGAAATGTCCTTTTTCTGGATTACGAATCCGGCGAGTATGACCAGCCCGCTGCAGTTTGTGAGACCCCCCTCTCTAAAGAAGAAAAGCATTTACAGTGAGGGGGAAAATGTGTGACCAAGACACCACAAACTCTGTGATTCGGGTAACTTATTTGGAGAGGCTTCAACTGAACTTCAAACATCTCTTTAATGATCTATAATCCTTTGGCAGATCTTCAGTGGGCAGCCAGGCTTCCAAAGCTATTTTTACCAGGATGTGAAAATCCGTGATGAAATTAAGTCCGAAGCCAGAGAAAATAAATACGTTTCACCGTGTGTTTTTAAATAAACCAAAGGCTAACCTGTGCACTTGGTTGTGCAAAAAAAATATTTGATGATCCCCGTACCATCAATGTCTTGCATTTGTCAAAAAACCCTGTCCTTTTTTGATACGGCTGCAAGAGAAGTAAAGGGAGGTAAGAAAAAAAAGAGGAAGCACCAGGTGAAAGGTTCTTTGCAAGCCAAAGCAGCGCTGTCAAAAAGCAGTCTCCGTTGGGTCCTAATGGAGCCATTGATCCTGCACCGATGGAGGACACACCCAGTGGGGGACTGGCTCGCAGCGTCGAGACAGGTGTTCGCTCGATATCTGTCCCACTTCTCTGACCTTAAAGCTTTTAATCAGCTCTGCCAGGGAGCTTGTCAATCTTGTCAAACAATGAACAGCCCACAGTATAGACACAGTAAGAGAGGGCAATGTAAGAGTAAGAGCTCCAAATAATACCCCTGAAACACTGAGGAAAAAAAAACAAGAAAAAAATGTAGTACATGCAGTGGGCAGCTATTTTGTTTGGGCTCCCGACGGGCAGGCCTCTGCTTCTCCGAGCCAACCACAGAGGTAGTCTAAAGCCTGTCAGCAGATTTCAAATGCTGTTAATGTCAGAGCGTAGGCGTTCACGTGAATGATTTCATCTGGGATAAAGTTTTGTTTGTGGATAGAAAAAGTTGACTCACATCCCATCAGCGGTGCTCTTAGAGAGAGATGCTGCCATCCTGGGAGACGGTTCGCCTGGCCCATCCACAAGCCCAGGATGCTAATCGGCCCCCTTGCCCCCCCCCCCACCAAAACAGAAACGCTTTTCTATTGGCTACTCTGTTGAGTGAGTGATGGGGATTTCAACACGGACTAATTGAGTTGTTGAATCTCCCCGTGGCTTGCCTCCTTCACTTGCTCTGCCTCTGATCAATAGTAATACACCATCAGGATTTGTCAGCTATATATTTTTTTTATCTTTCTTTGTTTCATCAAAGCCCCACCGGCCAGAACCCGTTCTGTTCTGCATCCCTTACTGCATTTCAAGTCCAGATTGGCGCAGTCTGAAGTTTAACTACAGAATATCTTTTAACACGGAGGGTAATTACGGTGCCGGTTTGATTGCGGTTAATAGCACAAGCTGTCAGCAGAACAGTCACACAGTTACAATTTGGCCACACTGAAATTGCATTGAAGTATTCCAGTATTACAATTAAATATTAAATTAAGATTTGTAGGTGATTATGGGCGATTATTGATTCCATTTCTTGTAATTTGTGCTCAGTCTTATTGAATGCTCTCCGGGGCTGAACGTGGTGAGGCCCACTCCTACACTTTCTACACCATCTACCCTATGAGTTCATTTCCTGGCCTCTCTCTGTGCCCCTAACCCACAGCCCACCCACTACGCTGTTTTTCCAAATGAAATCGAGAAAGAAAACCTAGTTGGTTGCTTCATGATTTCTGATTCCTTTTATTGATTACTATTCCCATGCCTTCTCCTCACAGTCCCATTTTAGGCCGTCCTGTTTTTCTTCCCCTTGTGCATCTTTGAGAACGGTTTGGTGTCCCGGGTCTCTGTGTCAATACACATTGTTAGACATCTAACGACCAGTGGAGACTGGAGTAACTCATACCACCCTGCTCAGCTTTCAGTCTGTTCTTTCCCCTCGCTGTGGCTTTGTGGTTCCCTACTTATGTCTCCATGCCAGTCGCTTTTCACTTGAAAGGCCAATTGCGCACTGCAGACGTTAAAAGTGCTGTTATTTCATTTCATCTGTTCAGTTGCGACAATTAAACCTTCAGAAATCGAAGTATTTTGGTCTTTAAAGGGAGTGCAGCACGCTACAGTTCATCCCGAGTATATTCTGTCTCAGTGGTATGTATGTAAGGATGTTTACAATAAAGACCAATATGAGTGACGCCAAAATGAGAAAAAGAGATCTGAAATATTTCGTAATATCCCACATAGGGAAGGGCTTGAGATATTGAGAGATGATGTATGGAACCATGTTTACCTCACGCTGAGCTGCGAGAGGACGCAAAACAAAGTATATGTTGAGGCTCAGAGAGTAATGGGGGGAAGGCACTACTTGATCACAGCTGGAAAGCACATGCAGCAGCATGTGAACATGGTCCTGAGATGTGGTGAGCATTCAAATGGTTATATGTATGGGGAGCACGGAGCCTCGCTCGAAGCCCCTTGGAAAGATAGGCTGTGGTCATGGTTTAGGAAATGGTTCAGCCCTGGTCTCGGAGTTCTGCCGAGAACCGCTGCATTTCATCGAGGTTTATGATCATAACACACATGAAAAGGGGGAATTTGGCAAAGGCCAGAGTCCAGCATTCATGTTGAAATGCTCTGTGTTCCCATGTAGCCATCGCCGCCATATGTTAGCATCAGTCAGCAATCAAGTCTTTTTTGTTTACGTGTCGTACTTCTAACACATAAGAAATACATTGATGCTATTTAGATTTCTGTTCCAAACTTTTCAGCAAGTGACTTTGCCAGTTCGGAGTTTTAAAAATAGAAAATTTGGGGGAAATGAGCCTGAAACCTGTTGGTGACTGTGGCGTGAATGTGTCAGGTTAACTGCTCTCACATGTACATTAATAAACGCCTGTTAAAGTTTACATGATGTACCAAAATGATCTAAATCACATGATAAGATAACACAACATGTTCAGGGATAAAAATGAGTGCAGCGTATCTAAAATGCATCAGCTTAAGCGACGCCGTCCCCTCCCCCAGTGCCGAGAACAGGAAACTAATCCATGCCTAAATGAAGCGACTGTGGGGGGAAAACTAATAATCATACATGTATTTTCTTCTTAATTCCCTGCGCACGTGCAAGTACCAAGTTTATTTTAGTGTTAATGCTATTTGTGAGTGGATCGTAGTGGTTGAGGCCATCGGATTGCGATGCTAGGACTGGTATTGGTAATTAGCAACACTTGTTTTGAGCAATAGGATGGCATTTGTCAGAGTCCCTTGGTGACGGTGACTCAGACACATACTAAGTGTTCTTGTTAATTGATAGCAGACCGGGTCTCCAGCCCACTGCCCACTCCAGCTGGAGTGTGAATTCCCTCTCCTATATGTTAATGGCTCTGCTGTAAAAAATAGCCTGCTCCAGCCCGGCTGAAGAAAAATGGCTTAGCGCGTTATACCAACAAACAGAGCAGTGTGCACATTGCCCCTGCTGTCCTGTTTATGTCCCGTGGACTATTAGAGATGCACTTTGATGACAGCTAGTTCCTCTATTTTTTCTCTCTCCACACATCTTTAAAAATGTATGACATGCACAAGATTAATTTCTCTCAAGATGTCTTTGGAGACCGCCCCCATAAAAGGCACGGTGGAAATGTCTGAAAAAATCACAAGTGACTCTAATCAAATATTGATTGTGAGCTCTCTTTTCTTGGTCTAATAAGCCACTGGTCATGCAACAGTGCCTCTTGCCACAGTGATACTGGGCTTGTTTCCTCCCTAAAGGCTACCTCCTGCATGCTTGTAAGATATCAGCTGGCCTTTTGTATGGAAAAAAGAAAATGTGGAAAAAACTCCTCCAGTAAAGGTCAGCGTGGGTCAGATGCCAGCAACAATATTTTCTGCTCTCACTGAGTATTTCTTAAGGTCACCTTGCATGTGGTGTATGGATTTACATCCATCCAGTGGGAGTTTGTATTGATTATGTTGGAGATGTCAATGTTATGTTTATGTGATTCAGTATCTTTTATTTTATTTTCAGCCGATAATTCACTATTCAATTTGAGCAGAATGGTCGATTGTGTGCGTTTGCATCTGATTCTTGAAGTCTTAATGTTTCATAACGTATCCAACACAAGTGCACGGCGTAATTACATGTATTAAGTGTATGTACTTTATGCAAGACTTATCTTTACTGGTGAACAATGGAACAGATGGTGTGAGAGAAGGATTTGTCATGCATGGTTGTCCGGGGCCAGACTCTTTCTCAGCACTTTTTGGCAGGATTTTCTATGCATTTCATGCTGTATTTGCTGAATGTTTCTTGAGGTATAGGGGCGCCGCTGTGGTGCCGGCTCAGGCTGCGGCCCATCACAGGCTTCCCCGCTCCAAAGCCACGCTTCGATTTAACGCAAGAGTACTTCACATACACTGGCCAGTGCATATTCTGCGAAGACTTTTCTGGTTAGTACTTTGGGAAATAATACATTAGTGATCCAAGCAGGTGCAGTGAGCAGTCATCATCTCTGTCAGATCTCGATCATAAGGTGATAGAGATCTTTAATATCGGGTGAGCTTCTGGGAATGTTTATATGGAAGGATAATGTGCATTTAAGTGCCAAATAAATGCCGATCTGAATTCATTTCAGCGTATTAAATCAGCCGTTTCTCACTCTGAAAATCTGCAGTATGAGCACATATTCTCCCACTAGGAGTGCATACTATCCTAAAGGCATGGAAAACCATGCTTCTGTAGCAGTTGCGCTATTGTACCGTTGTATCTAGACTGTGTCAAAAGAATTGTGGACATAGCCTCTGTGTCACCCTGTGCTAATACTGAGATTTCCACGGGAGGTGTGTCGCCTGCAGCACCGTCTCTCCTCCGCTTTAATATCCTGAGTGCTGTAATCTGCTCACCATTTCTGACCCGCTGCATGTCACCGTCGCTGCTTACCCTCCCCTTTTACTCCCCCAAATCCTCTACATCGTATTTATATAACCCCCACCCCTTCACTCCTACCTGCTCCCCGCCAGGGCTCGCTCTGTCCGAGACCTCAATGCATAACTCTCCAGCACACCCATGGCCCCCTTTTTATTTATTGATCAGCACTTTCCTATTAAGACGCTCAACAGCATCCCTTGTTTGAAAGCCCAGGGAAACCTTTGCATTATTGAAAAATAACCAGCGCACGGCATTGTGTCCATTCTGTGGCTGAGATGCTTTGTTGTCTAATTGTCGGTGCTCCCCAGTGTGTTGTCTTGAGCCCTCTCTGATAAAGTGTATTATCTTGCTATTATCACTCTCACACTGTAACGTGATGTAATTCTCGATAGTGTATTTTTAGACCGTCACTGATACCTGGATCTGTTCCCCGTTTCTCCAAAGTTCCTGTCGGACGACCAAAACAGTTTCACTTGTAATCACTCGTTCACCATCGGGGGGGATTTTCCCTCCCTTTCACTTGCACCCGACCTTTTGTTTACTGACAGTTGCTCGGTATCTGGTATCAGTGGGTGATGTCATCCAGCCATTTGGTCAGGTAACGTCAACGTTGTTTATTTTGTGTCGTAGAACCGAAACCACAGTGGCCTTGTTTAGATAAGCTGTGGGGAGGAGGGTCAGGGCTCTCTGTGATATTGTGTTTACACACGATATGTCCTATAGTCTCTCTCTCCAAGGCAAAGCTTTATTTTTGGCCCAGCTTTATTTGTCATTGCCGCGGTCAAAGACGACTAAAATCCCAGATTACTTTTACCATATTTCCTATTGGTCTAAAATGAAAAGCATTAATTACAGAAACTCCACAAGCAGTATTTTGTCCCTTTCTCTCCTCTGTTTTCCTCTCTAATGTATTTGGAGGATAGGCAGAGGCTCCCTGTAGAGGTGTATACTGTACACTGTGTTATTGTAGTATGTATGTATTTGAAATCCTCTGATAGCAAAACGGAGTAGCAGCATTTTCCAGAGTTTCATTGAGGGATGAATCATTATTGTGCAGGAATAAGACGAGGAGATCTAATACAGGCAAACTGATGGGTCCCCTTGACATTTGAAATGCACTGAAGCTGCTGGAGGGGGCATCTGCGTAGGGCTCGCGTCAGATACAATGCAGGAGATACAGATACGTTAGGTGTGCATGGTTGAATGGTCAATGCTGTGCACTATGAACCTGAAACGTGTAATTTCATAACACGCCGCTACTGTGCCTTGCTGCTCGCTCTTTATGCTTCCCCTCAAACAGCCTTTGGGAGCAGTTGGAATGAAATGCTCGGTTTCTTTCATGGAGCGATCCCCGGATTGGGAAGTCGCCTAACACAATAGATATTCTGGGTAGTCATTAACATTTACAGCGCAGCAGATGTTACACTGTCTCCGATGAATGACTGTGTTGTACAAAAGACTATTTCAAATTTGAACCAGATAGTGGAAAATTAGGAACAGGAACAGGCTACTAACCGTCTGTTGCGGAGGGTTTTTAACGGCCTCTGCAGTCAGATGTTTGCTCAGGGAGACGGAGGGTTACGGGAGCTGCTTTGCCAGGTACAGCGTTGTTTACCCAGGAGATCCGACCGAAGCACCACCAAATAGTGGTCGAGTGTCGATTTACACAAATTCTCTGCCAGCTTCTCCTCCAAACCTCGCAGAGGTAATTTGACTGTATGGATCACACCTGCTGCATACATGTGACACATAAACTAATATAGAAGATACAAAGGTGTCTCTTAGCTCTTACCACTCCCTAACTGTCAGCAATAAAGACACATTATCTGTGAACAATTGTGTTTACTCTGCAAGCCATCTTTATCAGCCCTTTTTTGTCTGTTGAGTGATAATATGAGGACTGTTTGTTCCAGTAGAGGAATGCACAAGAGCCTGATGGGAGGTGTGTGTGTGTGTGCATCTCTTTGTGTGTGTGTGTGTGTGAGATATCCAGACTAAGCAGCCCATGTGTGGCCATGAATAGGGTAGGACAGAGGCCTGCGCTATTGCCGTGGGAACTAGGACTACATTAAACATCCATTATCCCGTGTGGCTACAGCCACGCTGAATCCACCGCCATCCCACTTAAGTAACAATGGAGTTACCACAACACAATTGAGCATGGCGGCGATATGATGGGTCCTTGGGAGATAAGCTTTAAAGCTGCACTTGGGAAGATTTTCATGTTAAAAAAATACACCTGTCTCTTCAGCCCAAATCACAAATTGGAGCTGCAACAAAGAAGAGAAGAGAGGAGCGTCTCACCCCCCTGATGGAAATAGATTTGCCGTATTTGCTGAAATGAAATTCTGGTGCTGGGTTTGGTCACTAGGGGGAAATCTTCTCAGGGCACAGGAAGTGACGAATTGAAACGTAAGAGTGAAATACAACACTCTCCTAAACAACAGCAGGCGAGCACTCTGCCCAGAGGAAGCTGCTCACCAACGATGGCTGAACCTCTTCTCCTCCACCAGCCACGAAGAAGAACAGATGTAGGTCAGGGGAGCGCTCGGTTTACTGATATCACGTTGATCATTTTTTTTCTCCTGCTGCCATTTGGGTTCAAGTGGCCTAATGCAGCTTCAGATGTAAGACAACAATAAGTGTCTCTTTAATGTTTGTATTCAGTCATACTTCATATTTACCTGCCTACCTCGCTAAAGATGAATCATTATGAACTTTCCTTGAACTTCTCCTGTATGAATGGCCTAGGTAATGGTAAACCAGCCAATAATAGTCTTTTAAATGGTTATTGGTTGTTGGCCAGTGCAGCTGAACAAAGACAATAGTTGTACAGATCCATCAGATGAGCTGCCAAATCGTCGCTCGTTCTAAGGAAAAGAAGTTTTAGGGTTTGGCATCCAATTGGTTTTCACATTTATGGAGTTTTTTGAGTTTTTTTGACATATATTTTGAGCCAGGTCTGGGATTACATCTGATTCAGGGACTAACCGGTGGATCTATTTAATATATTTGATCTTAAAAAGAATATCATATTCAACATCTTTCTCCGCACCAAAGCCTGAAGACTAAAAATTGAACATCACATTGTATGTTCTGTCGTCACTGACATGAAAAAAAAAAAAAAGCTGCTTGCTTTTCATTTCATTGTTCATTTAATGTTATAGTACCGATGGAGTAGATGGCATTTTAATTTCCCCACCTGGGAAATTAATTGACTCATTTGAATCAAGTGCAGTTCAGCTGGTTGTGACCGTAACCCTTTCATTGTACAGCGCTATCGTATTTCCCTGGGTATTGTCCTCCCACTGTAGAAAGGTCACTTGACTGAAGGCTGTTCAATGCAACATGCCTCACACTGCCCAATGCACCATATGCAAACAACACAAAGCACATGGTTTTCCTTGTAGCCCGACAGGCGAGATCTTATTACAGTTGAATGTTCTCTGTGCCGAGGCCTTGGGACTGTGCTGCTATCAGTGGAGGGCCAGACGGTAGAGCAGCTGTTTTAATAGTGGCCCTTATGTCCCCCTTGATCCAAGTCAGCTCACCTGGTGTGAATCAAACCACTCAGTCCTTTTTTTATATTCTGCCAGCTTGGGCATACTTTCTGCTTTGTTTGTTTATCCTATTGCTTTCCCCCTCCAGAAATAGGGCTCGTCTATCCACTGGCAACTCCGAGGCAGTGCCCAACCCCCGGGTGTATTAGAGCATGACTGTCCCCCCAGTCATTCTCTTTTCAGCACCAGAACAAAGCAGCAGCAGCAGCAACACCAGCCAGCCTCGAGCCCGCAGCACACCTACAAATCTCCCTGCAGCTCCGCCTTCCTCTTTGTCTCGCTCTTCCTCTCGCCAGATCTCCGTCTGCGCTACTTTGCCTATCCCATCCCGGCTCCTTTATTTTTTCCTCTTCCCTCTCTTAAACTCTGTTTCTGTTGCTCTGCGTCTCAAAACCTGCACAAAATCTGCCTTTGTAGTGCTCCTCGTATGTCTGTGCCTCGACTTCTCTATGGCTTTGCCGCTCCATGGTGTAGTCTGTAATTACAGCTCTGCTGTGTGCTTTGCCAAGGACTTCTCCAGCCCTTGAGTGGAAGGGGTCCCTGTTGGGGCCCCTGTTCCTTCATGGAAGGGATTTGGGCACTGTGGCTGTGTAATTATGCCTATCCCTCTGGTTTTTATTTGCGTGGGCTGCTGTTTATGTGGTTTAATCTGAGATGGGAGCACCGGGCTCCGAGGAGGAGGAGGGGGAGTCTGAAGCTCTCACAACCAGCCCCCCTGCCAGTATTGTTTTAGCATTCAAGTGGGTGAGGTCTAGCCAGGTACATATTTATGACTTTTCAAAGCCCCCCCCTGCACACATAACCCCTCGCTTCACGTCAGTTTAAGATTAAACTTTAACTAGTGTTGTCACACACTAAATTGTGTTTGCTCTTTCAAAAACAGACCATGGCTGCCACCACTGGTAATCTAAGCTGTGATAAAACGGAGTAAAGCATTGCCCCGAGCGGCGCAAGGACACAGGTGCTTCTCAAGGTACAGATGACAAGGTTGCCAGTCCTCCCTGTCAAACTGTATTAGCAAATCAATCTGTCATCTTCAAACCCCTCAAGTTTAAATCTCTGTAGAGGGGGTCTTGTTGATGTGGTCAAGAGGAAATGAAAGATGATGTGCACTCAGCAACTTGAAAAGGTTGTCGCTTTGTTTTTGTTTTTTTAATATCTGATTTGCTGTTGGTGGCGAGGGGACTGCACTCGAGTGAAAACACATAACAATGGATAGAAATTGCCTTCCTCCCGTAATGCACTCCTTCAGAGCATACGTTGAGGTTGGGTGACTGAGTTGCTATGAAAGATGGCAAAAAAATACATTGTTCTTCTTAATGGTCTCCTAGTCGAGGTCTGCGCCGACTCCTTTCTGTATGTATGCATGCATTGTTCCCCCGGTGTCCTTTTGGCTGACTGTCCTATACTTTTTAATAATATAACTTTTCGTAACAAGCGCTCACACAGGGACACGCCCCCTGCACCTCTACAGGTTCCCGCACAGTCGAGGCTACAGAGTGCATCAGCTTTGGTATTCACCGGGCGTCCGCACAGATGGAAGTCTTTCAGATACCTTTACACACTTTAAAGACCACGGTGGAAAATTTGTATCTCTAAGCACACCGATTATCCATCACTGTAATGCAGTTACTCGCTGTTAAGGAGTGCATGTATTCAGGCTCAGACTCCCAGCTCTATGCCGCTGCATATTTCCTCTCTGTTTATGACTTGATTCACTCGCTGGTTTTATGAGTCCATTGTGATTAACGGAGGAATTTCAGTCTTTCCTTCCTGTGGGTTCTCTGCCATCCATGGGAGATAATTATAGTGTCGGGCTGCTTGTAAATTCAAGCCCAGCCAAGGGTTGTCTGACCAGGAAACGATCATCAGGCTTCACCTGGAGAGGAGCATAAATCAAGCATGTGATGCCTGAGATAACAAAGACGTGGTAAAGACAACAGGAGACCTGCAGCAGAGCAACTGGAGTCCAGCTCAGGCGGAATGAAATAGGAGGTTTTTTTGCTAAGGTGTAAGTCTAGGAAGAGGACCTGATTGAAGAAAGGGGAAGGGACAGTTAATGGCAGGTAGGATGTTATCTCCGAGAGTGTGTGGACATGCCATTCATCAAGTTAAAAGCCGATGGCCAGGAGAGAGAAGGGAGGTTGAGGCCTGAGTTTAACAAAAGGTCAACGTATGCTTGGAAAACTAAACCATAGGCAAGTTTACAGAAGGCCCTTCTTTTGGTAATTGACCTTTTTTTTTTTTTTTGCTGCCAACTCCTCGCAGGCATGGATGATGAGGACGCCCTAATTACTGGGTTTTTATACAGCTAATGTGTGTGTTCTCATTGTGTGAATACCGACGCAGCACTCCACATTGTTTCTTTTAGTAGGTGCCCCGGGCAGTCATTGAAATATTTGTGACTGAAAAAAAAAAGTAATTAAAGTTAGAATGGGCTAGCCAGGTTGGTGCTGGGTAGGTGGAGGGAGCACAGCGGAGGATGACTCGGCTCTCGTACTCATTCATTAGTGATGCATCGGCTCTCGTTCTGCCCTCCCATCTCATCAGAAACAGTACCCTGGTGGACAAAGACAGGGCTATATAGATGTGCCTATAATGTTAATAACAACTCCCCCAGCTTTTACGCATGACTAGCATGACGTACGGACTTGAGACGTTGGAGGCAAAGGGAATAGGGACTGCCTATGTGAAGTAGAAAGAGTGTGTGGGTGGATCCGTGTGATTAAGTGTAAGCTCGAGTGTGATTGTAGATGTGCATTTGTGCGTGCATGCACTACCGAGGAGGCTGAATTGACTTGTTGACTTTCAACACATGTACTTGCTATTGACTGGAGTGCTTCGCTTGGCCTTGAATGCTTGCTAATCTTAATTAAATGTTTTTTCTCTCTCTCCTCTGTTTCTTCTAGCTGGCGATGGACAGATGGTACAGATGGACCCCAGTAAGTCTGGCTTCGTGGGTTCGCAAGTGGAGCTACGCTGCATCTTTAGCAACAGCAATCCACCAGTGAAGATCTCCCAAGTCACCTGGCAGAAGCTCCTCAACGGCACCAAGCAGAATGTGGCCATTGCCAACCCCGCCCTCGGCGTGTCCGTTCTGGCGCCCTTCAAGGAGCGGGTCAGCTTTAAGCAGGCGGCGGTCCGCCACCGCACCCCGTCCCTGGAGGACACCACCATCGTGTTCTCCAACCTGCGGTTGACTGATGAGGCTGCCTACATCTGCGAGTACACCACCTTCCCCGCAGGCAACCGGGAGAACATGGTCAACCTCACTGTATTTGGTAAGAACCCGTAACCTCCAGCACTCACAAGGGAAATAGTGAAATAAGTCTGTTTGTTGTTAGGCTCTGTTCACATGGGACTAATGTTACAGTGATTTGTAGTAATTGCGAAGATCTGTCGTTTTATACGTACATCTTTAAAAATGGCAAGTGAGATAGAAATCAATGAAGCCAATTCAGTGTGAGTAAATTTGCTTGCATGTGTAATAATGTCATCTTGTGGACAAGGAGCACCAGAGCCTGTAGTTAATCTTGTCGATAGGCAGCTTTGAAAAGGTTGTGTGCTGACTCTGATTAGAGATCTAATTAGAAATTGAGTGTTGGTGTGTTTTCCATTAAGTTCCAGCAAAAGAAAAAAGCACTTGGCTCAAGTGGTCCCTGTTGCCGGAGCGTCTTGTCAGCTCCAAGCCCCCATTTTGTGTTATTGAGCCTCCCAGCTCTCTTCAGGCTCTCTGTGGCTCAGGGAACGTCAGGAACCTGTGTGTAGATAACCGACCGGCAGCGTTCAAAGAGGGCTCTTCATGCCATATCTCTTTCAGTTGTGCATTTGCTCAAGCTTAAGTCTGCCTTTTGATGTACTAAGTGTAGATTGCTAATTGGCAACTCACAAAGGATTTAAATTGGATGACTGTGCATTTGGGTAGGCAAGTGGGTTCTGCATCTGTGTAAGCTTTGACAACTGCTTTGGCTTTGAGGAGGGAACAGGGCAAACTTCCCCTGATTTGAATTACCACAAAAGTGTTTTCCTCTCAACCCCTTATTTTAATTGACTTCAAATAACTGTTATCATCAAATCTAAGGCTGGCTGGTAGGTGAAGTAGACATAATTATAAGCTGCAATGAGATTTAAACTGAAAGAAAAACAGTCAGAAAAAATGACATACATTGACATTGAAAGACAGGGCACCGAGTTTAAGATTATGAAAAGACAGGAAAGACAAGATGCCCCTCTTTTAGTGCTTTTTCAATTAGCTTTAGACAAGCTTCAATAACCCGGCTCCTTTGTGCTCTCCTTCCTACAGCTCGGCCCATGATAGGCATGACCTTGACAACACCCAATATCGTGGCCAGGGCCCAGAAACGTAAGATGACCGTGGCCACTTGTATATCGGCCAATGGGAAGCCCCCGAGTGTGATCAAATGGGACACCAGGTTGAAGGGTGAAGCCACCTTCCAGGAGAATCGCAACCCCAACGGCACCGTCTCAGTACGCAGCGACTACATGGTGGTGCCGAGCCGCGAAACCCACAAACAGAAACTCACGTGCATCGTGACGTACCGCAATGAGAGGATCACGGACAGCGTTGTGCTCAACGTGCAGTGTAAGGATCTGTTCTGTTAAAGGTCCCATATGGTTCAGTTTTCATGATTTAGTTTTCAAATATACTGTCTCAGGGTAAGGATACTGTTTTACAAATAAATGTAGTTTATTTAAAGGATATGAGGGTGTATCCTCAATTCAAATGGATGGATTTTTGTGGTTAACTTTTAAATTTAACGACTCAAAGAAAATAAAATATTAACAGAACATTGTCAATGTTAGAAATAGAGGAAAATTTGATTTCCTGCTGTGACAAAAGCATATAAGTATAAGTTTCTTACAATATTCTTAAAACGGTCAGACTTTTTGATACATTTCAATGAAGGCATGTGTTTTAACAGTGTGAAGGGTTTTGTTTTGGAGGGAAGAAGTGACATCACCATGCCTTCCTTTCAGATGAACCTGAGGTGAAGATTGAGGGCTTTGATGGAAACTGGTACCTGAACCGTCAGGATGTTCAGCTGACCTGCAGCGCTGATGCAAACCCCCCTGTCACGATCTACCAGTGGAAACTGTGAGTCTGACTAAACCCTCCCCCCCCAAAAAAAAGCCTCACAACACAAGACAGTATGGCTGCATGTTGTATAACTCACTTTAGATTTCTCACTCTCATATGGTTGCAGGGTTTAGAAAGCGTAGGAAAAACAATTTCCACATGAAGGACCTGGTCCGATGGATTCGTTTGAACATTTGTTTTAAGGCATATACAAGAAGAAAGTACTCTTCAAAGATAAAAACATATTAACTTTCTTCATCCTCTCCAGAAATGCGTCTCCATTTAGTTGTTTGTTTCTAAAATGTGTAATGAAGATAATGCTCAGACTTGCGGCAGAGCATGATAGACCTATTAAGGCAACAACAAACACCTTATCTGTCTGATGGTCACGGATACTAGGAGACAAACGCAAACAGAACACAGTTTGCTTTGCTTTTTTTGTTCCCTTTTGAAATCTCCGAGCCAGCACGCAGGTAGAGGGCGAGAAGAAGCATCTAACATGCCCTCTGGAGGGCATGGAGGCCAGGTTTTGCCGTGGATTAGGACGGCATACCGCAGCGCTGACATCAGCACTATGCCTCAAAAAATGGTACAAAACATGTTTTCAAGGCCTCGGGGGAATTGCCACATAACCCGGGGTTTGATCTACTCTGACTAATGGTGTGAAAGTTGGTCACAGAGACGCGCTGCAGTTCAAACACACTCAAATGCAATTATAATGCAGAATTGTTTGCTGTAATTTCACTGATTCGCCTCTTTATTTGATTGTGTTGGTGTGTCAGTTTAAAAAAAAAAAAAAAAAAAAAAAGACCTGTCGGCGCAGCTCTTTGAATATAAAGCAACTTTTCTCAGTGTATCATGGTTTTAAATGAGAGTATTATACGCTAAAATTGAGAGATAAATGTAGCAATTTGTCCTGTAATTGCTCAGTGAACGCTGGGTTGAGAAATATGTCACTGGACTTGAGTGGATGTGGATTAATAGACCATTGTGCCCTCACTGTATCTCCTCTACAGGCCACTGTTGGGTTTTAATGAGGCATGGGGAGTGTTTTTTTTTTTTTTTTTTAGCATAGATTTTGCTTTCAGGGCAGAAACACTGATATACACACAGCAGCAGCGGCAGAAGACAAGATAGAGAAGATTTGCCCCGTTTGGTGTTTTATCAGGCAAAGGGAGATTTGGGAAGATAGGGGGGAGAGAAGAGGGGGGGAGGGTTAAGAGATGTGATCTAGAAAGACGAGGGCACTGTGCTGACAGATAGGAGGGGACGGCCATTGCTGCACGGGATACGAGATGCCAAATCTGTTGTGAAGGTTCCCCCTGGGCTCCACGGTGGAGGTCAACACAAGGCTGTGACGGAACGATCCAGAGCTGGCCGGGCCACGATTGCGTCACACCCACCGCCATTTTCCCCATACGCACGCACGTGTTCACGCATGTGCACAGACAGGCGGACACACGAGGGAGTGTGACAGCATCGTAGTATGGTATTCAGCAGTGAATGATGTCTTCAGATTCTCCCAAAGTTGTTGTATAGGATTTATCTCTTCCAATTTCTTCGTGTTTTGTTTTGAATCGGAGTCATCCTGGCAGCTGTAATGAAAAAGAAAAGCTTTGCTCCTTATGCATGCAGTCTTTCTCTCTTCTCTTTCCCCGGTTTGTGTGGAGGAAGCCGAAAGCTTGAAGAAAACAAGACAGACAACGTTGATTTTTTTTCTTTTCTTAAAAACACCACGGCTATTCAGGTTTCTCACAAAGGGGTTAATGGGAAGCAGTAAACAGCAGAGACTAGTGAAGAAGAATGGAAACACAACATCTGAACTTTCCCGGTTTATTTATTTATCGTAGGGGGTTCTTGGTTTATTTATGTATTGTAGAAGCTCACCTTACTTGATCCCTGAGCTCAGCGTTTGTTAAGTGCGCAGGTCTCGGTGGATGCGAGCGTAGGAAGCGGGAGGAAAATTCTATCAAAAGATGAGGACGAGATGCTTCTTTAACGAGATCTAACTTCATTCCAATTAGTGCAGGTTTCAGTGCAGCGATTGTCTGGGCCGCCGCGGACCAAAAACATCCTGCGGAGGCTGTAGCGGCCGGCCCTACGACTCCCTTTCATTTAACATGATAAGTAGCTAAATGTTTTCTGTGGCTATTACAAGAGGATCAAAACTTAACTCGGTTGTTAGGATGCTTTCAGGCCAGTGAAACAGACCAACATTGCATTAACAACACTTTATCCTTTAATGCTACTTATTTGTCCAGCAGATTGCCGTCACAGAGAGGAGCCTTCATCTCCTGTTTTGATAAACTTACTGATCTCTGCTGATTGAAACCTGTCCGTGTCAGTTGTCGTACTTGTAGACCGAATTACTCCTGATACCTTCCACCTTAAACATCATGTCTTTGGTACTATGCAATGCATTTAAGGTCTTTTTAAAGCCACATCCACACCCCCATCCGGTTCCTACTCAACTCTGGTTGGGGGTGGATGTGACGTCTTGACCCCCACAACCCCTCAACACACCTACATCTCTACACACACACACACACACACATCTTATACCTGCTTATACAACCAGTCACAAAAGAATCAGCACAACCCTCAAGCTCTGTTTGTTCGTGTTTCATTTCACTGCCTCCCCACCACCAGGCCCCACACTCCCCTCACACACACACACACACACACACACAGCTCAGACAAATTCACACACATCTCAAGTCCCCACAAAATCTGTGGTGAATCACTGTTTGCCTGCCTTTCATTTTTTGCAGCAAATCAATCGGGCTTTGCAGCACTCAGCATTTAATATAGGCTCAGAAGGTAACTGATTATTGAGTCGTGGCGTACAGTATCGACGGCTGTTTGAAACTCCATTGCGAATACGCCACTGAGGTGGTCAAAGAAAAACAACTCGGCCGTAGCTGTTTCTCTATGGGACTTGTTTTGAACTTTGCAGCACAATGGGTGAGAAAACACTCTGCTGTGTGGAGTTGTACTGACATTTTGCTTTATAAAAAAAACACCCTTCTACCTGTACACGGATCACTCAAACTAGCATGGCATCCACTCTGAAATAAGAGTTTGTAATTGACATTTTATGATCAATTAATTACACAAATAATGTGTCACTGTGTCTTTCCCAGCATCATTAAAGAGCATTGTTGTAAATCCATTTAGTGTAGCTCGAGTGCTTGATGTGTGGCCATTGTTAGTGTATGACCTAATTTTGTTTGCCTCCTCTGTAATGTCATTTTGTTTCTCTCTCGCTGTAATAAATGGAGCATTACATTGTTTTTAATGTTCTTGCGCACCGGCGGATCTGAGAGTGTCTCTCCACCAGAGAACAAGCCCATGTTTTTGCAGCATCCTCATTGTTTACAGGAATAAAAAGCAAATCATTATGGGGCTTAAACTTGTAAAAGCTTCGGCGTAAAGTGCCACATCCACTCAATAGCTCACTACCGTCAGACTGGGGAGGCATCCAGTATTATCACGGTCTGCTTCAAATCCTTGCTAAAGCAGGACCCATTTTAAAAGGGTACATGAAGCTGTCAGCCATAACAGATGAAAGAGTCAATAGGAAACCGCTAATTTTCATGAAATTGAATGAGTGGATTCCTCCTTCGCCCCTCGGAGGCAGCGTGAAAGGGCTCCCGATAAGAAAGTATAACGCTTGCGTCCGGAGGTGGTATGTTCATTATCCACGACCTCAGAGTGTGCTGACCTGATCAAAGGGCAGAGCAGGTTTGGACACGGTGGAGATAGCGAACCATAAAGACTCGGACAAACACCTCAGGCGGGAGCAACGGCTCTCACTGACAGCAAGGCATTCGGTAGATTCTGCATTTATCGCTTGATCAGCTGCCTCTCTTGACAGCTCCCCCCGAGTTTTGAGTTCAACCATGTGAGCTGTGCTGTAGTTGAGGCAGGAAGCTCTTCGCCCCCTACCCCCGCCTACTCTGTTTTGTATTCCATAAGCCCAGAAGACTGTCCTCAGGCTTCAGCTATGTCTTACCTGCTTGGACCTGCTGGGGTTCCCTGTCCCCATAATTCTGTTTGGACTTGATGGATGACGGATGAAATATAGCACTGTCAAGTACTGTATGCCTGGTATTTATCTCACCCCCACACACCCAGGATTGTTTCGCACGAGGGACTGTCTTTTTCAAGGCCTTTGAATCGCTTCGCTGCTCCTGGGAGAGGTTTTTTTTTTTTTTTTTTATTTTTTTTTAACTGTGGTCTGGTGTAATTCTACCCTTTTTATGGTGTCTGTAATATCGCCCCTCTCTTCCCAACAGTTTGAACGGCTCCCTGCCGACCAACGTGGAGATCAAGAACAACACCCTGTTCTTCAAGGGACCCGTGACCTACGACCTGGCCGGCACTTACGTCTGCGACGCCACCAACCGCATCGGGACTCACACTGGCATCGTGGATGTCAACATTACAGGTAGGTCGCTCCTCCCTGCTCCGGGCCTTCAATAACTCTGGCATGTCGTGCATCAATACAGTAGCAGTCTGGAAATCCGACAGAGACAATCATCCACTTAACTGCAGGCTATAGACAGCCCCCACCCCCGCCTCCCGCCTCCGCCCAAATAATGCAAACACACGCACACATTGAAATGAAGCAGTCCCACAGGTTTTAGTGGCGGTTTGCCAGAGTGTTTTGGATGTTGGGCCCACCTGCCCTTGCTGTGCGGCTCCCTGCTGCACTGTGTGGCAGGTTAGAAATAAAAAGGCTCTGCGTTTGTCTATCAGAGCTCTAGTCACCGTGAGAACACAGAGGCACCCCCCCCCCTCCTCCACCTCCACCTCCACCTCCAGCCCCCCCATCGAGGCACATGTGTAGGAGCAATATAAAGCAGGTCTGTTATCGTCACCTAAAATATCATCAAGGAGAAGGGCTGTGTGGAGATGAGGGTACTGTATTGATCATAGTCTGCTCACATCACACTCAGCCCCGTTCCTCTTTTGCAGCTGAGTACTGCGCTCTCTCTCGCTCTCTCTCTTTTTTTTGTCTCCTTCTGTCTTTTGGGGGAAACAAAGTGCTGAACAAAACTGATTCAGTTCCCTTTCCTTCCAGATAATTGTTGGCACACACACAATGTGGTTCCTCTGGGCTCTTATACGTTGGGGAAGGCATTTCGCAATGAAAGCCCCTCACTGCAGAATGTCCCACATCTCGCTTTGCCATACATAAATGTGGAGATCTTCATCTGTTGGTACCAGCTGTGTGTGGAATTGGGGAAACTGTCACAGTTTTGCTCTGGTTGAACTGGATAGGCTTCCCCCTTCACTCTTTTCTGCTCGGTTTCCGGGAAGCCGTGGGTGTTCTAACTTGCATTGCTGTGCATGTTGACTCACGTTGTGTGTCTGACAATGATGTGGTTGGTGTGGAGTGAACAGCTGTGCCTTTACAGTATCTTGCATTGCATACTTTTTTTTCTTTTGTTTTTGTTTTCGCTGCTTTGTGTTTGTTTCCTGTCTTTCAGTGTGTGGTGGTGTTCTCTGTTTGTAAAGGTAACCCAAGGACAAAGCTTCATTGCAGGATATGATGTCATTACCTGCATTTTCAGAGTTTGCCCATCTGGAATAGGAGGGTTAGCAGTGCGATAATTGAAATCTCAAAGCTCTTACTTATCAAACAGGAAAGTGAGGAAGTAATCTACTATCAGGAAATCACTGTGCACCAGCTTGTATTGAGTAATTGTCTTCCAAAAAGATTGTACTGCTTGGCATAAAGTACTGTATCTCCTTGGAAAGGCAAAACAAAGGCGCTGAAGTCATTTTCTATTTCTGCTTTTTCATTGATTGCTTGAATTAATGAACCACATTGCCATTGTCTCCATAGTCTCTCTGTTTATCTTCATCATTTGTCTGTATAATTTCATTGAGTGTGAGTGTGTGAAGTGAGTACATTCAATTTAAGTTTGTTTGTGCACAGGAAATGTCTAGTCTTGCACTTTTCCCCGAGTCCTGCTATTCAACACATAGACAGGTTATCTAAATGTATTAATTGGTTTTGAAGCTTTGAAAAGACTTCCTGTCACCTGAGACTTTTTTTAACAGTGAATAAAAACGCTTAGCACATCTCATTCAGTGACATAGCATGCTATATCAAAACAAAGTGTTTGTCACATTCTCTGCCTGACTACTTCATCACTTTGTCCTTTACCTGCCAGAATTGCATTGCCATTTGGCGTCATACTCAGCATCACTGTGTTAAAAAACCTCTGTAATATTAAGTGCAGTCCCGAGTCTGTTCACATAAACAGAAACAGTTTTGCATCTTAAGAATGGATGCTAGCAGCAAGTCTTGTTCTACATTATGGCATATGTCCTGAATTTCTGTTTAGGACACTCCCGTTTCCCTAAGGGTCCCATACAAGCCCTTATGTCGCCAGTTCCCATAGTAACAGTGACATGTTAAAGGGAGTGCAGCCAGCTTCCCCTCCTAAGGCACGGTTCACAGCCTCAGCTCCAACATGGCACCCGGGCCGCATTGTAGAACCGTTTCAGCAAATAGTTTCTGAACAACCGTTGGAAAATGTCCTCTTGTCTTGATGCCTAATTCCTAACAGTTTGTGTTGTAGTTGACTGTCACACAGTTGCATGGTCTCGGGTCATTAGGCTGCAGAGGATGTGCAGAGTGTACCCTGCCCTGCTGTGCCTCGCCCTTGTGTCTCGCATGGGAACAAGAGCAATCGGTGTACGTGGATATGTTACAGCGCGACCGCAGAACGCCTGTGTGCTGAAACTCCGGAGCGACCTCAAGTCTCCTCTCTGTCTCTTCGCTGATGTTGTGAAATGCTAACCCATCCCTTTCTTAATGCGAGCTTGTCAGCGTATCGCTTTCACCATTGTAGAACAGCATAAAGCACAAAGACTTTCTATTTAGTGCAGTTTGAAAGTGCCTCTGTAAACATAGTATAGTTTGTGGTGTGGCAGTAGGCTGTAGCAGTAGGGATGACAGAAATAAAAGACTCTGCTGGAGGTGAACTTGAGGGGGGGCACCACTCTTCCTCCTCATTCTTTCATGTGCTTTTTGCACCCTTGACATTGGCTCTGCATAATGACCCAATGGTGGAGGTAAAGGAGTGCGCTGATGCTTCATTAACTTCAAACGGCATCTTTGTGTCTCCCAACAGCCTCAGACAGGCCTGGCTGAAACATGGCAGATAAGAGAGCCCGGCTGCTGGCTGCTGTTCAAGGCTGCAGCGTCGGGTCCACAATAATGCTAGCTAAGTGTTCTCTGCAGAAAAGGAAGGTGACCAAGCCGAGAGCTGCAGCGTATTTGTTCAATAGTTCACGCTACCAGAACTAGCAATTACAGGCTTAGTGCTAAACATAAAATAATTATTTCTTTGCCTTGTTAAAAGGCACATTTGGAAACGGCGTTTAGATTTAGAGGCATTCAGGAGAGTTTTGTGTTTCCACAGAGTCAATAAATCAGGCAGCATAGCTGGCCTTTTTTAGTGTCCCATAATGCCGGCAGTAAACTGAGCGAGTAGAGGCAAATGTGAAAGAAATTTATTAAGGACGTCACACCAGCGTTGTGCACGTTTCTGTCAATATCAAGAACTTGATTTATCCAAATGCACCACTACGAGCCGCGGTATGCATGATGCTGGCAGTAGTACTTTTGTTTCCATTTTGATGTTGATGTTTAGATTGACACGGCAATATAACCTGCCACGGAGACACCCCCCTGCCTCCAGTGTCCAGGAAGATAAAAATGTCCCTGACAACTTGTTTGTATCACAGAAAAAGAGCTATTTTCTCGCCCTGGGAAGCGGCACTGACGGAGCACTTAGGGAAGCTGCATTTTAATCAAGCTCCTCAGTTTTCACGGACGGGTTTGTGCGAGCTGCATAACTGCCACCTCCGCAGATAGGGGCACAGAGCACCTTGTTTCAATTAGTTGGAGGTAGTGTTTGTTGTGGAGATGGCATCGACCACTGGTAAGTTGCATGGGGCTAAGATGGCTTTCTCCAAGGACATGTGTTCTGGAGATATGGTGTCGCTTGTCAGAATCTAATGAACCACTCTCCTGTTTTAATCAATCCTCCCTCTCAGAAAAACAGGTGAAAAAGGGAGAGGAGAGAGAGAGAGAGAGAGAGAGGGGTTGAGGGAGGAGCAGGGGATCTGTGCCAAGAGAGACAAGAGTTTCGTCGTCTTACCGAAGTCCTTTACCTCTCATTCACATTCAGTTCAGAAATCTCCTGAGGGAAAGTTGACAAGTAGTCAGACCTGATTAATCAGCTAATTACAAAGGGGCGTCGGAGGTCATCTTAAAAAATAGAGACAATTAAATAGGCTAGTTTTTGACAATTCATTCTCCGCAGCTTTTAGCCATCTAATATGAATGCCAGTCAAACGCGTCTCCTATAAACTAAATGCAGCTGAGAAAGCTGCAAGCCGCGGGAAAGGGTTGAATCACGCGGTTAACCCTCAAAGCTCGTCGTCTTTCATTAAGATAATCGGCTCTTCCGCCATCACACTGCGTCTTTGTGCTTGAAACAATTCACTGCTGCCATCTTAAGTTTCTTTCCCAGCCCATGAGCAAGACGTGATGAATGATGGTTTTGTCAAGATGGCCTTACAATTATGTCGTTATCACCGCTGAGAATGGAGATGTGTGGTTTTACTCTCAGCGCACAGTTATGTGACGTGGGGGGAGAATGTCTTTTAATTTCAACAGCAGTAGAGAGCTAATCTGTTTACTCTCTTCCAGTATAGCCTTGGATAGTCTGGATTAGGTATTGATATCTGACTCGTCGTTACACAGAAGCAGCTCTAACCTTTTGTGAAATGGAGGCTGGACCGAGTATAAGACAATGCATAATTCCTGCCATATTAGGAGGATCAAATGTGAAAGATGAAATCGAATCAGCTCGGGGTCAGGCAGTATGGTGACTTACCTCCGAGCTAATATGGAGGCCTAATGGCGTAGCAGTGCCAACTTTCATTCCCCTTTGTCAGCGCCGTGGCACCCCGAGTGCTTCGGAGAGCAGAGGTGCAGTCACGTTCGCTATAGGGTTTACCACTCGGGTTAAACTGGATGGAGCGACTGCGTTCCCTTCGATTTAGCAAGAAAGCGTGAGGATTGGTCCTTCTGTAAGCACAGGCAACCGGGGCTGACATCTGTTCATGCTTGCCTGGACAAGCAATAGCTCATTCTCATGTGAGAAAATGAAGTTGAGAGACAAAGGGGGGGAAAAAAATCCCCCCACAAGGTGAAAATGAGATGAATAAAACATAGATAGTCTAGTGAAAATATAAATAAATAAAGGAGTCCATGTGACTGAAAGAAAACGCTTCAACGGATCTGATTTGGGGAATTTAGTGGAAGAGGTAAGATGGACGCCTGAAATAGGCTCCCAGGCAAGCAGAAATCAAGAGCGATGCTGTGGCAGAGGTGGAGGAGGGAGCAGGGCGGCGTTTACACAGCTTTTATGTAACATCCCACTTCAACTTCTTGTGTTCGCTGCTTGTGACGTCCCTCCGTCCTCCAACGCCTACGCCGGTGAGCAGCGAGAGACATCGGGGAGGCCGACGCTCTCCTAATAGAATTTAATTTGCAGGCATACTCCAAAAAAAGTGACCTCCTCTATTTTGAGGAAAACAACGCTCGCCGTCCCTCATCACAGGTTTCCACTAATACCAGCGAAAGGCAAATTGCAAAATAACAGTAGGTGTGATGGCGTGATTCATTTTTTTTATCATCAGACAAACAGGCTGTGTTGCTCTCCGTGTCGCTGCCCGGTCTGTCAGCTCTCTCGACACGACGGCTCGATGATCGCTCTGCGTAAATGCAACCCGCGAGACGGCGGGCGAGAGAACACCCTTGAATAAAACGAGCATCGCGCCGTATATTAGCCGACTTAAACCGCAGAGCCGCTCCGTGCAGCCCGCTTGTCTCTTTTCTCTTTTCCTGACAGAGACAAGAGACATTACGATGTCAGGCTTTGCAAAAGGCTCCCCCAGCAATGTGAAATTTGTTTGTCTTCGCCTGTCATGGCAGAGCCCGTCTCAATCTGCCAGCGCTATAGCACGTCGCACCGGCGCGTTCTCACATCACCCCCCCCTTTGCATTATTCATGGCTCCAGAGGCCACACATGTATATCTTGTATTTTATTACACCGACACTTTAAGTAGACACACGGGTGGGTTGAAGAGAGAGAGGTGGGGGGGGTCTTGCTTGCCAGGCCAGCTCCTCATCATCACCCTTGAACTGCCTATCCAGGCGTCTGCAAACCTGGATGGATGTGCGTACCGCGGGGCTGATGGAGCGACGTCCCAGCCCCCCCATGCCTCCTCGCTGCAGGAGGGGCTGCTCGCTGCTCAGATCCTGCCAAGCTCACACCTCATTATCCAAATGAGACATTAGCATGAGCTTCTCCCTCGCTCACACACCATAGGCTGCCCGTAAAGCCTCTGTTGTGCTGTGCCAGGGAAACTACTGAGGGGTAAAAGACATTGGTGGCTGCAGCTCGCTGGATGGAGGAGGGGCTGTTTTAGAGTGTGAGGGTCTTTTTTTTTTTTTTTTTTTTCTTTATGCAGGGGAGAGTGGTGGAAGAGATAGCCTGGCTGGAGGAGTGAAACGTAAATGTCACCAGGGGGATAGCACAGCACGTGAGAGCAGCAGCAGCCGGGATCTTAGTGATTTATCTTAACATTTGTTTCTGCATGGCTTGCTGTTTCTGCTCTCCGGAGGATATGCAGAGGAGTGGGGTGGCATAGAGATGCAGACAGATGGAGCAAGGGGGGATTGGCTGAGTCCCTTCGGCCTGGCTCCTCTGTCCTCCTCCTCCTCCTCCCTGTCCACTCTTGTGGTGTTTGGATCTGTCACGCCTTCCCTGAGAGACTGATGAAGTAGGTCAGACTGTGTCCCAGGGTCTGACCACTGGCTCCAGAGCTGCCGCTGTGGTGATTCACTCATTACACACACACTGCTCCGAAATAATAATAACAAAAACAGAAGAGACGCCGAGGGTACAAAGGCCTGCTGGTGGCCAGAGCCCCGCCCTCTCCTGGCTCATGCAGATAAAAGGGGGCGTGTTCGTGTGACATGCTGCACATCTGCTCACCTAATAACTCATCCTGACAATACTCATACTTACATCACTCAACCCTCATGCAGACCAGCTTGGACAATGTAGAGATTCATTCGTTTCAATAAGGGAACCTTCAGACCGGTGTTATTCTGCAGTAGTAGAAGTTCAGTTGGGCGTGATTTCTAAACAGTCCTGGTGTTTAGATGTTGATGTAAATGCCCGTTGCTCATTAAAGGTGCATTAAGTAAGATTTACTGCCCCGTAGCACAAAATGACCGTAATATATCTGCGCCAGGGTTGAGAGGGTTGATCAATACTAATGACTCAACGATTACTTTGCCAGGTGCTGAGATTCCTGGCTTTCTGGCCCGTAACCTCCCAACACCCACCAATTAGAGAGGGGCCGCTGTTGCGAGACGTTTTTGTTATCAACGCAACAAAAACACACGACGAAGCAGAATTACAATTACAGTGTTTTGCATTGCGGTGTATTACCTCTTTACTAGACGCTCCTGTTGGGTCTTGCTCTATTTAGCTAGCTTTCTATTGGGATAGTGTGACTTTATTGTTTAGATCCATTAAAGCTGTGCAGAGACCCGCCAATGCTGCTGCGATACCTCGGTTGCCGGTAGAGGTTGATAAAAGTCATAGATGATACTTTCAGAATCTGAAAATCTGCCGTATTCTCCGTTGCTCCAACAGGACGGTCCTGCAAGTTAATGCATGTTCGCAACAGGCCGGCGATGATGTCACCGGTGTTTTGATGCCGCGGCGTTATCTCCCTCAGCACATCCTGGGCCTCCTATCCTTTTGGCTTTTACAGGGAATTTAATTTGAATTACTAGTCAAAAGGTTCAAATGGCGTGGGTGACATTTACCTACGTATGAAGGAAGCTTATGCCTCGGTAAAATCGGTGATAGCAAAAAAAAAAAAAAAGTTTACAAACAGAGTGAAATGGTAGATATGGGAGGGAATGTGCGACAGGGTGAGAAGGGGTTTGCCTCCCCAGCAGCACACTAGACTCCTGTCAGCGATGAGCTTTGATTCTTTGTGGCAGCGTTATATTTCCATGACTTCACAACCACTGGCGAACTCAAGACAGGGGAGTAATGAGGATTGCTCAGATCACTGAATGAGTGCGTCTTCCCCGTTGTCCCCCGTCTTCACTCGCTCTCCACGCCGGCGTCACTCGACCCGAACGCTCAAACGCCATCGCTCCGTCTTAGCGCTCTCGCCGCTCCTCAACCTCTTCTGTCTTGTTGTTTTTGCTACTTGTTCTTCGTTTAGTCGTATTAAAACGCCACTCCCTCTTTGAAATCCTCTCTCATTTTCCCTAGTCTCTGTCACAACACCGTGTCCGAGTGATTGCGCTAAGACTCGGGAATGTTTGTACCTGTCTCTCCGCTGCGTGTGCAGACAGGACTCCAGCACACCCAGGAGTTGTGAAACAGTTTCCTCTCACTTTGAAGACCTCCTCTAGCTCAGACATTCCTCTCTCATAATGTCTTTGAACATTTCCCTGATTGACGGTGTTGGTGGTTTGTTACGTCCAAACACGAAACCCGAGCTTGATTTCTGCAGCGTTCTCCAAACTTGGCAGACGTGGTGTCATGTAAGTGGGCAAGATTTCAGGCGATCAGGTATTGATACCGTTATTTATTTTAGCGTCCGTCTCCGTGAAAAAGGCTCACAAGTGACTCAGACGCACGGCGCGCTTATTGAGTCGCGGAAAGGAAACGGGATTTTGTCACCAGAAACGCCTCGAGGCAGTAAATCACGCACTCGATCAAAATAGAATGATTAATGCAACACAAAGCTTTGCGGCGGTGGCGGCGTTTAAAAAGCTGCAGCGTCTCGTGTTGTTCGTTACCTGTAGGAATCTATCACGGCTGTGGATTGAATTATAGCCTTTCATGGCACATCTTAGCACCTATTAATCTCAATGGTGCGTTTTTAGCTGCTGGTACTCAAGGTTACCCCAGTATCTGCGTATTTCCAGCGGCTTGTTAATAGACCTTGCCTTTTGTTGCCTGGAACAGTATCAGGGCTGTTGTTGCTGCTCTGAGGTCTGTTTTATCTATATCTTGGCAGGTGTTGCCGTTAGCTACAGGCGCGCCGGTGCAACGCCTCCTCCCTCCTCCGTGCTGTCAAACCCCCCTACGTACACCCCGACCATTCCAAGTGTTTTATTATTAGTGTTTCTGTAATGTGATTAGTGTTTACCATAGCCACATACGTGGATTTACCACCGGAAAAGACAAAGCCTCGAGGGTTGTGCGCTGTGGAATTGGTGCAATCTTTTGGCATTTCGTTATCGGAGGCCGCCTGAAATTGAACGGCAGACCCGGTAGATGGCATTAGGATGTGACCTTGCAGGGCCGTCAAGTACAGACCAGACACAGACTGGATAACAGCGTGGTGGGAACAGGCGGCCTCTTCGCCGGCGCACCTCCTTTTGAGTTTCGAAAACAAAAAGGGAGTGCGTTCAAGTGAGCTAAAGAGCGCCTGATTGGAGCTTTGCCTGCTGGTACGAGTTTCAGTCCTTGCATTTACCTCCGACAAAGGAAGTAGTCCATTACACAGAGGAGCATCTTCACACTTGAACACCCTCCTCCCTCCTGCTCTCCCACCAGCGAAAACATCATAATAACTGCTTCGGAAAAAACTGACACATTCGCCTCCGTTTTCTAAGCGGCCAACCTTCAAGGCGTTCCCTTTTCTTGTGTTGTTTTTCATGTTACGTAAACAGAGGGCCTCGCCACGAATATGCCCCTGTGTTGATTACTGCTCTCATACCTTCACTTTGCATGGGCTAACTCCTTCTTGAATTATTGGTGTTAACACGCACATCAAACACGAGTGTCGAGAGGCGTTGTCACTTGAACCTTCGTAAAAATGGAGGCGGCTGCTTCGTCTTTTACTGCCTTGTTTTTTTCCACCTCTCCAAGTGGTTAATATACAGACTTGGCAACCCTTTTGAAATGGAAGGGAAAGAGCTGCCCAATTAAGATTGAATGGAGGGAATGATGAGACTGCAGACAGATCCTAGCAGAGGAAGGCAGCGGAGGGTAGAGGAGAGGATTATAGGAGACCATTTTCCCTTTCTCTCTGCTTCTCCAATCCTCTGGATTTTCACCCCCTCTTTGGACTTGGTGGGAGGATGTGTTCTCGGGCAGAGGTGACCTGGCTCTGCTCTCTCATTCATGTGTGTAATGAAGGCCTGTGTCTGAATAATCCCATTAGGTGGTCAGATTAAAAACCTGAGCTGATATTTGAGACTGTGCCCGGCACTGCCTTAGAAACTGGAGAGCTTTACCGTCAGAGGGAGAGCAGTGGCGGGGAGGTCTCGGTCTCCTCTGGATTGATAGAGCACCGTTGTAATTAAAGGAGAGAGGAAGGCTTCAGTGGTTTCTTTGCCCCCTCTAGGCAGAGGAGCAATTCCTTCCCTTATCTGGTTGTATTCAGAGATTTAGCGTTTCCATTAAGAGCAGTTTTAATTGAGTTTAATGGCTTCGATTCAACAATTAAGCAGAATCATTTGAAAATCCTTTTCTGCTGACGTGGGACATTTGTAGTTTTTGTTTTGCGTGATGATGACGGCGGCATAATTGCTGATAGGTTGCCGTTAGTCAAGCTGTAATGTTAATGTCTGGATTTATTGTGCAGAGCGGGAATCTCTCCGAGGGGGAAACATATGGATCTGTTCAACGTTTGACTTTGTTTGGGGCGTAAATTAGTTAATAAATTACGACGGGGCTTTGGAAGTGATTTTTCTATTTGATTTTCTATATTCAATATATTAATCATGTTGGTTTCCTATTTAGGGCAAAATGGATGTATCAGTATTAGTCTTTCTATTGGCCCAACACCTCTCCATGGATATTATATGCACTTATAGACTACAAGTAAAACCATGTGAAGAAAGCATCACATCTGGTGAACTGAAGTTGAAGTTCAAATCTCCTCTTATCGTCCTTTTTCATTGAGTATTAAATGTGAATGAGCAGTGCAACACGTGAGGGGTTCAGGAGCAGCCTGTGTTTCCTAGATTGGGAGATAGAATAAAAAAAAGATGTCGAAAAGAAACGAAGAGAGAGAAAATTACAATCGATAGCCGTTGTATTTATGAGCAGGCCGTCTGACTGTCTGTCGCTTGATGCCCTCTCGACACAAGCAGCGCTGCTTCTGCCCCGGGTCATCAGGGAGCTCTCTCTTCTCTCGCTGTTTCTTTCAGACTTTTTTTTTCCCCCCAATCCTCCCCCATACCATTCGTTTAGCAGAGGCTGTGATACTTTTGTTTTGTTTTTTTCTGTTGAGGATTCAGGTTTTGATATGGAAGCTAAATGCGCCCCTGCTCTGCAGGTTTAGACAAGCAGCTACCTGGGCGCCTCGAGGCTTTGATCACGTTTCAGATAAAAGTCTGCGCTGTCGCCGCATTCAACGGAGCTTTGTACATTTTTATCTTTAACGTGACGACGCGTGTGAAGTGCTCGTTACTGTGAGCGGCGATTGTGCTTCAGTCGTGAGCGTTGTTTATGTGTCTTGTGAGTAGGTGAGATGGTGGGATGACTGTGATGGTCGTCGTGCTTCAGATATGGTTCGACTGTGGCGGTTGTGAATGTGAAACGGGACAACATATCTTTTTGTGTTCCACAGAAGGAGAATTTGCAAGGCAAAATCCCAGCCTTCAGACTGTAAGCTTGTGGAGGCTGGCATCTTAGTTATTGTTTGTCTCTAGCAGAAGGCCATTAGTCATTGTCAGTCTGTTCTAGATTAGAGTGCATCCTTCACTTATTTGATGATTTTCTCTCTATTCTCTACTGTCTTTGCTGAACAATATATATTCCTCACTTCGGAGCATATGCTTTTTTTCTGCAGCTTTTCTTTCAAAAAGCTTTCATATTTATCAGCACTACTGATGCATTATGGCGTACTCTGTGTGTCTGCTTGGCTGCTAATAACCATCTCTGGCAAATCTATTCCATTTCATTTCCACTACATTGACTATCAGTTGATGATTGAATGATTCAATATGCTGGACTGTACTGCAGTGTTAACAGTCTTAACTAAAAGACCACATGAAGTAATCCCCTCACTGCTTGTTCATTATATTGGTTTATTGTTCCTGTGACCAAACAAAGAAGACATCGGAGAGCATGTTGACAAAGCTTCATTCTCTTTAATCAGATGCCTCATTTTCCTCTTTGATGGCGGTGTGTGGTGGACCGGCTTTCTTTATTTCATTCTTTACTTCTGTGAAAGTGCATGCGGTTGTCAATGACTGAGCCCTGCTTGGCCACAGTGTTGGCAGGGGCTCCTGTTGGGTGGGGGTTTCGTCGTGGGGCCGGGGGTCCTTCCTTTCCCCTTTGCTTTTCCCTCCCTGTCTCCCTTACCTCATCTTTCAAAAAAAAAAAAAAAAAACAGCACCTGCACAAAGCACCTCCTCCCACCAGAGCACTGACACACTCCCTTCCATCTGTCTTTTCCTACCCAGAATTCCCTAACAACCTGTCACCTGGCCGTGAGATCCCGCAGGAGCAGCACAATGCAGGTGCCGCCATCGGGGGCGCTGTGGGGGGAGTCGTCCTGTTGGGCGTGGCGGCCACGCTGCTCTTCGTATTCCTGCGCCGCCGCCAGCGCACCTTCAAGGGAGACTACAGCACCAAGAAGCATGTGTTTGGAAACGGTTACAGCAAGGCCGGCGGCCTGCCCGCCCACCCTCCCATCCCCAAGAACCTGCAGTACCCAGACGACTCGGACGACGAGAAGAAGCCCTGCCCAGATCGGCGGCCCCGGGGGCTTCGAGGCGAGCGAGCGCGATTTCGATGCGGAGGCGGAGGACCTGAAGAGGCCCTATTTCACTGTGGATGAAGGAGAGAGCCGAGATTACGATGAGCGGACTCTACCTTTCCAGTATGACCCTGAACCTGAGATAGCCGATGATATGATCTCCCAAACCGACGGCTCTGTCATTTCTAAGAAAGAGTGGTATGTGTAGTGGCATGCAACAACCAAACCAAACAGCCCTCTGTCTCCACCGGCATCCCACTGCACCCTTCACCTCCATCACCGACCCCACCCTTCCATTTGTCAGACTGCATCCTTCCCTCAGTCCCATTCCTCTTTTGGTCAATCTAGTACCCCCTTCCCCTTGACACCCCCCCCCCCCACCCCCCATCAGACCCCATCCAACTAATCTGCATTAGAAAATCAAGCGTCAATTTAAAGTGCTAGCAACATTACAACAACTGAAACGCCATCAGGTGAATGATGGGAAAGAATACAAAAGGTATGTGATTGGACTCATGCCAATTCCCATTGACTTGCAAGGCCAGGGAGGTGATTGGTTAATTAATACTGGTGTGTTATTCTTTTTGTGTATTTTTCCATGTTATAAATGTATTAAATGTATAAAAAGAGACTGCAGGATGAGGTTTTTGCTGAGCACATTTGTGAAAGTCCTACACTGGATGTACGAATCTTCTTTTTTTGTTTTTCAGTACCATTGCCGTTTTTTTGTTTTTTTTTTATAATGTCTTTTTGTATGATTTCAAAGTGACCAGAGAATTGAGAGTGACGTGTCTGACATAATTGCAGGTGGAGTTATGTGTTTGTAATTTTGTGGTCAAAGGAAAAAAAAAA
Source organism: Hoplostethus atlanticus (assembly GCA_034670405.1). Lineage (NCBI taxonomy): Eukaryota > Metazoa > Chordata > Actinopteri > Trachichthyiformes > Trachichthyidae > Hoplostethus > Hoplostethus atlanticus. The sequence goes on along the minus strand of JAXDDX010000003.1, from coordinate 4,942,442 downwards.
AAAAATCCTTTTTGCCATAAAGCACCTCTATCATTTCAACTCTTCCTCACTGGGGTTAGCGTCTATGAAATTACACACAATTTGTACATTTCACAACATCAACAGGTTATCGCTGTTTTCCAAAGACATGCTTGGTATTTCTTCCCCCCTGTATTTAAACTGATATGTTTCTAGCTGAGGGGCCTGTCGCTCTATAAGCCATATGGGCATGGCTCTAATAGATCGATATCACAGGGTGTCGGTGCTCTTCTCCGTTTCAATTCTTCTCCTGAATTTCAAAGGATGATTTTTTGAATCTGAGTTAGAGACAACGTCGGCGGCGGTGGAGTGGCATGGCGTGGGAGGGGGAGAGCACGGCTGCAATTATCTCAAATCGTTATACATTTCAGTGTGTTTTCCGTGCACGCATCCAATACCTTAACTGAAAAGAGGGTTTTGGTGAGTCATACATTTTCCGCAAGAAAATCTTCAATAATGCTCTGAAATGTCACGGTTGTCACTTGATTTGAAAGGGTTTACCTGTGTGTAATTGAGCTCTAAATCTCACCACTGTAATGAAATGTCTATTTTTGTGTTGGATTGTCATAATTATGTGTTTTTGTTCTAACCCCCTTTTTTTTTAGCAAATGGATGTCAGAGAAAAGTGTCTCGGGAATTTCCCAATAATGACTCTGTATCCCCTTATAATTGTGTGACTGTGTGCTGAAGAATTGACTTGAGCTACCCGCTTACACCAACAGCGTATTCTATGAGTCTCGTATGGACACAAAGGCCTGCAGAGCGAACACTCACACGTAAAGGGAATTGAAAATATTATGGTGGCCACCCTGGAATATAATAAGTCACTTGCTGCTTTCGCCCAAGTTTTTGTTACATGTTCTTTTTTCCTAAGTAAATTGCAATAGCTCTTGGTGGATTCTACGGGGAAAGAATGGCTGTCCTTGCCGCAAATATTGGCTGCTATATCTGCCAATGGGCATACAATGACCCCGTCTGAAGGCATTATATATATCTGGCTTTTTAAATCACTGTAACAAGTGCCAGTGAATGTGGACCATAGCAAAAGACTTGTCCCTCTCCTCAGCGTTGAGGTCCATTATACAATCAGCGAAATGTATTGCTTAAAACAAAAAGTTAAACGCGAAATATTGGATAAAAAGGAGGCAAAGGAGTAATCCACAGATAAAAATTACATCTCTGCCAGGCTCTGAACAATATAAATACTGTATTAAGCCTTATTTTATGCATGGTTTTGTGTGGGAGTGGATGTGAGTATGTTGCTGTTTTTTCCGTATCAATTCAGTGCATTTGTCCTCATTTTGCAGCTCAAAAGACATTTTGTCTATTGAGGTGGGTTATGGAGTTTGTGAGCTTCTGGGCAAGCAGTACCTAACAAAAATATTGCAGTTAATGAAAAAAAAAAAAACAACAAAAAGAAAAAAAACATCTCTGAGAGCAGAAAATCTCTGCAAATTGGAGAGGTGAATGTTTTTACAGTCCATGCTTGTCTACTGTATGTTTTCAGATGAGCATGTTGATCATGAGCCTCAAAATATATCGCATTTTCAACTCGATAACCACAAGAAAGTGGGAAATATCATGTCCTTAAAAGCCTTTTTTTAATTCAGTTATTTTTTTTATCATTTCTACAGCCTTATTACTGTTATTGTTAAGTGTATACGTCCTAGAGAATGGTACAGTAGCATCATAGACAGTTGTTTCTGAGGTGGACAACTAATTGATAGAAACGGGGTTGCTACCTTCAAAGTGCAAAAGCAAATTATGAACTAATATTATTTAGTTTGTTGTCGTCTGCTTAGTTTAACTGATATGCTGTTAGCTTTTCAATTCCGTGTGTGATTTGCGTCACAACATAGCAGAGAGATAAACTTATCTTAAATCATGTTTTTATCTTTTATTGTTGCATTCAGTGCCTATCAAAGTCAGGAGACGTGAGGTAGTCTAAACAGTTGCTGCTCCATCATCTTGAGTCATTCATGTCACAGAATATTACAACATGGAAACATGGCATGGACTACTAACTTCTTTAGATCCAATGGAGGATGAATCTTTCATTTCGGTGGATTTGGATCAATATTATGACGTAATAATCCTTAGTGTTCAAGCATGATACTAACAATGCATCTCTAAACTCGATCGATCTCTTAAAAGCTGCACTCAGTACTGTTTTAAAGTTTAATCACAGATAAATGGTGATACAGCACTTTGTCCAGTCATTACTGGACAGTCTAAATCCTAAGGAGATCCAACTATTGGAAATTAGTCACACATTGCTGACTTTTGTAAGCACAACAACGAAAATGAAATCCATTGATTGGGACGTATGATTCATAAATTAAAAAAAAAAAAAAAAACGCCACTTAGGACCAGGCCCAAAGTCAAGACGAATCCTGCTCCTTTTCCAAGCACAAGTTGAAAGTTATCGGTTTCATTTGCGAGGAAACGTACGTTCTGTTTATCTGTATCCATTACGAAAACCACTGCCATACTTGCTTCTCAGACATCTTGGAGTTTTTAGTCCACATCCTGTATACTGGTAGATGTAAAACATTGTCTTTTACGTTGTCAGGGTGTTTATGAGTTTCTATTTTGTAATACTGACTGTAACTTCATTCCATCCTAATCTACTTTTGTATTCCGTATGTTCACCGCAGAGTTTCAACATTCCACTGTAAATAATGTACATAAGGTTGAGATTATAGTTGGGATTTATTTAGGGACATCTGCATAGGGACCCTGTTCATGTAAAATATACCTATTTTGACTGCAAAAATAGAGACTCAACAGTGATGGATAGATGAAGTCGATGCATAGCTTATTTCCAAAGTCCCACCTGAGATGCCACTCCAGTCAGTTTTTGATATGCCAATAGTGGCTTCACTGTCATGCGAAAAGGGGTGATGCATACGATTTTGTTGACTTTAAAATTACCTGGAAGAAAAACAAAAAGAGAGAGAACTTGTCTGTATGCAGCCATGTGAATGTATATTTCTGAGGGTGTTACAAATATGAGAAAAAAATCTTGTTCAAATCGTGATGACCCAGTGAAGTAACTTGTATTTGTTTTAAGCATTAAATGAGTTCAATAGTCAACGATGTTCTGTCCCAACTCACTGATTGGTTAGATGTGTGTACTGTATTGCTGTGTATTGATTTGGGTATTTACAGATTCTACCCCAAAAGCGTCCATTGGTAATGTAAGCCATATTTCCTTTACTGTTAATATACTATCATTACAAACAACATCACAGTATTTATTCCAGTTCATATCACAACTGGTGCACATGCTTATTTTCTAGTCATGCTTGTTTGGATTTTGAGCTTTAGGTTCTTATCACATACTGTGAGCCCTAAAGCTGCATTATGTAACATGTTTATGTAGAAATACCAAGCGCCTTATCAGTCTAGTTCATGAAGTGGAGCTGCGACAGAGAAGACTGGTCCCTCCCCCTTCATTGAGCCGCTCTAGTTTCGCTCCATTCACCCTGAGTCGGGTAGGTACACTGGCGAATCAAAACTTACGAGCCGAACGCACACAGCAGTGAGCGAGCTAGCGCCTTGGCTATCGCTACAGGAAGCTATGGGTATTGAATTCTTCAAAAATACAAACATTTACCTCTCGCTGCCACTAGGGGCCGCCAACGACTAAATTACAGAAAGTTACGTGCAGATTTAAGTGTAATACATAAAATGTTTGCTCTTCAATTAACTAGGTACATTTCCCTCGTTTTATCAAAGATAAACATTATCAGAGCAACTTTCAAATCCACACTTTCAGATGTGCCCGTGTAGCCACTGTTTACAGTTTGCAGCAGTGCATTGCTGCTGCACTGTTGCTTCACTGCCACGGCAAATTGTTTGGAAAATTATTGTTGCATACCTTTCCACCTGCCAGAGGGCACAGAGAACGGCCATCCAGGTGTCTTGAGGTTTGCATTACAACATTCACTTCTTCAATTCAGTTCTGGTTTTCAGACTCCAACCACTTTGTATCTAAGTGTCCAAGTCTGGAAGCTTACTGATCCTCTTTGCAGCATTGATTGGTGCCAATAAGATCTCATCAGCTCCACTTACGAGGCATAACTTTTTAACAAAAGAAGAGTTGAGCTGAATGAGTGCTGGTAGAGCATAATAATGATAATCATGCTCAACTATGCATGTGATGAGAGGCTAGCAAGGGAAAATGAAGGGATACATACATGACAGCGGTCTCCTTTTCCTTTAATTGGAGAGCACAAACTGTCAAACAGATGCTGATTTGGGGTATTATTTGGGGTTGATTGCTTAATAAAGACAATGTTTACAGCGTTGTGGTGAGAAAGGTCCAGTCATATCCAGACCGATCTGTCTCGGACTGTGGGACTCAAGTGCAGACATCTGCATCATGGTCATTAGGAACTGGCCAGAGTTTGCAGCTGTTGCCATCCATTTACTAAAAGAGCTCTTTGTAGGTCAAAGGGGCTTTGATGGCATATAGGGTTTTAACATGCACGGCTGTGGAGTTTTGTCTCCTCCCAACAGAGTCAAAAGTGGCATTAAACAACATTTCCTCTATAAAAGTAATAAAAAAAGGAAATGCCACTGAATTTCAGTTTTGAAATATGGTATCCCTATGCCGAAAACTAGTACAGTCTGTGTGACTGAACACTCACTGTTCCCCCTAATCTGTGATGTCAGATACACATACAAACCAAAGAATACAAATTAAGCTTGTATTACAGAGTAAAATAAGACTTTCTGGAGATAAGTCGCTGTTTTCTGGTTCGGTACTGATAGTGCTGCTATAATATGACACTCACTTGGATGTAGAAGTTCGAGCAAGCGTTGTTTGAGATCACTTAATCTTCTATAACCTCCATCCAGCAGCGTGAGTGGCTAGTTTCCAGATTCAATTGTGTTTGCTCGTGAACCACGTTGCCGTACGTTTCGTCATTCGCGACACTGGCACCGGGTTCCTCTCAGCAGCCAGCGCGAGGCTACAGGCAACGGTTGATCGGCCTCGCCAATTTGCGAGTTGGACGCAGTTAGTCCGCATTAACACGTTCTCACATGAGCGCGGCAGCTCGTCGCTACTGTGATTCATCCGGCGCAATCTGCTGAAACGACTGAAATATCATTGATCCGAACAACAGTGACTTCAGGAAAGCAGACCCACAGACGGCCGGTCCCATGAATCTTTCAATTAAAATGACATGAAAAAAAAAAGCATGCCAAGTCACGGGGCTGCATCCAGGTTAAGTCATTTACTCACTGATCAGTGAGGTGGCTCCTGGGTGCACTAGTCTCTGGCTTTGGGAGCAGGTTTATTATTATTATTATTACTATTTTAACATTAAAATCAGCTTCCTCAAAATGGCTGGTGTTTCTATTCACATTGTAGATGCAGTGGATTCTGCTGTGCAAACTACATTATGGGATGTTCTCTCACTAAGTGTTGTGCTTGTTATCAAAAGACCCAGCTACCTTACTCGTGTCACAGCCTGTAGAATTGGGAGTTGTTTTGTCGCTACGGTGTGTTTATGCCTCGTTCTGGCTGATGAACAATTTGGGATAAACAAACTGTTTTATGGCTTCTAGCAAAATGTTTGTTTTGCTCTTTTTTTTTCCCTACCTGTTTTAAATGTGTACAGTTTTGAGGTCACATGCGGTTGTCCATAATAAAAAAGAGTTACTTTAAATGATGCTCCTGCTCTCATGGTAAACAGAGAAACATTCTCAAAGGCTCGTGTAAATCAGATATTATTGAGTACTTTAAAAGAGCCAGCCCTGGATACGACAAAAACAACACTTTATCATTTAAGACTATGTGGCTAACCTGTCAGAAATCTGAAGCTTATGATTATATTCTTACTAGTGGCTTTAAAGGTTCACCTTGATCTCTCAAAAGAGAGAATAAAATGGTACTCACGAATTAAATCACATTTCAAATCACATTTATTTGTACAGCCCTTAATAACCATGACAGTCTCAAAGGGCTGCACAGTGCCCAACCTGTGAAAACAATAAATGGTTAGTACACTCACAGAGGACAAGGAAAAACTCCCACAAAACCTTTTAGGGAAAAATCGAAGAAACCTTGGGAGGGGCTACTCAGAGAGGGAGGGGCTACCCAGAGAGGGATCCCCCTACCAGGACAGTTGGGCGTGCAATAGATGCCCAGTTTGTTAATGTTGCTTTGGAAACTGCACTAGTTTCCATAATAACAGAATTACTATATTAGTACAATACCATGATTATATGCCACTGCCAATAAAATATGTTCTGTGTGTGTATTTATACATATATCATTTAATTTGTGTTGTGGTCTGAATTTTACAGTAAAGGCTACAATACATATGCTGCTACGCTCCCAAGTATAGGAGGAACCACATCTTCTTTATAATATCTCTAATACTGTATGTCATTCTATCTATGACATTCAACTGCTGGAAAACAAAATCAAATATATTTATATACTATGTATGATATCAGCTTGATTGGTCACAAACGTAAAGGAAAATCCACCCTAAAACACATTTGGTGATGTGCCTTGCATTCCTGGGTCCATTCTGTTGTTGCCGGTGTATTTTTCATCCTCCCGTGGGTCACTGGCCAAACGTAGATGCCCCGACGTCACGTTAAGATATTTATCAGTTTTTGGTATCACTCCCTGAGAAATGAAGAGCAAGGGCTTATTTCTAGACTCGCCATTTTGCTCCGACGTTCAACAATCAAAGGGAGAAATCCATCTGAGAAAAGGAAGAGATAACAACCTCTCCACTCACAGTAGCCTCAAACGACCACAATGCAACACCGCCGCAAGACATGCTGTGTTTTGAGTCTAGCTTTTTATCAACTAGGAACTCTCGCTCTCTTGCTGTTACTGTTACTATCACTATCTCTATCGTTATTGTTCTCACCACCTGCACGTAAAACCAACAGCTTGATGCAACAAGGTGAGGCAAGTTCTCCGGGGGATGTCGAAAGGCATTCTGGGAAACATAGGAAATCACTAACTGAAGTAGGAGTAAACAAGGAAGGTTGAGGGGAAAGTGGACACAACAAGAAGGTAAATCACAACACTTCATCACAATATATCTCCCAGAATCCGTTGATGATGACAGACATTTGGTGGCCAGTTTATTAGGCACAGCTATTTAGTAATGTCATATCAGGTTTTCATCTGCTGCCAGAGCCCATCTGTGGAAAGGACCGATGAGTGTCCTCCTGGTCCTCTTAGGCCGTGATGAGACAGCACACTTTATTTCATGCTCAAACACAAAGAACATCTGTGAGCGTTGCTAGCAAGAGAGCAAGAAGTAGTCTCACATCATTTTCTTTGCCATGCAAGACAAAGTTTGACAAGCCATCTAGCTACCGCCCTGTGTCATTGACCCGTGTCGTTGACTAAGTTCATGGTTTCCCCGCAGCGCTTTATAGGCAAGGCGGGCCGGGTTAGCAGGAATTGTCGGCCGGGAAATTCCCACAAAATCAATATTTCATTGGGGCCAAATTATCAACTGATTCCAGAGTGCCTGTCAAATGTTGTGCCATCAGTTGTAATAATCATGTTGGGATGGAAAAGGTTACATTTCAGCATTTGCTCACTGATAAAGAGAGGAACAATTTATAAACGTGACATTATCTTATCTAATCAGAAACAACTCTTTTTTTTCAAGTACTTTTGAAAAGTTCACCCACCGTGAAGTGAAACAGAAAGGCATCGGTACTTTCGTATGCCTGAAGGGTTTCACCAGGACATGGAGACGTGTTGTGACTAAGATGTAGCCGGTTGTGTATATATATCATGAAATCACAGATCAGCGAGTTCATCTGCAGACTTCAGCGGTGGCGGAGAGTAAGGCTCACATCCTCCAATGACTTCAATATTTTTTACATATCTTTCAAAGTCAGGTGAGACGTTTGCTTGTTCCTGGTTGCTTGTTTGGGAGTCAACATGGCAGCGTCAACAAAACACTGATGTCACTACGAGGCATGGACAGAGTGTTATCAACAAATACATTCTGAGAAATATAAAATCTAACTCTCAGTGTTACTTACTTCTGACTTGAAACTGTAAAATATTTTGTTTCAAAATATCTCCTCAGACAATTACACAATAAAAGCAACGCTTATACACAATCTGGCAACATAAATACAGAAACATAAAATGCTTTCCCCCTTGAGTATAGCTGTCAGGACTGTGCACAAATCTTCATTTCTTTGATATTTGGTCCAGAAAACAGTGAAATCAGACATAAAGCACAGATGTAAAACTCACAACAAGACTCCCTTGATCATCTATGAACTGAAAGAAAGTTGCTGAAAGAAAAATAACAACCCAAGAATCATTTTATTGCCAATATTGACTTTTGCTGACACGCTGTATTTGTACCATTGTAATTCTTTAGAGACCCATCTCAGAAACATAAATGTCCCAGTCATAGTAAAAAAAAACATCAGTAACTACTTGTCCAATCTTTTTTCTTTTGTGAAGAATATTTTCTCATATTGTATTCTCTTTTTTTACTTTGTTTGATAAGAAAACATATAAACTGGTTGACTCGCAGCAGTTCACACCACACTGATAGACAGAACGAGTCGATTTTGAAGCCGGAAAAATGTGAAATTATAATGAATTGGCAATTATTTGGATTAACCTAGGATCAATCTTCAGAAATTATTATTGCCTATTATTTTGTAAATGAAACGGCTCATAAACAAACCGCTCAGATCCCATGAATAAATGGGTTGGCATCTTCAGGGATGCCAGTAGCTGCTGCAGACATACACACCAGCTCTGCTTTCATGCCCTCCCATTTCAGAGTCAGTCACGGCGTGAACAGCTCTGGTATCCAGCTGCGCATTAGCGTTCTCCAATTAAACTCAGCCATCCTGGAGCAGAACGAAAGGCCTAAACCCTCTGGTGAGAAAAGTGCTGACAACCCTCTTCTACAAAGTCCTGCAGGGAATACTCGGTCCCTGCGACCATTTACCCGGCGTCAAAGTTGTGTGCTTGTGTGTGTGTGTGTGTGTGTGTGTGTGAGAGTGTGAGAGAGAGAGTCAGTAGGTGTACCTTGTGTGCCTTTGTCGACCGATGATTCCTAGTGACCTTAGACAGACAGTCCCTCCTGAAGTTTGCCATTTTTCTATCATTAGTATGGCCAAAAAATGTTTGCGTTTTCTTAGAGAAAATGTGTGAGGAAGTATTTGTTGTGAGTATTTGTGGTAAAAGTGTAAACACCTGAAGTCAAAGATCTGTAAGGTTTCTTAAAGTGTGGTGATTGGCCAAAATAATGTCAACTCCAACACTGAACCATCTCTTCATGATGACCAAATCTCCTCTAAATGCTCAATAGCTAAGATGCAGTGTTGTCATGTGGCCATACCGTGGCATAACCTGTGTCCTTGTTCATAGGACACATGAATCCACTGATCCCATAGGGGAGAGAAATGCATCATGGGATGAGTCGAACCCCTCAGCATCATTATGTCAGTAGAGATTAGAATTCCCCTCACCCTCAGCCATGAGCCATGCCAGGAAATGAACCTACACAGCAGCACTAGACTGTAGGGAGACCTCCTTCAGATTCAGAATGATTCATCAGCCCGGTTACCGCTGTTTTCCAGCGTCCGACAAATGGCACAAAATGGGAGAAATTACGAATCCAGTATCTCCCGCCCCCACTCTCTCCTCTCTGACTGTTCCTGCCTCTCACAGCTTTATCAGTGTACATTAGTGTCAATGCCAGTCTACATTTAGAGTAACTAAGCCAGGGGAGACAGCCCATCAGCACATGCAGCCTCCTCTCTCATCATGCAGAGCCAATGACCCTTTGTCAGACCCAATCCACTTCAATAGAGCCACCAGGCCCGGGCTTTGTCGTCCGGTAGTGTGTCCTGTTAGTGGATGGTATGTGTAGTGTAACGTAACATACAACACTACAGCCTGAGTTGTACCTGAATGCACACTCAGGCTGTAAAGCTGCCCTAGGCAAGAGTTGCATGTAAAAATACATCCGTCTTATCAGCAAAAATGCTAAATCACAAAGTGGGGCAGCAGCAGAGAAGAGCGTCCCACTGCCCCCCCGAGGGACTCGACGTAGATTCACCCTATTTTCACACATAAAATCATGGTGTTGGGTATGTATTTATGAAATCGTCTCCGCCCACAGGAAGTGACGAACTTAAGAGCGAAATACAAACTGTCTAAGATAAATAAAGCTGGATTCTTTCGCCTCTTTCGTCCCTGTGGTGTCCTTCGGTATCAAGCGACCACGGACCCTCCAGGCTGGTGAACATGGGCGTGCTGTGTGCGGTTTATTGATGTCACTTTGGATGATTTCTGGGTTTTGACGTCCACAGAATTCAAACCTCTTGCTGCCATCGCCAGCGAGCAACGGATGTATTTTTACATACAACTCCAGTGCAGCTTTAAAAAAAAAAAAAAAATGTGGGATGTGCCAATTAAAATTATAAGCTAGTTAGACTTTTAGCACCTTTAGTATTTTTTAAAATTTATTTTAACAGTTGGAAAACAGAGAAGGAGACACAGGAGAAAAATAAACTCTGCCGGGATCTGATTAGAGGCCAGCAGGGACACACATGTACCTGCAGCGGCGGAAGACTTAACCAATCAGTTATCTCTGGGCACCCGGTCATCAGGGAATACTGAGCTGAGTCTACATCTTATACAGTCATATAAACTGTAGCTGTGGACGTCTGGGGTCCCAAACTCTTTAAGGTTTGGATTTACTGCTGACAAAAAAAAAACCCTAATCTGTTACAATGCATGTGTAGAGCCAACGATCGATTAGGTTGCCGGGCTGTTTGCAAATCCATCTTTGAAGAGCTGATCCATGCAGAAAAATAACATAAACAAACAAACTGATCTTCACCACCCAGGCAGTTCAGGACAGATTCCCCTGAAGTCTCGTGGCCAGTCGCCATGAGAAGTCTCAACCCATTAGGTTACCTCAGGAGGACGAGCTCTCCTCAGCAGCAGGTTTCACTGACCCGAGCCTGAGGTCAGTCAGGGACTCCAGCTCGTCACAGATTTTCACTATTCTTTTATTTTTTTTTTTGAGTTGATATTCTTTTGTTTTCTGAATGTGCGGTGATGTGAAAGTTTACGTTTTAACGGGTAAACACTCATTTTAGACGGGTGGAGGAAAAAAGCTCTAGTAGATAATGTTTCATAAACACGCAAACAATGGGTTGGGATTAGGCCACACAGTTAGCCCGGATAGCAAACTAACACTGAGCGTTGAAATATAGCAACATCAGCTTTGCACCGTGAAATTAACAGTGAAACGACACAACATTAACGCTGCTTTATGTACAGCAGGATCATAAAACACCGTGTCGGTATCGCCTCCTTTCAACCTGAGACTAAGTGGAGCTGCAACTGACACGGTGTTCAGCTAACGAGTCACCGAGAACTTTCTGCTGCTCAGTTTTAAACTTCTCAAGGAGCGTTTCTCTCTCCCCTTTCTCTCAGTGTTGGACTTTGTTTCCTGCGCTCAGTTCAGATTACATTCTCAATCCTAATGAACGCACCGCAGTTCACCTGGAGTTCACCTGATCTCGGTGCAGGTGTTTTCGTGCCACCTGAGTTCGGTTTGTTCTCACAAGGCCAAACAAACCTGACTAAAGGAGTAAAGGCACCTTTCTTCTTCTTTGAGAGATATGAGCTTCCTGATGGATTATTAAGGCATATTGTGATTATTCTTTTCTAACTTTTTCAATTTTTTCAATTTGTTAAATATTGTATTATGAATATTGTACAATAGCGTTGTTAATAAAGTTAGGTTAGGATAGGATTTATTTCCTTTTATTGAGTTGAGCCCCGCTCCTGCTGTATATAAAGCAGGGTTTATTTTATCTTGTTTCAATGTTCATTTGATGTTAAATCAATGATTAAATTTGAGTTTTGTGTTGGTGTCAATCCATTTTTAATTTTGATCAACATTATTTCGGGGTGTAAAACTCACGTTGAATCAATGACAGTTTGATAACACTCATTCCATGTTGATACAATGTTAGTTTGCTATCTGGGTCAGCTTTTGAAAAAAACGTGCTCGTGGTTTTTAAGCCCCGCCTGCAATTTCCGCTGATCTTCATCATCCACGTGGCAGGAATTTCATCTTGGATAAACCAGTTTGGCTCGAGGAAGAAATCGTTAATGGTTTGCAAGCACGTGCTTAAGGAAGTTCATGTATTCCGGTTCATGTACCGTTAGAGCTTAAAATACTTTTGATGTTTAATTTTGCTAATCAAAGAAATGCATCAGCATAATTGAAGTATGTTAATACATTGCTATGAATGATGACATTTTATTTACGTCTGCCTGTGATGAAGATGAAGATGATGAAGGTTTATAAAGAGCTTTGTCATCTTGTTTTCCTGGAGTTGGCAGAAGTCGCGGCCTTCGGGGGGCATCGTCGATGACTTTCACCTCTTGATTGATTCTGTTTGTTGCATCAGCCACCCTGACTATACCCCATGACAAATTGCTTTCATTGCTGGCATGCTTAGCCATGACGTGCACAGTCGTAGACAGTAATCAATATGCTTGTTATCTTGTGTTTTAATTTGTTGGCAGAAAGTGGACTGAATTAAAACCCCTCAGTAGTTAGTTACCACGCACTTCCTCTCGTGATGTGTTTTCCGCCAAGTTTTGTTGCAGTTAATTTCTCCCAAGAATCTAGTTTAGAAAATCTCTGGGGGCCATTTTATGATGCTTTCAATGAACAATGGCGGTGGCCCATATTCGCTACCCGATGCAACTTAGACAAATAGCCTAAATGCTTTCTGTACATTGATTGCACGGGACCCTTTGTGTCTGCGTGCGCGCCATTTTTTCTTCCAGATGAAAGTGCTTGAAGATGCAAGTATCAACAGGAGTACTTTCCGCCGCGCAGCATCACGTCAAAGGGAAATGTGATACACCAGTGTTGATTGAACAAGTTTCCCCCTCTTCTAATGAATAGCTTTGTGGGTTAAAAGCTTCCTGTTTGTAGAGAAGATACTCAGTAGCAGTAAGTGGATGCCTGGCTGATTGCTCCATAAGTAACCTGGCATAATGCGCCTCTTGACAAGAGAATGCAAAGTTTCAACCTCCAAAGTAAACAGCACGAGACAAAGCACGAGACACATTCAGGAGATCTGGTTGCTCGCGAGTTTCCTACCTTTTGAAAACCTGTGTTAAAGTTTTTATCTTTTAGTTTGTTTTCTGTTCCGTGTGGATACGATTTTGCCAATATTTCAAGAATGTATTTTGCTCATATTCTAACTGTAAATCCCCCCAAAAATATTTGTTTTTGTGGCCTTCATTTCTACAGTTTCAATGTCAAAGTAAAAAAAAAAATGCTGCAGTGCTTCACAGGCTCTCACCACTGAAAAGTCAAAAAGTAGAGCCACAAGAAAATCCATCCATCAGCTTGGTATGAGAAGTACGCTGAAACACAATTCATGTTGCCTTGTTTTTTTTGTCAGAATTATAGTTGAATGATGACCATGACTACCACCCAAGGCAGCACTGGTGTCAGAGAATATGGTTCTTTAGAGTTTATTGATTACTCACCTCATCTTGAAATATAAACTCGTATTTAGAGAAATATTGGTTTTCGGGTGATTCATTATTTTGGATTCCAAAAACATGCAGCAGAGCATTTCAACCGAAGAAATGGCGGCATGGCTTGGATAATATCAATGCTACTCCTTTTGCTGAAATAAATGAAACCAACTATTTATGCTATCATCGAGCCAACCGGGTATACCACATAATATGTCAGCTATATGTCAGCTCTCTGGTTTCGAAATCTGTCAAAGCCCTTTGGGATATATTGGACGAACTATGAGACCAGAGCAGAAACAGCGCCAGGAGAAGCGGTCAAGATTACAACTCGCAGCAATGTGGGAAAAAAACTCAGTCAATTCAGTTCAATAAACCTTATTTATCCCCCGCAGGGCGATTTTCATAGCAGGCATGGAAAACAACAAACACGAGCTATGCAATGTCACACACGCTACACACACTATAATACAATACACAGTTACTGATACATAAAAACTGCATTGAATCAAGGGAAGCAGTAAACATTTAGCTTTATTGTCATTAAAGGGAGTTTCAGCCCTTTGGGAGTCATGTTACATACAAGTCCATTTCTGCGTGTGTGTCTCTGCTGAACCAGATGAAAACATGGTTGTGTTGTGTGTTACATTGCTGAGCATTGAAGGGATGAAGACAAAAACACTTATTTTTTTGTCAACATATGAAATTGAAGGTATCAGTAAGCGTTTTTACAGGCTGCCATTAATGGATGTAGTGCAGTATTAGTCACAGTATGGACTGTGTGTGTGTATTTTGAAGGACTGGCAAATGATAATAATCCAGTTGTTAAGAAAAACAGATTGAACAAAGGGACTGATGATGCCAGTAAAGAGACAGCTAATTCAATTAAATGTGCTTCTGAAGTAACCCTTCTTCCAAACAGCAGCCTGGTGGCCTTTGCCCAAACATCACTTATCCTGCTAAGATTAACACACAGTTGCTAATTCAGTCTTCACCACATATTTATGACAGTGCTTTAGACATTCTGTGTGATAGTGCTGGACGAGGTGCATCCATTAAAAAAAATAAATAAAATAAAATCATTCAGCTTTCAGTTTGTTTTTTTCGTTGCCACTTGAAAACTGACAACACAAACTACAGTCACAGCTCGCGAACAAAGCAGTTTGCAGGGAAGGCTGAAAATACCTTCAGGGCCTGCAAAGAAAAATCTCCACTCGAGAGACAGACCGACGAGAAGTAAGAAATAAGCAATTATGTTCACAATCAAATTAGAGGAGAAAAGAAAGAGAAAGCAAGAAAAGAAAAAAAAGCATTAGAATAAGAAGCTGTGAGGAAGAAAGAAAGAAAATAGGAGTCACATTTTTCTTAGATATGATTTTGAGAGGTGTACTTTTTATCTGATCTGGTAGACTATTCCACTGAGGTCCTTGATAATGAATTGAATACTGGCCTTGACTGCTTCTCAAAACAGAGAAATGAATGTCAGGAGAGAATCTCGTGGCGTATCTGAATATAATCGTTGCGGGTGAACGGATTATCAAAACCTGTCAGGGGATTCATTCAGGAGTCAAAGACAGATTGACAGATGTGTTTTATATCAAAACAATAGTAATTGAGCATCTGAAGACTATGGGGCAAATGGGAAAAGGCTGCAGCCAGGAAGGTAAATGGTCACTTCTAGTCAATCTTTTGAAGGCAAAAGATATATAATGCAAATTGACTGTCTGATGATGCCAATACTATTGACATTGAAGGACGTCACTTCAAAATAAAGACTTGTTTCTTGTTTTTGTTGTTTATTAGTTCTTATGGTGAGAATATTGAAAATATCATCTTGTCCACTGCATGATATATTATATCTATTACTATACTATTATTTATCTGAATGACAAAAGAAGTATAAGGGGGGTAATGTGTGTTTGAATGTTATTTTTGATCTGCGCTATGGTGTGATGTGATATTGTGCACATTATAATTAAGTGACTATTCATCTTTCAGATGATTTCTTTTACTTTTTGGGGGCTGTGCTGCAGTCCGCTGTATCAGTTCTTTTCTGTCATCTATTTTCAGGGCAGAATGAATCAGCTTCTCCTCCCTTTCTCGTTCATTTTGACACCCGACAAAACTCATCGCCTCTAAGGGAATTGGAGTAGAGGGTCTTGTTTTGTTCTGGCAGTTCTTTCAGGAATGGCCATCAATCAGGTGATCTATTGTGTTAGAGAGGGACCTTTCTCTATTGAATTCATCTTGCTTCAAAAAGCAGATGCCACAAAGGTATTGAAAGTTTGCAGGGTACATTATAATCTGCAGTGATGGAACTCACGGTAAAGGACCTGGGGCAGTGCTTCATAATGATTACACTGCCAGTTATATGTCAAGATGAGGTGACCTCATTGACAGTATCTTCCTTTTGACAGGATTTGTATTATATTGATATTCTTTCTCATGATTATTCTCCGTAGATCATGTTCTGGTACAGCGGTTTGCCACAAAACAAAGGAATAGCTCAGACTATTTTGGCATTTTCCAGTCATTGAAAACGAAGCCAAGACTGTGATGGAACATTCCCATAAGAAACCAATTTGCACATCTTTCATTGAATGAGACTTTTGTTGCCAATACCCTTCACAGATGGCTTTTTACCTTTAAAAGAAAAAAACAGCAAAATTATCTTGTTAATTACTATTGGACAATCGGCCTGCCATCAAGGTTTTAAATACATCGATTTCATGATGGATTGTTGAAAGACATTGAAATGTGCTGCTGCATTTCCGTGCTTGAACCAATCATAATGCAGGATGGACATAGATTAGGCACAATATAAATGAGCTGGAACAAAGCGTGAAAACAGAAGACAGGAGTTTGTTTAGATTTGTCCATTTTGCCCGATGCTCCGGCTGATCGATGACAGGGCTGTGGTTTTCCATCGTGAACACATTTACTCCTTGTTTCAAAGGATTTAGACTAACTGGAGGAGGAGTAGTCTGTAAATCTTAATTTGCTGGCTTTGTCAGTCAATGCCTATGTTCCCCAGGCTGGAAATGCCCAGACCGAGGATAAACAAAATGTAGGTCCTGTTTACAAAGCCGTGGAAAGAAGGGAACCAGAGGCACAACAAGGGTCTAGGGTGAAAGTCTGTGTATACTGTGAACACCATCTCTGGGGATGAAGACTTGGGGAGCAATAGATGTTTGTTTTTTGTTTTAAGAAATATTAGGTTATTGTGAGGAGGCCTTAGGTTAGTGCCCCTACACCCATGGATACCACACTAATGTTTGAGCTTGTTTCTCGGTATTTCCAGCGGACCCAGTGGACTGAATCTTCCCTATTCAGACAATATTGCGTTGTAGATCAGCTGAAACTTGCATTGCGTGTAAATGCCCACAGCAATAACTGCATTTTATTATGTATCCAAACACAAAGCATCTACTTTCCTTTTGTCTGAAGGATCTACCTGTTCACTTGTGTTTTAAATGCTCAGTGCAGTTTGATTTTTATTCCAACTTTGTGCAAGATTGAGTCTGGTTCAGCGGTTCAATGTAATTGTGCTGATTTCAGTATATTCTAAAAGCAGTTACACACTGTCTTCAGTCCTAACCGTGCCTCTGGCGGTGAAAGGGAACAACGGTTTGGTGTGCAGCCATCAGGATGCCAATGACACAAACTCTGATAAGCACTTCACGGAATATGAATGGCTTTATTTTCTGTGAAGCGCTTGTCTTTTTCACATTAAGTTATTGATCCTTCACTCACGCACAATTTTTCTTTCAGACATTTGCTGATTGACCGCATACTTTTCAGCTCTATCTCCTTCTCAAGTTTTCTTGTTATTGAAATTCTATTCAAGCTCTCCGCCTTGCAGGAGCAGAGCGCCGTAGTTATCCAGGGCCCCGTGTAATGATCGAAGCCTGGGTCTGCAGGGCCGTGGTGCTCGTGTAGCCGGCATTCAGATTCAGTTCATGGTTAGTCTCTCTCAGATACCTCAGATTGGTTTTGGATTGTTGGTAAGGGAAAGTTACACAACTCGGTGTTTCCACCCCCTGCCAGCCAGGGCCAACATGGCTCCCACACAGTGTCTGCTGTAAGGTCTCCGGTGGAACGGTTTTGTCAGCTGTGCAGTGTGGGATTGAGTAATGACATGTTTACTACAGATGTCTGTAATGAATCATGACAGGCAAATGTTGGAATCAAGCCATGGACATTAATTACTCTCTACGGGGCTTGATTTGACTGTTTCTACACAGTATGATGGAGATGGTCAACTGAGCTGGTGGTTATAAATGCAGGATGATCACTCCATAAAGGAAATAATGTTCCTTACAAAGACATCAAAAAGACCCCCCCATCCTCCCCCCAACAAGACATGTTTTTGGCTAAATTAGCAGTTCCTAGCAGATATTTGCTTGCATCTTTGCCCACTCCCTGTACTTTTAATACAGAACACCTCTCACGTCTTTTGAGAAGCTGTCAGGGACCACAGTTTTCATAAATCATTGCCTGAAACAGTCTTTATCAAAGTACTTGCCAATAAGCAGATTAGCGCAACATCCTTTGATTTACAATTTTTGTTAATCCTTGCACTTTTACCACAAATAAACACAGAAAATGTCACAAATTGCCTTGCATTTTTTTTTGAGCTGCTACCATACATGCAAAAATACAGATGTGAATTCAAAGCGTATGTGCTTTTTGGACACATGTTGGCTTTCACATGTGAACAATACTTTTTCACATGATTTTCACACCTGAAGTATAAATCACATGTGATTTTGGATTACAATGTGTGGGAAAAAAAAAGACTGTTGACATGTGAAAAGCCAACATGTTTTCCAAAAAGCACATGTGCTTGAAATTCACACATGTATTTTCACAAGTCATTTTTTTGTAAGGTCAAATATCACCCAAGACTCAGCCAAGAACTCTTAAGACTTTCTGGATGGACTAAAAGGAGCAAGATTGGTGGCCATCATTGTAATGCCTTTCTCTCTGAGACCAGAGTGAGATTAAGAGAAAGGTTCTCGATTGTCATACTTTGAGATAAAGAGTTAGTCGCTGCCCATGCCCTAGAGAGATACTGCAGAAATGATTAGGTTCATGTGCCACTCTATTATCTGCTCCCTTAAACCATTCTCTTTGAGGATGCAATTATACTGGATGGATGTGAATGAAAGTGTAAGATACTGTGGTGTGGGGCTGGCCACTAGTGGAGTTTCACATTTGGTCTGCTTAATAGATCCCACATGTCTTGGCAGTGTTTACATTTTCATTTTGTAGTCAAGAGTCATCTACTTTCTGGCGAAAATGAGAAAATAGATTATAAACGAGGGACAGCATGCAGAGAGAATGACGCTACCCTTTTCCATCTGTTCAATTAATTTGCCAAGAACAGTTCCTGGTACTTTTATAAACATTCTTTTTCTCGTCACTTCCCTCCCGACAATTTGATGCCACTGACCAAAAACAAGTTCGACTTTTTTTTTCCTCTCTCGTAAAACTATCATGATAGCGTTGTTATGGCCTGGCTCCCAGGTTTTATGAAGAGGTTTAACTGTACGCTGCCTGCCTCACAAGATCAGGTTTCTACTGTTCCCCTTCTGAATCTCCCTCAGGCCCAGCTGCCTGGCAAAGCATTCATGATTAAATGTGAGACACGAGCCATCCTGCCAAGAGAAAGATGGGGGAGGGGTACTGGCTTAGGACGACCACAGAATTTCATTGCTGTTTGTCATACACGCAGCGAAAAATGAAAGCAGATGTAGGAGCAGAGGGAGAGGGGAAAACAAGCGAGAGAAGCAATCATCAAAGACAAGAGGTCTCTCTCTGCTCCTCCTACAAGCTATATATATTTATAATGATGTATATAATGAAAATATTATGAAGCCTAGCACTCTTGCTACTAACTGAGAAACTGCAATGTAACCATGCAAAGTTATCTAGGGTAGCTTCCAAGTTCAAACTAGCCATACTAGCCTATAGCTATCTAGGTAAGCTAGTTAGCTAGCCTGCTGACCTTCCAAGATCATGAGTGAATGAAAAAAATACGTCATTGCCATTGCCATTTATATTTGTGTTTATATTTTGACCAGAGTTCCTTCCTTTCCATTAAAGTTAACCGGTTAGCTCACATGTGCTCCCAAAACTGTGGGTCTTTGGCTCCGCCCACACAGGTTTAACTCAACCAATGAGATCTTTCTGCCTCCAGAGCAGCTCTGCTTTTTACTGGAGAAGAAATGTTTGAATAACTGAAACTCCAATCTGCTAAAATCAGCATTGATTGATGTGATGTGCACTGACTGGAAACATCATGTATTTAACTTTATTTTACCATTAATCCAAAAGTAATTTGAGAGCATTTGACATGGCAGCTACATTCTCATTGTGTGCATGGGCACCATACGCTTTTCTCAAAGTAAATCTGTGTGCTGTGGTCTTCAAAAAATCTGTTCTTGACTTGAATGTATCACTGTCATTGAGACTGGGGGGGAGGCGAGAGAGAGAAAGAGCGAGGCTGGAAGGAGGGAAGATTGATGGAGACAGAGAGAAAGAGGGAGCGAGAGAACAAGCAGTGATGTCTGATTGAGGTGTTTGATCCAGGTCATGCTGGGGTCTAATCACTGTAGCTCTGGATGGATGGCCACTGTTGGTGGGTTGTTTTAGAAAGAGAGATGGTTGCACAGACCTTCTCTCTAGGACCTAATTCAATTGAAGAATAAATGAGTTCTGTTGGTAATTTGGAGATAACCTGTGCAGTGGCCGAGCTTAAAGGAAGATAAGAAAGGCACAGAAATGAAGACAATTTTTCACCCTGCCTTTTGCTAAATTAAACTTTTCCCAGTCCTCCGGAAACTTTAATTAAAACACACACTTGCATGCACATTGCACACACAGGTACACACATACTGCGCTCGTGCACACATATCCGCATCCACCAGATAATCCAGGAGGAGCGATCGGGTTGTTGGAGAGGGAACAGCACTAGACAGTCGAGGGTGAGCGTCTGGAAACATGCCTACTGTGTATGTCCCACTTGCACTGAGATTAATCATCAGTGTACTCTCATAGTAGACAGTTCTTCAAACCGTAAACGATGCTTTATAGAACCTTTACTATTTGAAGAACGAATTGAAATGCTCTCAACTTCAAACGACCAAATATTCTGCTTTTCAAACCAAGTTGGTCACTGGGGTTCTGGGTTCCAATCCTCCATGAAATTGCACCGTTGCAGCTCCACTGAAACCGAACAAAGAACCATTTGGTGGCAAGACGGCGCTCTGAACTTCCACGTGCTAGTACTTTGTGGCGAGTACTATCTAGCAACGTAACAAGACACTCTATAGGTATGTACAATAGCATTCAAAAGCAGTTCCCCCATGATTACAAGCCCAAGACCCGCTCTGCAGTGTCATGGTTCGTGGCAACACTCTGATCTCTAGTTAATGCAGTATCGAGGCAAAACAAGTCTTTACAAATCCTGAAGACAAAATAGGGTCCTACAATGATTATGTCAGCTTTGAGCTCAGTCTTTAAGGTATTTTATTGCATATAATTTGGTAATTGTTATATTTTTCAAAAAGACTTTGATCCTGTGCAATTTGAAACACTGCGTGGATTTCTAATCTAGAGCGTTACAATACAAACACTATCATTTGCTGATTTTTTGGGGGGAATTTGCTGATTCAAGTGGCACATTTTTCAGTCTGCTGAAGACAGCGGACAAAATTGCTAATTTTCCCTGAAATCAAATATAAAATCATCACACGTGTAAAACTTCAACCGTGGTAGATTTCACTGTCACTGTTGTCAAGGCCGGGTTAGGGTTAGATTTGTTTGCTTTGGATTCTGAAAGGCACTGTGTGTGCTTCCCAGGTTCTTGGAGAATAATAAAGTATGTTTTTACTGGGTAGATGTCAGTAGATGTCATAGTGACATCTTTTTAACTTTCTTTTGCCACAGTTGAATGCTTTCCAACAGCAACACATACATGGCATAGAAGGAAAATATGTAAATGGTGCGAGCTGGTAGCCTTGGTATCCAGGAGGTAAGTGTGTGTGTGTGTGTGTGTGTGTGTGTGTACATTCTTGAGTGTTAACTGCATTTATATCAAAATGATGACAATTCCATCTCATATAATGTACTCAAATTTTTCTAGGCCAGTGGTTATTGCAACAGGGACTGAAAAGGATGCATTTTTCCTCAGCAGTACCGATTATGTTTCCAAGGACTTGCACAACTTCTTCAATTTCTTTGGCGGGTCATTTTTTTTACCCCTTGCTCTTTCCCCTCACAGATTTCCCGCCACAGATAATTTTCAGTGGCCGCAGCAGAGTCTTGAGATTCCCAGGGCAGTATTTAGTGGTGGAAGTAAGTAGCTTCAGCAGTTAGATGAAATGTCTTTGAAACTCTGGTGTCTGTCTAAGCAGTGTGTGCTTGGAGCAGAGCTGCACTCGGCCGGGGTGACGGAGGTGATGGTATGCGTGCAGAATCACAATAGTCACCCTTATTACGTGGTCTGCAGCAGATCTGAGTTCAGGCAGTTTCTCTGGATGAGAGAGATTTCCTCGTCTGTACTGAAGAGGACATACCTCATTCTTTCAACTTAAAAACCTGAGCTGGACGTCGGTGGGATCAGCGGGACAGTGATGTATTAGCCCATATGCCTATTTACTTAATATACTGTACTGTGTAAAATTCATAGTCAACGTTTTGTTAAAATACTTCATAAAATACTTTTTAAGGTAATTTTCTCATTTTTAACAGTGCAGCCATATGTCACTTGTACTTAAACCCTTGTGTTGAAGCTCCCCAGTGTTTGTTTGGCTGACCTTCACGGTGCATATCTCCTCAACAGCGCTTCCCCCACATTAACAGTAATGACCATACAATTGTGGTTTGTGGCGATAGGTCATATTATTGTATTGGTCATAGCTACTTGCTTTGTCAGCAAATGACTGTAACTTGCTCTGTTTGAAGATTGTAATCTATCGGATAAACTGCTGTTCCTCTCCCATATCAGAGTGCAGATTTGAACTACCTGTGGGGATTTGACTTTTGAGAGAATAATAGATTGGAGACACAACAGTATTTTCTTAGCTGTGAAGGTGAGGATTGTTTAGATCCACAGAATCCCCTGTGCGAATTTTAAGGGGTTTATTTCCACTTGGAAAACTCTGTACGCACACATACGATGTTATTCTCCTCAACTTTCTCCTCTGTGGAAGCAGGGAAACCAGGATGAAAGTATTTCATCCATCCATCCATCGATTCCACCACGAGGGCTGCATCGTGTTTTTACTGAAGTGTTTGCCTGAACTCTCAAGCAATGTGGAACCAGCCAATTGTGGAGACCTTATAGTAAACCAGCTAGCTAAACCACAATGAAACACACATTACTGCCAGTCTGGGGAATCTGCATTCCAGTCAAGCAGTAGGGAGGCTGAGCCTACCAGTGTAATTGTTCTGGCTCACTTACAACAGTTATATTCACTGCATATTGATTCGTTCCATGTGAAGTGTTGAATGCATATGGATATTTAGTATTCTTTAAAGGGGAATAACGTTTGAAAAGTCACGTTGTTCCGACTTCATAGTCTAATCAATATGTGTGAACATGAACAACTCTCTCCCAAAGCCAGAAACCAGACAACTAAGGCTCAGACATGTAATATCATCAAGATTTACAGCCTTGAACTGATCCATAGACAATGCATAGCATGTTGATTTTGTGGGCTGAGGGGATGTTTTGATTTTTAATCGAACAGAGTATTATTCTCTGTGGTGCTATTACATCTGAACCAGTAAATGTACCATTATCCCCAGAAACTCGTCCTGACTCTTCTGAGTCATCGTTTTAATCTCTTGTAATAAATTTTTAGTACATCAAGATGACATAATAGATCAGGGGTGTACAACGTATTTCTGTACGCCAATGTTCTGTAACTCAAACTAAACTTTCTTGGGGCATTTAAATTGATTATTATATTTGAATCCTGAAATTTGGTGGAGTTACATTTTCATTGAATCCTGTCTCCACAATAGAGGCTTTGCAGTTGTGGCATAATTGCAACCACATGGAGGTCATGGAGGTCCACTGGAGAACCGACTGTACACAAATCATGACGAAATATACAACATATATAACAATTGGGCAAGAAAAAACGAGATACTGAAAAAAAGATTGTTGTGGTGTGAGTGTAGATCCATTCAGTAATGTTATAAGTCAATAATGATGAGGTAGATTTGTTTCCAAATGTACTGTGACACAGTAAAGTCTTGTATTCAGCCCTAGTCTCTACTCCAAAAGAAAAGAGTCAGCTCAGTTAAACTGAACAAACTGTTAGCTAGCTAACTAGCCACCAGGCTAATTTAGCAAAGCAACCGATGCAACTACTAGCCACTACTAACGCTAGCATCTACTACATACGTTAGCTAGTGTGCAAACCAGTTGTGTTTACAACGAGACAGTTATGACCAGATACTATGATTTCCTAAATAACAAGCTGACATTAAACTAAACACGAAACACAAAATCAGATTTATCAGTGGCAAAATTATCAATTCCCAGCGACTGATTTTTGGTGTTTATTTTCCTGAGCTTCATGAATGCACAATGTTTGTTACCCACGTGACATCCTTGGAGAAATGTCACTTCCGAGACACTTTGGCTTCAAGGAAGAAATAATTTCAGAAAACATGAATGGTTCACAATGATAATACTTAAAGAAATATATGTATTTCGATTCATGTTTCCAAAGACATTAGCACTTCTATGATGTTTATTCTATGAATCAAAGTTGAAAAAGTATTAGCACAAATCAAGTTTGAGGACATGTTTGTTTACTTCTGTTTCTGCCCACAATGAAAGAAGGCAGACAAGATGGTTATCTCCAAGATGGTCACCTCTTTGGTCTTTTTCCAAGGAGCTTTGTCCATTTCCTCTTGTTTTCCTGAAAAGTTGGAAGAAGTCGTGGCCTTGAGAGGTGTTTTGTTGGTGGGTGAGATCATTATCGTTTGCCACATGTTGAGACTCTTTGCATTAGCTGCAGTCAGTGCACCTCCAATTCCCTGACAAAATTAGCAACGTTTTTTTTCTTGTATTGCTGCCATGATGTAGTAAAGTGTAGATAGTGAACATAATCATTGTGTTTTGGACTATTGGTAGAGAGTGGACTGATTGGAGTTAGTTATCATGTGCTTCCCCCACATTGTACATAATGTTCATAATGATTAATTGTTTTCATTTCATGAAATATCTGAAAATCTTTCTCTTATATCATTAGTTAATCTCTTGACAGAATTTCATTTAGGATTATTTGAGGGGGCATTTTCCATCACTTCCCCTTTAAGGTAGCATTCATTATGTATTTATATAACATCTATATGTCATTTGTGACTTATACTGCACATGCAACATAATATGCCAATAGTATGCCAATAATAAACATGTGAGGATGTCAAAATAAAAGTCCTACTGTCCACAACCAGTAGAATTTAAATTTAATCCTTGATAAAATCTATTACATTTGTCTTTGTCATGGCCACATTAAAGGCCAATCCTAGATATAGTTATATGAGGGTGACCCCACTAAAAACTTTTTTCAACAAGTCATGCACAGGTTAAAATAAAATAAACTCAGTGTCCCATTTTGATTCAACTTTTGTACAAGTGTGTGATGCACTCCATGGCATGTAAGCATCAACCCTGGTCCTCCGGGGCCCAGAGCCCCCCTGGTTTTCAACCCAACCATCTAATCAGGGACTGTCTGAGACCTGGGACGGCAGGGGAATGCACTTAACTACCTGGTAGGGTAGAAAACCAACAGTTCTCTGGACCCCAGGGACCAGGTTTGAGACCCACAGTCATAGATGGCAATACCCGGATCAACAATTCATCACCCAGTGGTATGAACAGCATGACAGTGGTGTTAGCCATGTGCCAAAGTATTCTCAACAACTGCACATTTATTGGAGATTCTGTTGGTTTGTATAAAAATGTAATATATTGAATGCTGGTACTCATATTCACATGGTATTTAAAACCCAATTCAAAGAATATTTTGGTCTGAGAATTTGAGTATTGAGTATTTGAGTCGAGCCGATCTTTCTGATGAATCTTTTGTTAAGGTATATTGTCACCTTTCAGATCTTCAACATTCCTGATACAAGTGTTGAATCAACGTCGACTGAAATGTCAGGAAACTGTAATGCACAGCTGCTCTCATTCCAGTGTTATGAATGTGTTAAGCCTGCGAAGCCTTTTGAGGCTTGTTAGTGATAAAGGGCTATATA
Source organism: Hoplostethus atlanticus (assembly GCA_034670405.1). Classification (NCBI taxonomy): domain Eukaryota; kingdom Metazoa; phylum Chordata; class Actinopteri; order Trachichthyiformes; family Trachichthyidae; genus Hoplostethus; species Hoplostethus atlanticus. The sequence goes on along the minus strand of JAXDDX010000003.1, from coordinate 4,916,581 downwards.
AAGAAACTTGACTTGACTTGACTTGTTATTGGGTAATTGGATTTATGCAATCTCAATAGGCATTTCTATCTTAAAGTCACTCCTCACTTTTTAATTGTTAACCACCTCATCAACTTCCTTTTTACACTATTCACATAGCAATGCTTATGTAGGGTAAATCTAAAATACCAGTAATGAATCACCTGCGACAATATTTAGTGTAAATGGAAACAACAAGTTATTAAAAGGTACACAGGTTGGCAGATGCATTCAGGAACACAGAAACTCAGTGGTGAGGAATTACAACATCAAAATGTCAGACGGGAGAGAGGTGCTCTATAATTGAATATTGGAGAGTGAGTTCATATTCCTCCACTGAAATCCAGACATCTGTGTATATGTACAAAGGAATCAATGGCAATTTTTCCAGAGAGATCACAAACAGTCCATCGGAGGAATATAAGTATATTGTATTTCATCTCTAATGCCCGATCCCAGGGAGGTTATTTGAATACATGTGAGTGTGTTTGGTGCTTGGAATGAACACTTGCTAACACTTGCTTAGCAGCAGGGGCAATGTAAGGGGGCTAGCCTTTAGGATAGGATCTGCAAACCCACTAGCCTGAGTGTTGCAAAATTGAAAACCTGCTCTCGAACACATCCAGACCGGCTGGGTACGTACTCAGTCAGCTTTTAACCAGGCAAAGGAAATTACAGCGGTGACCTCTTGATGCTTGCCAGAAAGACACACTCTGTGCACCGAGAAGTAATTTTGCTTACACGGAGGAAGAAGGTAGCGGAAGGGAGGGGAGGACAAGGTGGAGACGAAGGGGGTGCAGATCTGTCTAAGTACTGCAGTTCCTGAGCTGGGAGCAGCCATTAAATTAACATTCAGCACATAGAGGAGTTCAGCCGGGGCATGAAACGGCTGGAGAATGAGACTGCCTCTTAAAGCAGTCTGGGGGCCCTATCACCAACACTGCACGGGGAACTTTTCATGGAGCAAAAAGCTAGTTATTGCACACCTCATACCTCACCCCCCACAACACAGTCAGTCAGACAATCTATATGGGTGTATTTTTTAAGTGCTGGAATGAATGTGGGCATCGGGATGGATGGAGAGATACGTGGCTTTAAAATAAGCTATTACGTCTTGACAGCAGCTACCGGGTTCTTCAAGCTAACAAATGAGCGCAATCCATGTTCTCGGAGCGATGTTGCAGTTTATTCCCCCATTAGGAAGCGGCGGTCCACCCGTTTCCAATCATTCTTTAATTAGACCTGTTGTTATTTTGGCTGTCACAGGAGGTAATACCTCACGACAGCATCAGCCAGGCAGCCTGCAATCTCATATTCATTGACAGGAGCTCCAGTGCTGCTTGTAGTCACTTCATCTCACCTGCTGGACTCTGAAGTGCGCCAGACACTTACCGCTGATGTATGCATGGTTACATAGTAATCTCATGCTCGCTAATGCCGGCTTTGCGTCCATTCTGTTTTTGTGCACGGATGCAATTGAGTGTTTTTATTACTAGCGACTGTATTATTTCCTCAGATTACCTTAACTTACCATTGATTCTTGCGATGTTTACACACAGATGCAGTAGCTATAAAAGGGAAAGCAGCAAGGCTCAGGAGGAATGTATTCAGCAACCCCGGTGAATACCTGCCTCAACATCCATCCATCAGACTGCATTTGGTCTGTAACTCCCAGTGTTGTGAATGGCTGTCTGTTTTTTTTTTTGAGACGCGTTATACTCTGGCCTCAGGTGTGTTTTCACCCAGCGGTTCCCAGAGAGTTAGGTTCATAATGGGCTCTGTTTTATCTTAATAAACACATTCCAGGTGTTAACAATTTGTATTTAATGAAGTGCTGCCCTCTGTAGAGTGATGTAGAACAGCAATCAGACACAATTGTAGTCCCGCATCGATACCCCCAGGCCCCTATCTCAGTTTTGACACATTGGGGTCTGAGGGGCCAGTGGAGAAACAGCCCATCAGTGTGAATCCAGGTGAAATAGGATGCAGACCTGTCCAGAGGGTAAACTACTGTGGAAAAGAGGGTGACATCAGGAAACCCCAGTTCCCAGAGGAGACAGCTCTGGAAACATTGGAGTTTATGGAGATTACCAACTTGGGGGAGGGGTAGGAGAAGGAGGCGAAACAGCATGTGCCGCTTGAAGTTGGCAGCATGAAATACAGATTTATGAACTCCATTAAACCGCATTTCTTTTTCTTTATTGGGGCCTGCAGCATTTACCCAATGTGGAAAAAGGGTACCAAAAAAATCTCCTCTGGATAAATTGCTAACAGGCTGCGCATTTACAAGCACACACTGCAGCAGTACAACCGGTGAATAGAGAGAAACAGACAACTAGACGACTTGACTGTTTCACTCTGCCGGTCTACTGGCAGATTCTGCAAGTGGAGGTAGCATACCAGTCACTGTGGTCTTTGGAACAGGTGGCCATCTCGGACTGGCATTGGTGGTATTGAGCTGGCGTGGGTTAGTAGCCAGGCTCTCAATCTGTCCACTTGAAAACTCCCCAGTATTGCTGGAAAGTATTATGGCCCCTGTGGAGGAGATAGCAATTACAATTTCTGATGGGAGAGAGAGAGGGAGCCAGGAGCCACATCCATTCTTGGAATACGTTCAGACTTATGGCTGGAACATTTCAACAAAGCATCACTACACAAATGTCCTCTTAATGGCATCATCGCGATGCCTTTCCCATCTTCCATGCATTTCCCTTTTTATTATTTTTTGTCAGGCTGCCAGCAGTGACTGTACATTTAAAAAGACACATCATTAAGCTGCAAATAGTCTAGCCCCATGCCAGTGTTTGATGAACCGCACCAGGCCTCTGCAGGTAGATGGCAGGGAATGGATAGATCTGGTGAGGAAACCTGCTTCCGTTTAAATCCTGCATCGCTGCAGTCTGTGACAGATCGGATTTGGAGTGGGCAAAGCCAGCTCCAGCTGGAGACTCCTCGCCCTTTGGCCTCTCACCTGAACTCTTACTGCTCTGGCATGTGTGACTAACATGGTGTATGGGACTCGGGTAACACTAGAGCCCACATGTTTTGGCTATTGGGTGCAGCTGGTGCTTGGGATTACACTGTTTTCACACATTTTGATGGTCCATGGGACACACACCGAATTGGTGTGTGTAGTCCACATCTATTCAAAACAGGAGTGAGAAAGTAATCCATTTCTAGGCCACGGTTCCAGGTGATTATGGTCGTTTCTGCAATCCATGAAACTGTTGTCAGATCTTCTAGACCCCCCCACCCCCCGTCGGGAGCAGGCATAAAAATCTGTAGGTTTTGCCTGAAGAATGAATAATGTGTAATAATCGTATGCTAAGCACTTCCTGGGTGCCCCCCCACCCCCGGGGACCTCTGGCTGGCTGGCCTCGTGTCTGAACTGTGAGCAGAACGACCTGCTGGGTAGAAGTTGTGCTAAGCCAATGATGCCTCTTTGATGGATCGTCAGGGAAATTTGATTCTCCGCGGGTTACCAGCTGATGTGAGCACACTGCCACAAAGCCTATCAAAGCCGACGGAGGGCCATGCGGAGGCCCGCGACTGTAATGCATGTTTGGCCGCAACGCGTACATCTGGTGCAGCTCAACGAACACAGGGGAGTGGATGTGACAGGAGTGAAGGTCGGTGCCACCTCAGAGGAGGTTGCGGCCACAAAAGCCAAGGTCAGGTCTGTCAGCTCAAAGGTGCAAAAAGTGGTGGACTGTCAGCAGAGAGAGACCCACTGGGTGGATGGACGCTTTGCTCTTATAGAAAATCAATAACAATCTTTCAGTGGCCGCTACAAGACCTATTTGAACAACAAGCCTTATTCAGTAGAGTACGGGTTGTACGGGTTGCTGGTTGTCCCTTGGCAAAAATCACGGGAAGGTTAAACCCAAGTATTCTTTAATCATTTTATCTGTTTTGTACCTTGGCGTGATGCTTGTTGAGCAATAGGTATACGGTGATAGACAGATTTACAACAGTGTTAATTTATACTCAGTGTGTTGCAGATAATGATGGTAAAGGTGATGATAGTGGTATGGGTGGTGGATGCGAAAGGAGGAAGAAGAGAAATGATGCTTACAGTAACTCCAGTGCCCATGCCTTATTGTTGCCAATCCAATGTTTATCCTGCTACTGGGATGAAGCTGTTTTTGTGTAGTGCTGCCAGTTGCAGCCACGCGAGGGAATTCCTAAACCATTTCTTTCACAGAACTAATTCATGGGCATCCAAGCTTACTAACACATTGGAAATGATGAGTTCATGCTGCAGATCGTCTTAAGGTTTTCAGGTAGACAATACTTGCTAGCTGTTTTGCCACCTAAAATTCAGGACACGTGTTGATCGTGTCTCCTGGATGGCGGTGGGGTGGAAGGTTATGGACAGAGAAGTATCATTTAATCGAAGGAGTTGACCCTTGTAGTCCTTCCGCTACATTTCTAAATTTCCAGAAATTCACTTCCTTGAAAATACATTCCCAACATGTACAATAAGGGAATCTTCTGGCACATATATTTGAAGATTGGTGATGATTAAAATACTTAAATGTAAAACTCACGTACTGAAAGTGAATGGTTTAATTTTGAATGGTTCTCCGGCTATATGAGAACCAGACAAAGCGCTCAGACTGCATGCCAGATGGCATGTCCTACCTTTATGTGTTAGGAGGTGACAGTCCAAATCCTGTGCTGCTGAGTGCCTAAGGCGCCACAACAGGGAAATTGCATTCGAATCCAGTCCGCTCCTCTGTGTGTTAGTGTTATACAATAGACTATTGTGTCTGGCATTTGCATTAGGGCCATGAAATTCAAGCCCAGTGGCTTTAGCCATCTAGTGTGATGAGACAACACTAGGAGCTCCACCTTATCTGTTGCCATGCTATGGCAAGATCACATTTGCGCCTGCTCTTCAAAGCTATCCACTTCCTTTTATTGAAATGCATCACAAGAAAGGAGGATATATGACTACAGAGAACCTATTAACTCTCTTCTGGTGTGTAGATTTGACATGACATGACTTTTAACTACCACAGCAGAAAATTAGAGCGACAGCAACCACGGCTTGACACAGCAATCTGATGGCAGCGACATGTAATCACTTACTTTGAGGCAGTGTGTGCTGGGTACAAAGTGGGTAACGTGCCTGCTATTGTGTGGCCTTATGTGAAGTAGTCCTCTGTGTATCCATCATTGTGGGCAGTGAATCAGTGAAGCAGGCAGGGGCTGCTGGGAAGAGGACCCCTGGGACAGAGGCCTTGTCCTGTCAGTACCGGGAGGGACAGCCAGATAATAATGGAGACATCATCAGGGCAGGAGATAGGCTTTCCTTTTCAAGGTGGAGGTGGTGAGAATATGTCCCACCACAACAGGTCTGTGGCCACTGATTGGTCCCTGGTCTGCTTTAAAAAGGACCGATTTAACTGCCCTTGAAATGGAAATAAACAATTTAGAAAAAAACCTGTCAAGGAGATTGCAGTCTTATTTTGGTAATACCTGATATCAGCTGGGAATCTGCAGTGTGAGTGCAGGAGGATTATATGAGACTTCATTTGGCTTCTTATCTGTGTGAACATTAGATTACTTATATTTTGAAGTGCTGTGAACTCAAACAACTGATTACACTGCAGATATTATTCAGTCTTGAGATCAGATTGGGTGTAAAAGCAGCCTTAAAAGCAACAAGCCTGACGCAAAGTATTTATGATGACTCCATTCAAGCATGCCCCATTTCTTCTTATTTATTAAGCAATTAAATACTGAAAAACGGCTGCAAAAAGTTTTTATTTTCCAATATTTTCTTTTTGCTTCAGATGCTCCTTTTGGCGCTATTCCCAGATTACCTCTGACACTCTGTTTGAGACACAGAAAGTTAAGATTAGCTGTTGGGCAATAGATCTTGATAGTCCAGCACAACACTTGTAGGTTGTGCTGGACAGGTTACAGGTTACATCAATACTGAGTTAGTATTCCGCTGCAATCCCTGTACATTTCAAAGGTAATAGCCTTGGCTTCATCACCAACAGAGAAACTGGAGTATTGAACCTGAGTCCTGAGTGGGTAATATCAGTGACCTGTTGATTTGGTCAGAAGCTCACGGCCTCATAACTCATTCAAGGCCAGACCAGTTGAGTATCAGACTGACTCCTCCATGTTTTACTCTCTACAGTATGAGGTAAATTGTGTTACTTTGGAAACCACGTGACCCGGCATCTCTCCTGTAATGCTGGACTGACATTTTGCATTCATTACCCCCTGCTGGCAAGGACTTAAAATGCACTAGCCTTGCCATGCTCTTGAGAGTGCATTTGGGTTCACTGTCACAAATCCAAGCCAGTTGACGCTCTTTTTTTGACCAGTTGATGGAGTACACCTGAGAAACAGCTGCCGAGTGACCACAACAAGTGTGGTATTCATGCAGTGCCAGAGGAAGAAGCAAGACAATGCTGTCATCCTAAAATATGTTCCTGAAAAAAGGGTTTGTGTATTATACTGCAGAACGCCTCAAGCCTGGTGAAAGCCTCAGTGTCAAATCATTTGAAAAGGTTTTTTTTTTTTTCATAATCTAGTCTCATATTGTTTTTGTTCTATTGTTTTTTTGATGCATTGCTTCTCTCATTTTCAAACCTTTTATTACCCTTCCGCCTACAGGGAGGTTATGTCCAACCATGTCCAGGATGTGTCTGTGAAATGTTTTGCAAAAGTCTTCTCTCCCGTGGAGGTGGGGATTTTTGAAGCTGTGATGTTTCAACGGCTCGTCATCTAGGTGTAACGTTGTGAACTTCCATTGTTTCTGCCGTGTGATTATTTTTTAGTTCAACCCAGCAGCATGAGCTACACAACAGCGGATATTTAATGCTGTTATTTCTCTTCTCATCTACAGCAAAGCCAATGCCGCAGGGTCCCCCAGGTGGTGTTATCGGGATCCTTGGAGGCGTAGTAGCCATTGGACTCATCATTGGCGTGGCTGTCACTGTTTTCATGGTCCATCGGCGACAGCAGAAGACCCGCACTGAGACAGATAATGACCTGTGAGTACCAAGACTACGCCGGAGAGTATTGCAGTGGGCTGGACGGGTGGTAAGATTAGGTGTGCTCTCTGTCAGCCCACAGGAGAGAAACACTTTGGAAGGACAAAACACTTTGAGGCAGAGTTAATGTGTTTGCAGACAGAAGTACACACTGCAAACATGTTGTTGCCCCTCCCCATTCAGTCAGAGGTTTCATAAGTCTGAGAGCCTGTAATATCATCTATCACCCAGCTGTCAGACGTCACGTTCTGAAAGATAATGGTGCAAAAAAAAAAGAAACTAACCAAGTTTGTCTTCATCACTATTGTAGTAGTTAGGCATGATTGTCATTAAATGCAAACTGCCAGCTATTAAGTGGTTGCTTGATTGTAGTGTGGGCTTGATTTGACCATTTCCAATTGAAAAACTGTTGTTTCAATCAGGACTGATTGCAGGAACTCCAGCATACACTCTCCAGGGAATGCTTCACCTCTGCGGGGATGTTAAATTACTATCAGGAATTCAAGGAGATTTTCTCTGAGATTCGTCCTTATGCAGCAGGTCTAGAGGTTGGGCTCTTTCTTAATGCCATTCGGAGAAATAGGTATGGAATTTCAAAGAAAATAGTAAGTTGTTGATACAAAGATGAATCACCATTTGATGATTGGGTTCGGAAGTAGAAGAATAAAGAAAATACAATGGAAATAGTGATTTACCTCTATTATACCTGGTGCTGTGGTGGTGGTTGAGGTCTGTACACTGCAAAGGAGGTGTTTGTACTGTGACTCCACCACCCATATGGTCACAGGTCATCAGGCTGATAGGTGTGTGTGTACTCTATCCCCTAGATAGAGCTGTTGTTGTACTCTGTATACCTGTAGATTGTGATTAAAGAGACCATTCTTGTGAAATGGAAAATTGCAACGCGGGAAACATTATAGAATACAGCAGACGGCATTCTTCATTCCAGTTATGCCAGCAGATTGCCATTGAAGAGAGATTCAGGGACCCTGTATTTAACCTACGTCATTTACTCTGCCACCCCCTCCTCCGACCAACCAGGTAATTTTGTTCCCAACCGAGGGCCGTGACAATTTAGAACATTGCCAGCTGCTGCCTGCATGCAGAGGGGAACACAGAAGTTACAGAGAATGGAGCTGAGAGAATACCAAGGAGGAACAGAGCTATGAAAAAGGAAAATATCTTCCTGTATTATGCTGAAGGTGATAAAAGTCTCTGCCATCTGCTTAGAAAGAATTGTGAGAAATCTGTTTTCAACAAGAAGGTAGGGAGCATTCAAGTTGCATCCCCGCTAATTGCTTTTGTCTAAAACACCTGGCTATGGCAGATAGCTCAGCGGTTGCCAAGGTTTCCATGATGCTGTTGGCTATACTGGATATATATATGATGCAAGCTCAAACCGCATCCCCATGGGAATGATGCTGCTGTGTACAGGGGTTGGCTATCTTCCTTCCTGGGAATATTACCAAAACAACTGAGGTGGGGGTGTGCAAAATCTGGCAGAGGATGCACATGAGCCTTTAATCAACTCACATGATGAGATTACAATGCTTATTTTAGAAGCCCCTTCCAGAACCTTGTAATTGATTTGATATTGAAAGCCTTGATGGTAACATCAGCGAAATGCTCTCTGCCGGTCGTTTGGCCGCCGCGAGATAGACAGCTGTGTGTCTCTGCTGCTCTGTGGCGGCTGCAGGTCCAACGCCGAATCGGTGCAGACAAAGAAACCACACTGCTTCTACCTCTCAGGAATGCTTTTCAAGACAAATGAAGCACACACACACTTACCTCACCCATTGCTTTCTGTCTCTTTCTGCCTCCCTGCTAATCTATCTTTCTTTCTCACTCTTGATAGCAAAGTAACTGTTCTCTGTTTCCCACTCCCCTCCCTCAGCATTGCTGTTGCTGCTGTTGCTGATAGTTGTGTGACACAGGCTCCAGAGAAGCCAGAATCCCCCACAAGGAAAGTAGAGGCACCTGACCCCAGTCTATCCCCCACTGAACCCTGTCCTCCTGGATCCTCTATATTGTTACCTGCATGTAATGGTGGCCTGCAAGTGACATACTTGAGCACACCGCTGTGAACACCGAGGAGTATCACAGCAAAAGGAAGATAACCGCCATCGTAATTTAGCAGACACAGGACTTGACTCGCGTACGGACTTGGAATGAATGAAATTATTTTGTTTCTTTTCGATAGCATTCAACAAATGATGTTTGACACGCAACTTGAGACTCGTAACAATAGCGCCGCTCTCAGATTGAACTTCAGACATCTCTATTTGGTGCATGCTATTTAAAAAAAATACTCCGTTCCATTGCCAATAATGGCGATGAACCTCATGAGTGATTTGATAAACATCTATAAATGAGAATTAAGCTCGATGAAACGAGAGCCAAGATAAATCAAAATTAATTAAAAAATCCTCAGATAAAATATCCAATTTTATTTATAATGCATCAGGTCTGGGGAGATTGTGCAGAAACAGGAACGCTTTAATCGTTCTCTGACTCTGAGACGTCAAACCCACACAAACAATCCACACATATCAAATTGTTAATCGGTGGAAAATCTGCTCAGATTCGTACAATCGTCACACATGCTGAAGCTCATTGATAAAGTAATGTCTTTTGTCCTTGTTAACCTTTCTCCCCCTCTACCTCTTGATCTTCCCCCTCCATTTCTGTGCATGATTGTTGTCAAATGTGCATGACGAGACTTCTGTCGGTGCCGTGTAACTGCTGCTGCTGCTGCTGCTGCTGTTGTTGTTGTTGTTGTTGTTGTTGTTGTTGTTGTTGTTGTTTCCTGGTTCGGCATGCTCTGCTCAATGTAGTGAACTGTGATTCAAAGCTTAAAACTGTCCACATGAATATTTGTGTCGGTGTTCACGTCACTGTAGCTCGTCTCCGAACATGTTCAGTGTCTTATGAAGTGATTGTTTACTTTTGAAATGTTTAACCGTGTAAACGCCGATGAGAAACTGCTTTGGTGTGAGAGCAAGTGAATGTGCGGTTTCACGCGCTGCAAGAGATTCATAGTTTTATATGAGTGTCTACTGTCGGGGTAGAGGGGATGCATTTAGCCAGACTGTTTAATTCTGCTTGTTGATGAGCTGTTAATCAAGCCTGGGCATTTGATAACATGCCTGACTGCACCGCCAGTCACGCCTGTGTTTGCCCTCACAAAGCGGCACATGATGTGACTCAGAATTGGTCAATCCTAATAAATCATTTGCCCTTTAGAGGCTGCACTGGCACAACAGTCAACTGCTTATCAAAATAGATGGGCATTGTCAAAACCGGTGTTCTCAGAATAATGTGTTCATCGTTTCTGTCTTTTGCCGGAGTGTGATGTATGACCTCAAAAACGCTGAAAAGCACCGCCAAGTCGTGGCGTGGATCCCCTGGAAAATGAATTCACTCCGTAGTGTTTCTGACACAGAGCTGATGCTGACAGAGTTGCAAATAGTCAGCGTTATAAATCAGCTTGATGCCAACAATCCTGAACATATTTACCACAATATCTGAAAAAGCAGCACATGCAGAATGTAAAAGAATTATGAACTGGATGTCACTGTCAACAACACACACATAGAAATATTTTCAGTTTTTTTTTATTCTCACGCTTTTGGTATAGATTCTAGCCTCTTGGGGTTACCTTGGGAAAACAAAAATATATCACAAAAATTTCAATTTAACTGGAAATGTGCTTGCGGGACTGAAATACTCCAGCACTGAGATTTAGAGGACACTTAAAATTATTGATAGACTCTCCAGTGTGGTCTAACAGAAGGAAATGGGAGGTTGCAGCTATAGACGTCTCCTTTAGTAACACATGCTGACAGAGGTTTTCACCAGGATTCGTGGAGAATCTCCAGAGATATTATTTACACTTGTATACACTTTAATTTACAAAGTGGTCACCTTTGCTTTTCACCATTGCCGTGTGGAGATCTATAAAAAGGTAATAAATGGTTATTGATGTTGGACACTTACTAGCTTTAAGCCAAAGTGACCAAAGTAGGATTGTCTTTGTCTTTCTGAGCCATTCAACATGGACTGTTATTGTTGTATTAGGTGTGAATATGACTCTTTCCCTTTTATCATGTTGTTTATGAGTAAAAAACGGTGCTTGGTTTCTCTGTACAGAATGTTGTACATATAGTACATTTCCATGTATCCTGTATAGCAGTGTATGTAATCTATTATTAGAAGCCTACGGCATTGAAATAGGTCTGGTAACTGGCCCTGAATATGTGTACAATTGTAAAGTGTTAAAAAAAAAGCAAAACCTTCCTCCAAAATGGAAATAGTTTTTGATAAACTTGTCAGAAAACAAAAGAGAAGTCGTATTGTTTTATTCTTGTTTTTACTCTTTCCTGCTAGGAGAAAAGAAGAAGAACAAAAAGCGCTGAGCTCCACAGAGTAATTGTTGTCTGCCTTTTGAAAAGATTGGAGCTAGACAAAGCATGAAAGTAATTGCCTCCTAAAGATCAAATCACATTTATCCCGTCTTGCAATTAAAAGTATCATTAGCATTTAAATTGCCAAATAAGATTGTGATCAACAGAAATCAATGGGAGCACCAAGGATCAGCTCAAACACTTCATGTTGTTTTCCACAAGGAGAACGGTGGTCATACGGTGGCTCTCTAATCCAAAATCTTCTGGAGACGCAGTGCTCCTCCTTCTCTACCGTGGAGGTAGAGGAGGACAGAAGAGGTATTTTCTGTCTGTCAAACCGAGGGAATATCTGAATATCTCCAGTTCAACATTTCTAATAAAGGGTCACATTTTGTTGAGCGTATTCAGGAAGTTGTTTTCTTTGCTGTAAATCATCCTCCCACAGATTACTCTTCTCGGTTTAAGGATTAGCTATGTTTTCTCCTTGCTATCCCTCTTAAATCTCCCATTAAGCTGCCCTGAGCCTTTTGTAGTTGACAGAGCGAGGAAGAGCGAGGTCTTCGAGGTGGACGTCTAAAGTAGGTAGCAGTACAACCTGAATGTAGCTTATGGTTCCCTGCCCGGCGCTTTCTGCTCCCCACAGGCTTGCGGCGCTTGTCGGCTTTCATTAGTGTCTGGGATTCACAAAGCCAACGCCCACATGCTGCCTTGCATCAAATTCAGCTCCGGTGTCGTCTACGTGTAATCACACAGCTGAGATACGCATCAGGTGCTCCAGCTGAATGTGCGTTTATCATGTCTGACTAATGACGGTCGTGCAAACCAGAGAATTACTTACACCGTAAGTGAAAGATGAGGGATATATTGATTGAGACGACACAAATTTCAAGTGTGGCCATGCTGCATTTGTGCTCAATATTTTACTCACCGTATGGAAAATGATATTTCAGAGCAGGGAAAATCCTTCCTTAATAACTATTGGAAATTGTGCAGCCTTTTCAAATGGCTTCTGCCCATGCTTTAAATGCTTATCAGCTCTTATTAATATGGTTGATATTGTACCGTCTTGTCTGGAGCTCTACATATCCATTTATTTTTAAAGGCTTTAGTCCAAGCAGAGGGTTGCATCTCCTCAGTCAGTCACTTCAAAATCTTAAAATGCAAGAGGGAACTTCATTGGGAACTGTCATTTATCTACAAACTTCACATGGAGCAAGAAAAAAAAGAAAAAAATCCAAGATCAAAGTCATTGCTTATTTTCCTTGAAAGAAAGTCTTGAAATGGAAAGAAGTCACTCAATTATTTAGCTGGAATTCACCGTTATATTACTTTGAAGCAATATAACGGCAATTGTACAGCTGCGACTGCCGGCTATTATCATCCTGGATTCATCTGTGAAACATAAACATTGCCTCTGTGATATTTCACATCCAACTTTACTACAACATTTAACTTTTTTTTCTTTTTCTAACAGAATCATTCAGTTAAAATTGAACCCCCAGTTACAAAGATTACAGCTTCAGTTAGTTTGTTATATATATATATGATTTTATCAATTTGTGTGTGTGTCTGTGTCTGAGAAAGAGATTGGGCACGCACATATGTCTGCATACCCCTACTCTATGTATGTATACTCTGTCTACACATTGGGTCATCAAACAGTGATGCTCTTGTTAGTTTTTTCTTGCCATTGTTTCACCCAGCTGTGGCGGACTGTGCACTCACATGCTCCTCAGGCCGCTCCTTATACGTAACGCGATCGCAAATGTAGCTCAAGTCAATCGAAAAAAGTGAGTCGTGACAGGAGGAAAATGGTCGCTGTCGTGAGATGTGGAGGCGTCGTGTTTGGTGAAGTCTACCAAACCCGTCGTGCACACGGGGCACAAACACACTACCTGTTTGAAAATGCCCTTTCCCATAACATGCAATCTAATTCTAATATGGATCTAATTGAAGTTGGAGAGGCAGCTCCAAATGCAGCAAATGTCATACACCAACACGGTATGATTTCCTCCCGTTGAGTAATCTGTCCCAATCTGTGGATGCTAAACTGTGAAGTCTTGAAATGCAGTAGATGTTGCTTCTAATGTCGGGTTGTTTCAGAGTGTTCTATTTCTGTTCCCATCCCGCGAATCGGTGATGTGTCAGAATTTGATGTTTTCGTATATGTGCAATGCAGACAGTAGCTGGAAATGATTTCAGCTACATTTCTTTAAAAGCGAATGACCTTGTTGGTTTCTCACTGTGTTTTTTTTTTTGTATATTCTCACCTGCAACAGAATCCAATCGATCACAAGCGGCGGATTACAATATTTCGTAACGCCGCCGTACGTGCAGCATTTCTTTTCTACATTTTCACAAGTCTCATAATTATCTGTCTCGGAGAAAATGGATGCTTCTCCCTCTGATGGCTCTCCAGTGGAACAGGTCATTGCAGACAAGGGAGCGTGCTATGCTGCCGCTGCCTGTGCAATGCTGTGCCTCTGGTGCAGGCAGAGGCTGAAGACGGTGCCACATGAAATCTGGCAGTGGCACGGCAGCCCTGTCTGGAGACAAGGTGATACGGGCTGGAAATAATGAGCGTGAAAAAAAGAGTTAAGAGGTGCACTCATGCACAAATTTTCTGCGCATTAAAAAGCCAGCTTGGCCTTGTGGAAAGGTCATGTTATTCAATAAGGACATGAACCAGTGCGAATGGGGAAGCAGGAGGAGCTGGAGATAATGCATGTAGGTACACAGCTCGGCGTCTGCGCTCGGCTTCATTATCTTTGATCACTCCTGATATCGTGTCAGAATGTGGCAGATGACATCCGACTGCCACCGTGTTTGAGGGAAGGGATTTTTTCTTTGTAACAATTACGTAGCAACAGCCCTTCTGCTTCCTTGTCTGAAATAATTATCTGGATGCACTTCAAACAATTTCAAACAACAAGCTTTCAATTATTTCCGTCTTCCCCCCCGTTTGAAATTGTATCTTCAGTTTCCTTTTTTTTTTTTTATTGCATCATCGACTGCATGCCGGCGTGACCTTTTATCTCCGCCGAATTTCTTTTAATTGTTGATCGGATGAACATGAGGAAAATAGTTGTTTACTGTTCTGTTAATGGCGGCATGCAGAATGAGCACAGGTGGCGGGGTTGTGAGGCTTTGTTATTCCCCAGGTGTGTCGACAGTGGGGTGGGGCGAGCGCCTCGGGAATAGGGCATGTTAGTACCGGGGATCCAGGGATCCTGCTCGCCCCGCTGTGCTCTCCGACTCACGGGCTCAGGATGACATGTCAAACAAACAGTCGCCGCGCGGTGGGCAGTATGTTTATCCGCGTAGTGCTCTGGATGAGGTTGAAGCCACCCTGAGGACTTGACTCACACTGCCCTTCTCCCTGCCTCCATACCCTTCCATCCCCATCTCCTCACCTCAGTGTCCAATTACAGCCCACTCTCATTAGCGCAGTCTCTCTCCAGCGAGAGCCTTTGAAAGGGCAGGGGGGAATGGCTGCCGCTGCAACAAAGCCACGAACACGAGGTCTATCAAAATCCAAGGAAAGAGTGAAAAAGGCAAGTGCAGGCAGGACTTCTCATTATAGAGTGCAGTAGAAGGTGAGGGCCGTAAAGAGTGGCGATCCCTTACTGTGCTGAGTGTCATGTTATCCTTTCGCTCTCTTAACAGGACCGACCTCCCACCTGCCCACAAGCCAGCCCCTCCCCCACCCAAAAAGAAGAACAGTGACATGAAGGGACACTTGACATCTGATGACATCCAGGTAGGATCCTCCTCCCTCGGCCTCGTCCTCTCTGCATGCATGCAAAGCTGGTCTGCCACAAATGCTGAGGGGTTTGCCAGGTTTCTATTTCAAAATTTCTTTCACTCTTCTTAGCGAAAGAGGATTTTGAGTGTAACTTTGCTAATACGAGCCCCCTCAGGAATCGGGAGTATATTTCATTTCTGGGCCGAAACTTATCCAGAATCTGAAACATGGCTGACATTTTAATGGAAAGCCAGTCAACAGGACGTTCACAAACACATTCATGACACCTTCACACCAGAAGACATGGTTAAATATGGTGTCTGTGTGATATTTATGTCATCGGAGGCATAGCAAGAAAACGATGCGTCAATTTAGTGACATGTCGCTATTTTTCAGACATCATATGGTACTTCTTATAGGCGTACCTCTCACCTCACCCACCTTTCCAAGTGTTTCTCGTCATCTCTGAACTCGTGCTGGTCAAAGAGCTGCTTTCATCTAGTCAGTTACATTAACTGAGAGCCCCTTGGTTTCCAAAAACACGGATAAAGTGGAATATCTAAATACAGAAATGTCTTGTGCCTCAGGTAAAGCCAGTAATATGAGTAATTACCAGTCTCAAATTAATTTGTCTCCAAATTCCAGGTAAAGTGACGGTAAGTGGTTCATTTTGCAGGCAGCACACTAGAGTATAAATGTGTGTTATTCTGAAGTTAGAATTAAGATGGAATATATTTGGCCAGCGTATACTGTATTTTTAGATTTTTATAATAAAATACTCACACTCAAGTGGCATCTTATACTGGCTGCCTCCTGTCTTTTGGCATAGTTGCAACCAACCCTTGTCTTACGAGATTTAGACAAAGAACACATCCACAGTATATTGTAATAATTCATTCTGGTGTATTTAGACATCAATAAAAGAGTAGTGTATATAAGAAATGCCATCCAATTAATGGAAAAAAAGCTTCACGGCACTTTGCTGTTAACCCCAATATATGATTTTAGATTCAAAGTAGCTTTTATTTTGAAAACGTTCCCTAATAAATGTCACACTGTTTACTGATTCGCTATCAAAGAGTAATGGATGGCCTTTTTTATTAACTGTTGAATAATTAGTGAAAAACTGAAATGTCAACATTCACTGGCTTCGTCAAAAGAATTGACTGATGTAAAAAAAACCAGGTTGCGTTCACTGTCAGATTAAGAAAAAATAGAATCAGAACTGAATGTTTCATTAACTGCAATAGCCAATGAATAACATTTTAACAGTGCATTATGACTTCTTTAAGGTCAAATCCCTGGACGTCATACAAAATATGGGCAGGGAAAGTGAATGAACAACTACTGATGAAATGCACTTGAGAAAGCCATTTAATCCCCGGCCTCTCAGTGGTGATCAGTTATAAGTCATAATGTGGCCAGCCTCCATGAGTTAATATGTTTAATTGTATGACTGTAGTTGTATATGTATAAAGAACATATAATGCTCATCAACCCCCCTCTGGATAAATAAAGGTAAAAAAGGAAAAAAATCATAACAGGCTCAATTGACATGAATGAGTAATCATCATTTACACATGAAGAATGACATTCATTAATTATGTTACACAAGCACATTAACAATTACCTCTACTTTCATACGTTCATACCATTCATTCATCATTGTGTTTGAATGGCAGAATTGGTCCAAATTATCCAGCAGAAAAAATAAATTGCAATTAAAACTACAATGTGCAGCTTTTCATCTTGAGGCCGAGGCAACCAGCATGTGAACGAGCCACCACGGGCTGAAGAGGCAGGCGACGAACACACGCAGTCTGTAATTTAAAAAAAAAAAACAATGCCAATGTTCACAGTGTTTTTGAACAGGCCTCGTCTGCCACGCTGTTATATATCACCTACTATTCATTTATTACTATTTTCATGTGGGGAAAAAGTTGAATACTGCAGCTGTAATATCAGAATAGGTTGCTAGGTGACTTGACTGTCTGAAAGAAGCTGGCAGCCTTGTGGGCACGAAACTGGCAAAACATCTCACAAACATAAGCGCCATGTGTACGTTGCATTGTGGGGTGGATTGAGAGGGCCAATTAGGTGAAAGTAATTCAGGATCCCAATGTCTCTCTGCACCTGAACAAATGCTCCCTCCAGCTAATTGCTTTCATCTGCACATGAACTCTGGTCCTCTGCATACATGACCACTCAGCCATTAAAATCCTTGCAACTGGAGGGAACATGAAGGGGAAATATTACAGCAAGCGAGTGCAGTGGATATTGACTGGCATTCAACTTCTATTTTTCAATGTAAGAAAAATGAGGGATCAAAAGGCATTTGGCAACCTTTTGATCCGTCAAATTGAATAGCACGGACGTGTGGAGAGGACAAGCATTGTTCAAATCTGTCATAGGAATCTCACATTCATTGAAAACAGCATTGTTCCGGAGGACTTTTATTCCTGTTATGTAACCGTGCGACGTAGAGGTCTAATAAATGTTTAATGAAGGTTTTATGAGTGTTCATTTGTCTTTCGAATGTGAATTCATTCCATCATTTTTAAACGTCTCATGGACCTGTCATGACTATCGCACTTTAAACCTCTTTAAAAGTATTACTCACTCAACAGTGTCAAACTTTGCTTTGAGATCATGACAGACTTTGACAGATCAATTAGGAGCATGCTGTGGGCAGATTTTAACACCGGTGACCTGGTGGAACGGAAACTATAATAGAGCGCTTTGCCACCGCCGCCGCTCAAGTCTGCTGCCTCGATTGAGAATACAAGAGCTAATATCACAACTCTGTTTGAAGTGAAAACCTCTGATATCTAATTTTACCCCCAATGGTGATAAAAAGATGCTTCATTCGAGTCATAAATGATGTCGTCTCTTTTCCTTTCATGTACTCATAGTATGAATCATGTTGTTTAGAAATATATATATATATATATATATATATATATATATAGACTGGTTCCATCATCTTCTCACTTCATTCCTTTTCTGATGTACCTTGTACTCTGTTCTAACCCGAATGCCTCCTTCATTCGCCATTTAATTTTCTAACAATGTCTTTGTAATGAGTGTGTTCCCCCTCATCATCATCTAGGAATAAGGTCTCTAGTCATCTCCGGATAGACACGATATTAATACAGGTGAACACGCAGTAACCTGTTGGCCATGAAATTAGACTGCGCAGGTCAATATGAGGATATTAAATACACACTGGTTTCAAAAGCCACCCATAAGTGAGCCATGTCCTCTCACATCAGATAGGAACACTGTCTTTTTATATATTATGTTGTCATCTTGTCATATGTCATCTTGTCAGTAATACCACTGAAAACACCAATCACAGCATATTCCATCTGGTGTAAAGCTGATATAATGCTTTTCAAATGTGAAATATATCCTGAAGTATTTTTTATTTTTTATTTCTAAGCACTTACTTTTCTGGAGAAAGAAAAATCACCAAACGTTGACACATTGAAGACTCAGAGTCCCTTTCGACTTTTGAACTGAAATGTCAGTCCAGTTTCAAGTCCTCAAACGCTGAATATATATTCCTCTGAAATATGACAAAGCCAAGGCACGATTGTTGAAAATCTCTATTGAAAGGCACCTATGTGGGAGGATTATCCCAAATTTAAACATTTCAATTCAGTGACCTCAAACATTAAAAGAAGCCCCCAAACTAAACACCATGCTAGGCTCTTACATCAAGACAGGGAGTCCATTTTTTCTCTGGCCATTTGTAATGCTTTAATAGTTCATAATAGTTCATATTCCATGATATCTTCATATTTTTTGATTGTGAAAAGGATAAAGCAAGATAATTCCACGCCCAGTGAAAGCATCTTTTTGTAACAGGAAGGTTGTGAGAAGCCACATCGCATCTAAACATTTTCATCTTAGCTAATCATGACGTGTATTAGCTAAGGCATAATGCAACAAACTGTACTGCATCTTCTTCAGTGGCTCTGTAGCAATGCTAGCTGTGTAGCTTTACTGTTATTTTACCACATTTGCAATCTATTTCGCAGCTTTGCATCATACCTTTATACGACAATATGGAAGAGATTTATTCGACAAAATAACTTTGATGCCCATATAGATTTCTGCACGGCAGCTAAAGATCTTACTCCTGTCAAGTCGTATTCCCTGTCAGGTTCCCGGCCTAGTTTGTGCGTATTACCACTGAAAAACAGATGTGTGCAAACGGACTTCACTTGACAAGTTAAATAACTTTCAACGTAACTCTCCGGTGTTGTGGTATTCTAGCTACGTAGTAATGTGCATGCAACGCAGGCCACAGTCTTCAGTGATAGGCTAATTGCAAAGTTGACCTTGGCCAGAGCAGCTGATTGGCTGTTTGGTTTGTGCGAGGATATCATTGAGCTCATCATCACCCACCCATCCTTTCTGAGCTCTGGTGTTTCCTGTAGGTGGTTCATCTGGACAAGGAGGAGGAAATGCAGAAGCTTCCTCTCCAGCCTCCTTATTACGACATGGCGCCCTCTGAGTCAACCCCCTTCACTGATAAGCCGGTGAGTAGTAATGCTATGAGCCAGTTCAAAGGAGCTGCTTGCCTCTCTCCCTTGGCAGCTCTGTGAAGGGGTCGCCCACACTCAGTCCTGCCTTCGGCCAAGAGCGGTTATAAGGTGGAAGAGGCAGCCCTTCCGTGGAGCAATACTATTGTGCTAATGGTATTTTATAGTATTTTCACAGATGAAATGCTGGGCGCCGACACTTTCTGAGTCTCATTGAGTCGCTTTGGTAATGTGTTAACAGCAGACGGGGCCCTTTAACAGGCCGACTAGCAAATCCATTGGGTGCTTTGACTAAGCTCCTTATCTCATCATTTACATCAGCACCACTCACCTTCTATCTGAACCTAATCCAGCCAGCGTCCTTTCTGTGCGTGCTAATTCATGTTCTGACCCCAGCACTCGCCATACACTCTGCCCTCACCTCCCCTTCCCTCTCCTACAATTACTCGGTAATCCTCAGTAATTACTTGTGAGATAAATTGCACTGTGATACTCTACAATACATCATTGCCCCTGAGTGTAACTATTGACTATCAAGTGTTTGCAATGTTTTATTAGACGTCTCTGATAACCGCGGTATTCCTCGGTGGCACAAAATTCAGACACTCAAATTCAGACAATGAATGTTTGTGCTTTTTTGGTTTCAATGGAGTCTTGTGGTGCATTCCATTGTCCTCGGAACTCGGGAAAAAACAACCTCCAACACGGAAAAGTGCAATAGAACAGTCATTCAAGTTGGAATTCCCAGTCGGAAACTCGGGCAAGATCCAACTGGTCCAAGTTCGCCGACATAAACACACGTGACACATCACAGCAATATATAGCGGCTCACACCGTGAACAGTAAACACAATTCCCTTTGCATCAATTTTTACTTCATATGTCGTTTTTGTTATGAAAACATGTTGAAACAACTTTGTACTTTACATTTGTAACGTAATTCAGTTTATTTGTGCTCAACGTTACGAGATAGAAGTCTTTACTAGCGTGCGGTACTAGCCTACTTACGTTAACGTTACTAGTTCACTGATATGAGCCGTTTCTCTTCACTAATGGCGCTGTAGTAGTTGATGTAGGTCCGCTTTAGATGCTTGTGAAATTCAGAGACTTGCCATACAAACATGAGGGCGTTAGTCGGGAATACCGTCTCGGAATTATCGACTTCCGAGTACAATGGAATTCACCGTTAGCCTTGATTTTAACAAATTCAACTCTTTTGGACTCCCATGAAGTGTGTGTGCATGTGCAAGAGTGTGTGTGTATGTGTGTGTGTGTATTCTTGTACAAGCAGAATTCCCCTCCAAAATGTCTCTCAGTTGTAAGCGTGTACTTGTGAATGCTTACTGTGTCAGCCATACAATAGTTACAGTGAATTATTGCTACCTGCATCACTAATGACGCAAGAAGCTGGATAATGCCTGTAATAAACACACATCTGCTATGCTTGCAGAAGGGGAAAAGCTGCAGATGTCCTTTGCAGGAAACTGTAAGGCACAAGCACAGTGACATGTGTGATTTCACATGCATCACGCCCTGGAGGGGACCGTCACCTCTCTTGCTATATTTTTTTTAATGGATTTTTTTTTGTTTCTGGCATGCCGGTGAGCCACAAGCTGCCACACCCCATATGCTACATAGGTGTTAACCTGAAGGTAGCCCATTACGCTACATCAATACACTGTTACTCCACACAGGATTTGCTTCATGGATTTCATATTCCTCAAAAATGCTTTGACTTATTGTTAATTGCTGCTGCTGTGTGTTGGTAAAGGTTACTTTTATTTAATTTGATATTGATGTGTTTTGGTCGGGTTCCTGAAAAACAATTTGCAAATACACAACTCATGTGCAGCATTGATGCAGCTGATTAACTGCATGCTTTGCCTTTCAGATATATTAACCTCCCAGCATAACTCGTTAATCTTCATGCTTTGCATTGATGGCGTGGTTTTTAAACGACTCTCATCTTTTTTCACTAATCTGTTAAGGATGACTCAATTACCATCACTCTATTCCATGAATAAATTGATTTCGAATTTCTGCGTTGGTAGTCGAGGGTATTAAAGTATCGTCTTCAATTCTCTGCTCAAAGGAACTAACTTTGCTAATCCTTTGTACACCACAGGTGGATTCTCATACTGTGCATTTCATAACTGATGGCGTTCTGCTGAAAATGAAATGTAGGGTTGCTCTTAAGATCGATAGGTTATCACAGAGGTTTTTCAAAACGGTATTTGTGAGGGAAGTGCATTGATTGCTGAGCGGGGAGTGTTACTAATGAACGCTTCTCTAGAGGCGAAACACTATCTGCCAATTCTCAATATGGCGTGGTTGTAATTTTCCCCCTGATTGCACTCTGGTCACGACAAATATTCAAGATATTTAAATACCCAGGGACGCTGAGCAGCAGTGTGCAGCGGTCATGTGTGTGACGGCAAGTAAACAGTCGGCGGAGAGAGATTGCATTCCAGATTTCAATTATTAACGTGAAATTCTGTAAAAGGTTAAATCATTTCTATATAATCCTTTTTCAAATGGTGATTAGGCACACTGATTCGTGTTTTGTCAACAACTCCCTCCTTTCCATCCATTCTAAGATGTCGATCAGACATATCTGCCTGACATCTCCCCTTTGCCTTTACCTTGTCATAACTCCCTCCCTTTCCTCCATTGATTTCATTACTGGAGAAAGGCAGACAGACTAAAAGGAGAGGCACCACCATTTGATCCAATCGATGACTTTCTCATAGGTTGCACTTAGAACAGGAAAATGCATACATAGCAGGGGCAGATGAGAGACTTTTTGGGAAACACCATGCATGTTTGCATTCCTGTTGTGATTCAATAGTAAATCAAGAGTGTGTCAGTCATACATGTGGAGAAACATCATTCCAATCCAGTTTCTATTTGCCTTCCTCTGTTGGGGGAAACTATAATAATCACTTTATTCTGTGCCCCAGAAAATCACACGTTTGATTCTTTGGTCACTCAGACTCAAACACTGAATGAATTATTGATAATGTATCTGACACAATTAAAAGTTCCTATCACCATAACATGAAAGAGGAAAATGGACCAAGGGAATCCAAATGGCATCTGCTTGAATATTGCTGTGTATTACCTTATTGTCTATTTCATGACGTGTCTTTCAAGCCCCTTGTGTTACTTGGTTATCGTGGGATCGGAATACATCAAAATGTATTTCCAATCATCCGATAATGTTTACATACGTACTACCTGTCTTGTCAGCGAGTGAATTTCCCATCTGTCTGATCTTCGCATTTTTCAATTTACTGCTGACCCAGTGCCTTTGAGTCTGTCGCCTCTTTCCTGAGCAGACTAAGGCAATCTAAGGAGTATTTCTGAAATTGAATAAAAACCAGTGAAAGCTTTCGTCAGGTCATCTTAGTCTCAATCAATCAATCATCAGACTCTGTGTTTGTGCACCGTGGTCAAATGCCGGTTGAATGAATGTCTTTGTCTACGCTTGCATGCACACCAATATTCCAATATTAAATCAAGCAACCGATATTAAAGCGACCACATCAGCATCTCTGCGAGCACGTAGCCAATATAGGTCATGGAAATGCCTTTAGGTATTTGCTACTTTGGTTAAGGCCAAATCAATCCGTACAGGGATAAAGACACAGGGAGTACTGCCTTCTTTAGCTCTCGCAGACTTGTGTGGACATGTGTTCACCGTAATCCAAGTAAGCCTGCTCACTCATGCTCAGTATGTTGGTTTTGTTTAGCTGCGGCTATTGTTATTGTTTAAATCCAGTTTTCACGCCTATCAACTCTCAGCACTGCAGCATTTCTGAGACTTACATGAGCTACATATATAAACCATATATATAAATATAATCGATATAAATATAATACTAGAAACAATCTGACTGAGGTTTTTTTTTTCTGCCACGCACGTGAACATGAGCTGAATCAAATGATTCTCCTCATCAGGCCACTAATCAGATTACTGTGTGCATGGAAACGTAGTCCAAGTCCTTTTCCGTCTCTGTCTCTTCTGATTTGGCGTGTAGGGTTTGTGTCTTATATTCATTCCCGTCTGTCTGTTCTGGTATGTGGTGTGTGTCTAATGTCTCTTTTTGTCATCTTATCATATCAATCTTCACATTCAATCTTCATCTGCTTCATCTTGCATTTTCTATGAGCCGTGCTTGCTCACGTTGTTCTCTCGCTCTCCGGTAATCCCACAGCACACCGGCGTACAAACTCTTATGTCGCCATTACCATCAGATCTTGCTCTACAATATTTTCACTCATCTTTTTCTCGTCTGTCTCTGCGGCTCTGTCTTTTGGTCTGTCTCTCTCTCTCTCTCTCTCTCTCTCTCTCTGTCATTCTGTCTCTCTGTCTCTCTCTCTCTCTCTCTCTTGTTTTGGCTGTCTCACTCCTCACACACCTTTCGCCTCTCTTGTCTCCAGAACTCTGGCCACAGGGACTGTGATGTCCAGTATGCGGAGCTGGATACTGCAGCTTTGGCCTCCTCTCCCAGCCCACGAAGCTCTGCTCACACTGCCCATGGGGACCTTGTCGAGTATGCAACCATCCAGCCTAGCTCACACTAGCGCATGCCATTGTAGGCCTTTCCCCTCAGACTTTGGCTTCAAGGTACACAGACTGATGCACTCCTTCCCCTCATCCAAGTAACACCCCTCCCTCTCACATGCACTGACCTTCCTTTATGTGCTCCACGTCATTCCCCTGTCTACCTCCCGCTTGTGTCTTGGTCATCTTTTGATTTTCCCTTTGCTGCTCTCCAGAAATTGATTGAGGTGGAGATTTTTTTCAGGCTATTATTTCTACACAAAGTAGCAGTAGTGGCAGAGATACACAGTTCTGCACAACTGAAACCTCATCTACACAATAGTAAGAGATCACAACTTTGACCAGATAAACCACAAAAGCATTCGCTTACAGAAAAGGGTTTGTCATACATGGAAAAAAAGACTATTTTAAAAAACTATAAAACTGCCTATAAAACTCCAGCCTCCTTTTGCCAGTCAGTCTTTGCATGCATGAATCCTGATTGTAGAGGTCATCTGTAGAGAACCAGTCTGCTTAACATTCCCTATTAATATCAATAGAAATACAGTATATGCGAGAATTAGTTGCATGTTGTTTGCATGAGCATCTTAGAGGAATGTTCAACCATATCATGATATCAGTGCCTTTGCATTTATGGGACAAACAGAAAATTCTACTTTAGGGTGTTTATAAATTACACTTATCAACATTATAACAATGTAAAATACTGTAATTGTCTAATAATGTCAATATTTTTGTGAACAGTGATAAATCTGCAGAAATGTGTTGTAGGTTTTCTCAGTGACTATCCCACACTCGATAACATCCATTGGTAGGGAAAAACACACATCTGCCAGATGCTTTTTCTAATATCTCATCTTAACCCCACAGGAGAGAAGGTTGTATATGAGGGCTGGGAAAATTTCCACTTTCACATACGAATGCGGTCCTCTGCACCACTTGAAGTCTTCATTATACAGATACAGCGAAATGAGGCATATTGAGGCACAAATCACCATGTTGTTAAACTGGTTTCTATGGCAATCCTTGAGGCAGGTTGAGACATAGTTGAGACAGGCGTTACTTAAATAGCTGCAACTGTATTGTCATTTAAGGGATTCTTCCCGGGGAAGTAAATGTAGATGAATAATACATCATGGCACATAAATTCAACTTGGTAACTGGAATTTTTATGACTTTTGGATTTTTGAAAATCACACAGGGTTCCTACAGTCACAGGAAACCTGGAAAAGTCCTGGAATCCAAGTTATGAAAAATGGAACATGTGCATGAAGATTTGTTGATAATCTTTTTTTTCCAACCAGAGAAATGCTTAATGTCAAGCTTGGCTGCTTGTTGATCCGCTCATCTTTGGGAAATAAAAACCCGGATCAGAAATGTCCTGATAGTATCGGTCGTCGGTGATAGCTGTAGCCAGAAATAAAACCTGGGACATTCACATCACATAGTCAACATAAAAACATTCGCATTGCATTGACTCTAGAATATTGGTTATGGAAACTGGGCTATATGTCATGGAATATCTTGGAAAATTTGATTAGCAAAAAGGTCAAGATCCAGTTTCCCATGAGCCCCTTGGAAAGATGGACTGAAGCACACATCATGTCCATTTCCAAACCTCTATCATCTTGAACTTGGGATTCACTGTGTTGCAATACAGCCAGGCAGCGTGAATTTAAAGCGGCACTGTGATGCAATGTTCACACATTGGTGGCCTCGAATGGCAGCGAGAGGAAACCCAGAAATTATGTAGCGTGACATCACTCAACTACCCACCAGTTTACCTGTTTACCAACCTGGATGGTCTTGATCACTTTATACCAAAAGGATACCAAAGGGATGAAAGAGGAGTTTAAATTTGTCTGTGCGCAGACAAGATTTCCCAGCATAACCAACATCAGAATTGCATTCAGGCAATAGGGCGACTCTATGGGTGTACGGGTGTATCTTTACATAAGAATGTTGCATAGTGTATTTTTAAGACAAAATCTGTGTGTGTTGGTATTAAGACCTTAGACTTATCTGGCAGCTGCACATGTGGGATGGGAGTTCCAGAGACACTGCAAATAATATCCATTTTAAGTTATTTCATCTAGTTATTTCATTCATCTTTCAACTTCTCGACGGCCGCTCTTAGCGCCGTCTCCCTCGGCGGGCGCACCTCCCTCTGTCCCAGCAGGTCAGCCGCGGAACACCAAAGCTGCCAGCCAGTCCGCCAGGCTTCCAGGAGCGTCCTGCTCCAACCCCGACTGGGCAGCTCTTCCAGGCTTTCATCCTCCAGCTGCATCCTTGGTCGGTCGCCGTTGCTGGTCTCGTTTGCTCTCGCTCTCCATACAGCCGACCTTCGATCTCTTGACGACTCACGCACTCCGTCAGGCTCTCACACTGACGCAACCTCTCCCGTTCACACATGCACACACTGGCTAAAAGGGCCCGGCCACAGCCAGTGCTGGATCCAGGGAGAATCAGTCCACCGACTCGACTCTCTCCTGGATCCAGCCTACGCCTCACTCCCTCCCCCCAGTCTGCCACAGCCACCTACCCAGTGCATTGTCACATAATGTAGTTTTGAAGTGTTCCAAGAGGAGTTCTTGGTGGACCAGATTTCATTTAGATTAACCCTCAGTTTTAAGCTTATGTATTTGGCTCTGGTCCTGCCCTCTTCTGCTTTGACTTTACACAAAGTTAGGGGGAATTTTCAGGGTGAAAGATTATCACTACTTCTAGTAAATCCATTATATTCATAGATTAAAAATTAGATATGTTATATCAAAAAAGCTGTTAATGTGCTCCTATCACTACTGAAACATGAATTCTGAGACCTTTTTAGAAACACTAACCTGAATTCCTGTTGGCGATAGATTTTATTCCACTCATTGTGTATTACTCAAGCAGCATGTCAAACTATCTGCCTCTCTTCATGTGGTGGATATAATAAACAGTGAAAATACAGCCATATTATTTATAGATGTAGAAACTTAAATTGATATGTCCCCTGATCCATTGCTACATGATCATTTTGGAACTTTTTGGAACTAACTCATCATAACTCACAATAATACAGGTCTGTTTTACAGTTTTACAAACATTACCAATATGAAAAAACTGTTTTAGCAAGTAAAACTGTCAGTCCCTGTATCAAAAGCTGTGGCAATCAATTTCAGAATGATAAAAATGACATATTTTCAGTCCAATAAATAACTACATAAACAACAAAATGAACATCTGCTACTTTTAGTTGCTCCAGAAACGTTTTTTTCTAACCGTCCTTCCAGTGGGCAGGCCGGGTGGCCTAGAGGTTAAAATGTCCTTCAACAGGAGGATGCTTGTATAGTGGACGACGGGATTCTGAACACTGAGGAAACCTTGAGAAATATCTTTCAGTTGAAGGAAATATAAAGTGAGCAGGATCATTTATGGTGATATTGGAGATTATTGCAAAATGTTTATGTCAAAATACATCCATCTTATCTAAATCACAAAGTGGGGCTGCAAGACAGGAGCATCCCATCCCCACCTCACTGAGAAACTGTAGATTCACCGTAGGTTTCAAATAGAAACTTTCTTAGTTTCCTGACGTCACGTTATATGATTTCTGGGCTTTGAAATCGGCAAACCCAAAAAACCTCTCTCTGCCACTTGGGGCCACCAATGTACAAAGTTGCCTAGTGCAGCTTTTGCAGTTTCTGACCTGCTGAGCCATTCCAAGCCAATAGGGCCTGTTGTCCTTTCCAGTGTAGGAGTTCTAGTTTAATATGGTTTCTGAACTGTTGAGCAGGCTGTTTGCTGAGAATAATGTTTAATATGGAAACTATTGGGTGATTGGGTGTAGGTGGAGTGTCAGTGTGCTTTAGGTCTAGTGTAGTGTAGTTCATTGCTGAGAGCCGGTATAGAAATCAATGATCATGAGCTGACCAAACATGTCAATGGAAAGTGGGTTTGCTACAGACTAATGACTCTTAACACTGACTTTGTTTGTTTGTTTGTTTCTTTATTCATTCACTTATTTTCATTGCACAAATAAAACTTTGGTGTGAATGACAGCTCCAACAGCTTTGCTCATCCTTGCCTGATGGTCTGAGAGTTGTTTAGTGTGAAGCAAAACCATTTTTCACGTGTAATGTTTATGATATTTTTCCTCAAAGCGTAAAATTATTCTGCAGAGCTGATGGTATGCATCAAAAAAGGGCCCCAGATTCCCAGATATCTTGGGACACACCTACACTATATGGCCAAAAGTCAGTGGACACGCCTCTCCCTCTCTCTCTGAGTTCAGGTGTTTCAGCCACCCTGTTTTTCAGGGTTTGGGCTTGGCTCCTTAGTTCCAGTGAAGGGTAATCTTAATGCTACAGGATACCAAGACATTTTAGCCAATTGGGCGCTTCCAACTTTGTGGCAACAGTTTGGGGAAGGCCCTTTGCTGTTCCAGCATGACTGTGCCCCTGTGCACAAAGCGAGGTCCATAAAGACATGGTTAGACCAGTTTGGTGTGGAGGAACTGGATTGGCCTGCACAGAGCCCTGACCTCAACCCCATTGAACACCAGACTGCTCTTTTTAATGTCGGTTTAAACCACCAAGGTCTTTTAACCAAATGAAGAAATTAATAACCTGACAAAGTAGAACGTTTTCTCGAAAGTGGTCCTTGATACTGACCTGAAACAAATAAGCTTTTGAGACCGTTCTGTCAATATCTTGCATGTGTGTCAGGAAAGGTTTACTCGAGTGTCGTTGCTGTGGAAAGAACCAATTCACCTTCACACAAGAACACCCATTTCTGTTCCAGAGTCTTTTTTTTAAATTTTTTAGTTTAACATCTGTTGATTTATTCATCCCTCAATGTCATCTTAAAAAATGCTTAATCTTTTCAGTTTGGTTCCAATCTGTTATCTCATTTCAAATTCCTATTGCTAAAATCCCAATGGATGCATTACAGTGAAAATGCTTTACTTCTCTAATTTCATTTCAACTAAAAGATTCAATTTCAGCTGAGACAAAATAATGGGTTACAGTGTATGTAGGGTGATCGTAGGGATTTAACTGGGCGGCAGGGAAATTATTTGTCTTAATAACTTCAATTGCTTACGGCCTGCTTAGGGGAGACTGGGGTATGCTATCACACTGTCTATTTCTCAGCAGTGCTTTACTACTGAGACACAATATTTTTCAAGCTAGACTAAGGTCTTCCCTAAAAAATGGCATTATTACATTTTTAATAATTTACTACAAGAAAAGGTTATTACTGATGAAATTGCAGTTGACAACTTGTAACAACATCCAGGGCATGTTCTCACACATGAAGGGGCATGTTGTCACATTGAAAAGCGTGTGCTGTTGGTGCCCTGAATCCCATTTTCCTGGGAGTATAAATAGTATAATAACATATAACATATATCCTATTTTTAAGTTTATGAAAGAAATATATAGAAATACAATTTTCAGATATTATCATATAGGAAATTACAACATATAAGATAATTCTAAATTATTTCAATCCAGGAAGATCATTTGTGTTAAAAAAATAAATAAAAAAATTATGAATGAACATTCAGGAGGTTAGTCTGGTAAAATCTTTACTTTCAGGTATCAAAAACTTAAAGAATGTTCTTATTTTAGAGTGATTTGACTAAGTCTGCTGTAACCAACGTAGGTAACCTCTTATTAAGAAAGGAAACATTTATGAAACTGAACTTTTGTCTCTGAAATAAGTTTCAGAAATAAAACCACTGAGACAACTTACCCCTGTGACAACAAGCCCCAGTCTCCCCTATATAAAAATCCCTTGTTATATTCCCCATGTTTCATCCATAAAACAGCTTATGTGTAATGCAACCTTTCCCACCTCCATTATCCTTCCATTTAGTAAAGTGAAATAATTTCTGGGCAGATTTCAGTCTGTTTGTGGTTTTGTTACCCCATCAAAATACTTTCAGAGCTGGGATCGTCGTTTTCGTAGATGTAGAGATGCTTGGGGAATATTCGTAAGTTCCATTTTCACTCTCATCCATTTACTTTTTTTTCTTTTTTGCATGTCTTTTTTGCATGTCATATCATCACACCATTTTGCTCTGAAACCGAACTACAAAAAACATCAAACACATGCAAGTACTTGTCAAAAAGAAGTGCAGATTTGAGCGAAGACGAAGGAATGAAATGAAAAGGAAACGTTGCTCAGCCACAGCGACTACAGTTAGCATGCTCTTCCTCGTTTGTACTGGTGTGGAAAAGGCAGACTTCTCTTTGCTCCTAAAAGAGCTAATGAACTGAACACATAAGTAAGTTGTACTTTGCTGTACTCAACAGACTGTTCTTTCTGTACATTATTTTGATCTGGACAAAGCAAAATAAACTCACACAGGAAAATAAATCCTACAAATTATTATATTGACAAACAAATGAAACAATTTCAAGAACTCAAATGTTTACTGGATCATCATCACTGGACGCTGGTAATGTCACTGTTGTGTTAGCTTTGAGCAGCATGAAATAAACAATTATGAATACAGTAGAAACTAGTTGATTCAGAGTAGATCAGAGTAGGGGAGCATACGCATGGAAATGTAGTCCACAACACCAAGTACAGTCAAATTTAATTTTGTATATTGTGTATCAACAAGCAAATTTCACTGATCTGTCACATCGGCACATATTTAGTTTATTACTATGATTGGTAATTCAAATACAGACTGTTCTGCTGTGATGACATCACTTTGGGTTCACTCAAGCCTTCCTCAGAGAAAGAAATCCCTGTGACCCTGCAGTGTTTTCTTCTTTCTTCTTCTTCTCTCCTTTTGTTCTCACAGAACTGTGGGAGGCGTCCAGAAGAGTTATTAAACCCGGCTGAATATGTGAGCTACCACCGCGTCTGCGACATGGAACACTTTCCCGAGTCACAGCCCGCTCAAGCCTACCCTCCCGTTACGTTTTTGCCTCACCACCCTTACACCCAGCGCCCATCCAACGAACCTATGTATTCCAACACGAGCTACCCCACCCCCGGTCCTCGAGCTCCATTTACGTTCCCCAAGGAGCAGTCCGTGTGACATTCCACATCACTCTTAGCTCTGCAAGAGGCAACATGATAGTGCCACAAATGCTTTTTCTGAAAAACAAAGCTCTGCTGAAAGGATGTGCGTCCGTCCCCCACCTTGCTTCTGTTTATTCTATAAGCTTAATACACAACTGGGCATCCTCCGCCATGATGAAAGTGTCAGTAATTTGTGGCCCTGAAACCCTGTGTATTGTGCACTGCTTGTTCCACCCGAGGCTGTGTGTAGGACCCCTCACCTTGTGCTGTTAGAGTACACACCAGTTACTGTCTCTCACCAGAACTCTACCCTTCACCCCTCACATGTGCCCACTGTTTGTTTTGATTGCTTCCTCACCTTTGAATATATTTCATTTGCCAAGTGTCTGACTGTGTACAATATATGCCATTGTGTCACTCAAGATCTTATTTTCTTTTCTTTTTTTTTTTTTTTTTAACAATTCCCACAGTGGTAGTGACCTTTTTATAGCTGTGTGCTTATTTTGTTTTGTTTTATGTTTGTCAATCATATGCTTGCTTCTTTGGAAATCGTACATACTGTATGTGTGATTGGGTGTGTATTGGTAAAAATGACATTTGATTTGTAAAACTAAATATCAATCTGTAGTGATGTGGACTACCCCCTTTCATAATAGTTAATTAAATAAGTAAATTGGCAGTCTCTCAACTGAATCCTTTCACTCTTCATAATAGCATCACTGTTATGGGGTTTGACTGGAAATTTTGGATTATTAAAAGCGAATGTTATCCTCACTAAAAATAAAATCAAAGGGCTCGAGATCCAGCAGTATCTATTTTCTTTATTTTCTCCATTTATTATTATTATTATCTGCCAGTAGTTGCCAAAGACCTAGGTTATACCATTCGATTCATGTCCATTTGCTTTCATGACAGCGTTTACATTCAACTACTATATTTTTCGATGGGAAATATACATAGTTAACTGGCAATGTGCTACACTTTCCCAGTTTACATTATCGCTTACCATATGCTGTATTTTCCATATCTGTATGTAAAAACTTGAGTTCCTCACGGAGGTTGGTTTGAGGTTCATTACATTGTGGGTCCTTTGTAGCATGCAACAGAGTTATCGACAAGCCGAAGTCGTTCCTTATGCCGGTGCAATAGATGAATAAGACAATCACGTGTTAGGGTTGTCCTGGAAAAAAAACAACAACACTGTTTTTAAGTTGTAAACTGACTACGAACTATGACTTTTTTTCAAGGACAGCCCATATGTTTAAGAAATATTTTTTTAATATGATTTGTAGAATTGTATTAATATAGCCTAAAGAGTTTTAAATCACATTCTAACATTAACACTGAAGAGAAAAAGCTTGTTGCTGTATTTTTTTAGAGAATGCTCAGTTATATACAATAGCAATCCACTAATTTTACGAGGCAATTTTACACTGTGACTGTTCATTTCAGACCAAACATAAGCTAACGTGTTTGACGAGCCAATTTCAGGATACTGCCAACTACACACAAGCCCTCTAGACACAGCGAATTTGCATTAACTGAAGGTTCACATTTTTTGCCATGTCAGATGTATGTTCGGAAAAAAAAAGAAATTACTTGTGTTTGTGCTCAATGTGAAAGTAAAAAATATATCCTTGAGGTGTTGAAGGTAATAGTGTTTACTCTTAATGCTGGTTAATGGGATAGAGTAAAACTTGTGAGACTTTCTCCCGTGCTCACCTTGTTGTCTTGCAATGGCTCGATATGTGTGCTAGCATTTAATTTAACCAGTGGTCTCTGGTTTGAACTGCTGAAGTGTGTTATTGCTGTACCTGCTGTGTGAAAAACACTGAAACACCACCGTCTTTTTGTGACACATTTACTATTGATGATCTCCTTCCTTTTCTATTATTATTTTTATTATTATTATTATTATTATTATTGTTATTATTATTAGTGTTATTAGTGTTAGTGTAAGTGCTACTGATTGCTGAAAACTATGCTTAAAACGGCATTTACATGTATTTATTTTCTTTGTCAAATCCTTATGTTTTCAACCACACTGAATTATTTTCTGACAATGATTGCCATGATTCTTTTGTTTGCATCCTCTACCCTCTTATTTTTTTTGTAAAATTGTTGCACTTAGTTTTATTTTTTATATATATACAAATATATATATATAGCACATTTCTTTTGAAATTTACTGTACATTTATGGAAGGATAATATCTGAATAATAGCAGGAAATTGAACTCTCTTTGTTGCCAGGCTGGAGTAGGGAAATTATGTGAAACAATTTAACCTGTATTTTTTACTTGGAGTTATGTTTGATGTAAATATTAACAATGTATCTCATGTGTGGAAAAAAAACAAGTCATGCAGTTTAACATTAAACTTCACAAACTACCCACATTGTATTTGTTGTTATTCTATACATGCTCTTCAAAAGGATATGCCATTTTTAATACATTTGTGTTAATTTTGTCAACACAGCATAGTTGTTGTTTTTTCAATGATGTATTTAACAATGTGATGAATAGCAAAACAAATATGTTTCCAAAACTAGACAGTGTTGAAAATGATGCATCCTTTTTAAAAGCGCATGTATCTCATATAAAGGCTTTGTAGTTGCATCACAAATCTTCTAGCAACCACAGCTGGCACCATCTTGGAGGTCCACTGGAGATTTGGCCATGTGCAAGTAATGGATGACTAAATAACAACTGAGCTAGAAAAACAGACATCTGAAAAAGATAAAGGTCATGGATATGGGTCCACACAGTTGTGTTCCAGTGAATGGCCTGATAAAGTAGATTTGTTTCCAAATTCAAGTTACTCTGACACAAGTAACTGTTTTGTCTTTACTCCTAGTCTGTACTCCAAAACAGTTGTAGCTTGAGAAGAGTCAGCTCAGGTAACCTAGACAGTTAGTTTTTGGTATTACTAGCTAAATAACTAGCCAACAAGCTAATTTGGCAAAGCAACTAACATTACTGTAAAAGGTGCAACATTTTTAAACATCAATATATTGTTAAATTAACTGTGATACCTTAGTGTAATTACCGTAAACAAATGGACCGTGGTCAGGATGATTGGTATCCTTTATCTCATGCCAGTGAAATTGTTAACGCTAGTGTTTCCCAAACGTAAGACCGTCAGCACCGTCTTCCTGTTTTTTGCCATAAAGCAACCTCCCTTTGTGCAAAACAGTAGATTTCCCCCAAAACCCAACATGGTAGCACACAATGTAAAATGCAGTGTAGAGGCCAGTAGAGGTTTCTGGTAGCTATAAAGTGTCAAAATGAATGTTATTTATTAATGTTAACATGCTACACATAGCACCTTTAACATACAACTACTAGACACTACTAATGCTAGGTACTAGCCACGTAATGTTTGCAATATTACAAATCAGATGTGTTAACAACAAAACAGTGACAGGTAGCTGACCAGATATTAGCTTGGCTAGCTAACTACCAGGCTAATATTATCTAAATATATAATCAATCACATGTATCAGTGGTGAAATGATCACTTCCCAACCGTGTCTATTTGATACTGCTGAGACGGTAAGTTTAAAAATGCAATCAGCTGTTCTCAGCCGTTGTTGCCCAAGAGCTGAGGACCTCCAATATGGTTACGTCACCTGAAAGTCCTCCATAGAAGTTGCATGGCAATGTTAGTGCCATGTGCTACCAGTTATAACACAAGGGCTTGTCTGCCTGTGACCCATTTTCATTGAACAATGGCTATTTTCATAACAATTTGCCATTCTTTGAGATTTGCTGAGCTGTGACCATGGCCAGGTTTCTACGGTGGCTATAACTGGGCATCATTGTTGTCGCAATATAAGGAGATAATGTGGTTTGGAATGATGTAGCAGGAAGGGAATGTAGGGAAAAACCCAGAATCAGCCTATTGGGAATACTGCAAGCAACTAGTATAGTATATGACCAGGAGTTGTGTCAGTAACTCAGCAGAAGTGCTGTGTCAGTAACACCTACCCGATGCTTGAGGCAATCGATCATAATGACGTGGTTTGAAAGTATAAGAAATGGACATTACTCAGCATCTGCTGCTAAAAGAAAATCATCTGAGACTCTGAGACTACTCTCAGTTCTGTGGAGTGCTCTGAAATCTGAATAAAGTTTATCAGAAATGTTCTGACTCATGCAAGACTTTTTCCGCTAAATGTTTTTGTAATAGGACAGGTAACCCAAGGCCAGACCACATTTCTTAAGGATGTGGAAAATGAGTGAATGTGCTAATGTTGATTTGCTATTGAGTAAATGATAATTCATTAAAATGACCAATTACTGGGTGACTACATTTGAGCCCATAACCCCTTTGAGGAATTTAAAGACAACCTCTAAACAACAGGCACCGGACCTCATATGAGATACTGTCTTCTCGATAGACCAAATATGAAGGTTCAACATTATTCCCAAAGGGCTCAGAACTATAGTACAATGAACAGAATTATGACAGCTATTTGAAATCTATGGGAAACGCTACTATATGAATGATGATCATTTCAATCAAATGTTTAATGTAAGGGTTAGCGAGCTTCTTGGCATTTGAACTCTGGCATGGTGTCGCATTTTGGTTTTATTGCAGGTTGCCGTTGTTGTTGTTGCCATTTTTAAACATAAAACACAACACATTTTGGGCGAGAGTTTCATAACAAATGTAAAGAAATAATTGAAAGAAATATTAAAAACACAGTAGCCTATTCTATACTAGCTAGTTTCTGAAGAGCGCATAGCCACGAGGAAAACTGCCTGATGCTGCCAGTTGAAAACAGATCCAACAGTGATGGCCTTTTGATTTAAAATGCACACTGGGCTGGGATAAAAAGTTCAGTTTGAGTTTGAAATCTTACAGAAAACATGATGGTAGATTATTACTAAATAATGATTCATACTTTAACTACCCTATACTTTTGCCACCAGGGCTACTACACGTTGATGGTTTTCTGATGAAGACATAATCAGTAAAATTATTTTACACAGTGAGTGTCGTGGGTAAAAAGTAACCTGCAGTATTATTTGTATATTGAAAACTTTAATACTTGAATCATTAATAATGTATTAATAATTTATAGATTGTCCTTTAATTATGAATGAAATATATTTGGTAGTGCACATTACATGTGTCTGAGAGAGATCGACTGATAGACAGACTGATAGACAGTGCTTCCAAAAGGACACTCCACTCCTGTTTGTGTTTTCCCCTTCACATCTGAATGACAGAATATCTTGTGAAAGAGCTGCACTACAGGGCTGTTTCTGGAATTCATTCAATGTGTAATTTGACCAGTTTCAAGAGCAATACACATCTCTACAAAGGATGCTGCATGCGGTCAGCTTCTCTAACAAATCAACATTTTTGAATGCTTTGACAAAAATATCAGGATTACACATCTTGTAACCATCTCACTAAGTGATAGACGGTACAGTGATGAGTCAACGCATCTATTGGATAGCAATACAAAGCGAAACCAGCTTTGAGAAAACATTAACTGGATCCATCTTTCTTCCATTAAAGCCTTATATATATGTGTGTGTGTTGTTGTATACATTTTGTGGCAAAAAAATCAGAAAATCACATCAGAAAATCACGTTTGCATCAAAAAAGCCCAATATCCTTTCCTCATTACCAAAGGACACGTTAACTTGAGTGCTTTCTCCTGAGAGATGCAAGAATCGCTTGAGAACTCATCCAGAAAAGCCCACTTGATTGGATTGGGTGAAGTCTGGTGGAACAAATCCTTTGTGTCACTTTTATGTAACACACTGCTCTGCTTCTCTTTTGCTCTTCCCTAATTTGCTTTATCTTTCTATCTGTGTAACACACATCTGAGTAACACACAGTAGTAATGGCATTTATGTCACTGTAGGAATGTTTTGTAGATAACGGCGAGTAAATATACGCAGAGAGGTTGTTTTGTTATGATCACGGTGATGTAAAAGGTCCAAGGTGCAGCCTTGAGGTGCTGCAAAGGCATGTAACCTTCTGCAAAGTAGCATACATAACTACAGGAGAACAAAGCATCATACATCAGGAGGAAATTAAAAAAAATTAAAAAAAGATTGTTAATTAGCTGGTTACCACAAGAGGAGCCCTAGCAACCAATAAAAATCAGCTATCCATCAGCAGGCCTTGAACATGTCTTGGGCCAATCAGATTACTAAAAAGTACCCACTGGATAATAAGGCTTTAAAGAGATCCCTGTCACACCCAGAATCAAAGACACAACGTGACCAGGAGCATAACGGAACGTGAAGTGATTTCTCATTTTCTGTTAAGCATCAGGACAACCGGGGAAAAGCATCAACTGTGACAAGTGTTTAGCAGATGCATAAACAATTCCATCTC
The DNA here is from genome assembly GCA_034670405.1 of Hoplostethus atlanticus. Classification (NCBI taxonomy): domain Eukaryota; kingdom Metazoa; phylum Chordata; class Actinopteri; order Trachichthyiformes; family Trachichthyidae; genus Hoplostethus; species Hoplostethus atlanticus. Next base: position 4,878,892 of record JAXDDX010000003.1, on the reverse strand, counting down.
ATTACATTTCCCAATAACTTGGACAAAGCAATTTCCTTTGAACACTTGACCTTTCAGACAAGCATATTAAATGCATCTGTTTTGCTGTGTGTGTGTGTGTGTGTGTGTGTGTGTGTGTGTGCATCATAGATGTGTTTCTGTGTTTCTACTTTTACTGTAACTTTAACAATCAGAATCAATGCAGTGCTTCTCTGGATGCAAGAAACAGAGCCAGACAAAGGAAGCAGCAGCAGCTGAGATGGGCATTATGGTCATTTTTTCTCATCAGCTCTCTGCCATATTTTAATATTGTGTTAAGCTCATTGGGATGCATAGAAGAGAAAAGGGAAACAGAGATGAAATTGACTGATTCGCTGCCTTGCACAAATAGAAACAAATTTCATGCGACATTCCTCGGCAGAGGGAGACGGGCCTTTCCTCGCAGTGAGCAGTATTTATTCCTGCTATACATCATACCCGATCCCTATAGTCAACCCTCTTTCTTTTCCTAATCATGCGTTGTTGGGAGAGCAGTTCTAGTAGGATGACTTTCCAATGACGTTTATTGGTACTGTGACTGAAAATGTGAAAATAGATTCCTATTATTTTGAAGAGTTTCTCTTGTCTGGCAAATCATATAATATGACAAGCCAAATAATGAATAGGAGATAACATTTTTAGCCTGGAGGAGACAAGAGCAGAACAGTTTAACATCTACTCTCTTTTTTCCCATTAATGCAGCAGGGGCTCATCAAAAAGAAACAAAAGTTCCCCTAAAGATCAGACAACAACGTGATGTGTGTTTCCGTGGCAACGAGGCAGAGAGGCGCAATGCTTGATGGTTCTGGAGACCCTCTGCTTTTCCTCATTGCAGCCACGGGCAGTCAGATGGATGCCAGGATCTCCTCTGGACACACTGGACACTCGGTAATCATGGTATCACTTACTACTGCGTGAAACCTGTCAAACACAGGTTGATACTAAACCAAATAGGGAGAGCATATCTAGCGAGGAACGGTGTCAAAATGCAGTCTGGCTTTTCCCCAGACTGACCGAGCCTCGTCGCACTCGACAGCCACAGTCACTGATGGTGTTTGTTAATTTTTGACTGAAAATCCAACCTGTACTTTTAAAGTATTCAAGTACATGTGATTTATTTGCATGATTTTCTTGCCCTCTGCTCCTCTCAGCATAACTTTACACCAAGGGCCACGTCAGCATTGTTTCATATCGTGGAAAAAAGCAATTATGCCTATCATCAGAATTTGCAATGTGGCGCACTATAATGGAGAAGGGAGATACTACATACTAATAAAGGCTAGTGGTGAGCTTGTTGTACATAATGGCTAATCTCTACATGTCTATACCCTGAGCTACTATTATTTCCTTGTAAGGGGTGCAGGCCTGTTTTATATCTGTTATGAACTCCATATGATTGTCAATCAAGGTCATAGCCACAGATATAAGCGCAGCAGAAATGACACTCTTATACATTTCTGTCCATACCCATGGCCGTTGGGATTTTCTGTGACAGGGGCGGGGGGGAAATTGCTTTAACAGAAAAGCCAGAGAAACTAATTCATACGAGATCAAAAGCATGAAAGAGCACTTCTGTGGAGAGATGATAAGCCTTCAAGGCCACTGCCAGAGCCCCAGGACAGCGCTCTGGTCTCAGCCATGTGGACACTTTCTCTGACCACCTGTGTCCATCATCGTCCAAGAGACGAGCCACAGGGGATGCTTTAACGGGAATGCCAGCGCAACCGATAAATGGAGAGGCAACGGTGAGGAGGCAGATAAACAAAACACAGTGAGAGATAAGGGGCGTGGACAGGTGCTTCATGTTATCGCGTAGAAAGTAATTTTCATACATTATACTTCAAAAGGTTAAAACTCTCTGTGTGTGAGTGTGTGTGTGTGTGTGTATGTGTGTGTGTGTGTGTGTGTGTGTGTGTGTGTTGAGGCAACATTCAACAGTGATCATAAATGATAATTCTAGTTAATTCCAGTAATATTTATTTCGTTCTCTCAGGGCATCGTGGCTCTGACCCTCGCCCTCCTTACTTCTTAGCCGTCTGTAATGTTGCTGATATGGATGTAACCTTGTTCAACTCTGGCACTCATTACAAGTCACTGAATAGAATAGCACCGGCTCTGAATAGAAGCACCGGCTGAATGCCTACATGTACATGTGAATTTAAAACGAGCATTCAGCGTCTCAGTGTGAGAATTATCCTATCCAGTTGGATGAAAGGACTGAGGTGAGGTTGCTCCTCACCAGTTACAATATGATTCAATGTGATAATGGCGTAGTTGCTGTTGCAGCCGTTTGATGGTATTGATTGTAAACTCAACTATTGTACATATTTGTGATCTATTTGATGCCAGACCCTGTTTCAATCACGAGAGGCTAGGAAACATTTATTAACAGCATGAGAGAATGAGCATGAGCATATAGGTTTGGCGTAGACTCCAAGAGGTATCCAGCGATAGGGTGAAGCTCCCAGGGGGCGGGAAGGAGACAGAAGAACCCCCCCGGGCTGAAGATCTAATCCTCCTGGATATCTGATGGAGCCGTGATGCTGGTGGTGGAGGGGGAGGAGGTGGTGCGTCAAGCTGGTGCGGTTTAGGCAGCTGAAATGACAGAAACACTGATGCAGCTGAGGGGCTACAAATAGAGGGAAATGGTTAGAGATTGGTTTCTGGAGAGGGAGGAAGGGGAGGAGAAAGGAGCGTGGGCTACGGTGATTGGACGATGCAGAGCTGGGGGCGTGCTTGTACCTGCTGGCAAAATATGAAAGAGGGAGGTAGCCTTCCTGATTGACGCTGAGTTTTATTTCCTGATGGTTTTGACATCAACAAATTTGCTCATCATTTGACGGCGTTTATAGATCCTCCGCCAAATCTACCACTACGCCCTTTATCATTGACATGTTTGACAGGGTTTCCTGCAGCGGCGTATCACAGTGTGTGCAGGAGAGTCCATATCCTTGGGAGTCAGTATGGATAACAAATGTATAATGTTTACCAAATGGCTCGCGTCAGTCCTGAGAAGACACCGAGCACCTTCCCAGGAACAGGGGAGTCCGTCTCCTTAACGCTGTCCGCCTGTGTGTCACTCATCTTTTATCCCTCAACTCTCTGAAGTCCAATATCAGCCACCTTGTGTAAACTCTCCAAGAGCTCCGGCTTAGGATAACAATCCCACAAAGGGCTTTCATCAGAGTTAAATTGATGATGTCTCCATTTGAAGGTGACATGAAAAGAACTCATCCAAATATGCTAAGTTATGAAGATGAGCTAGTTGTGAAGTAAGAGGATTGCAGATTTCTCTCCAGTATTCATGTCGTTCAATGGGACGGTGACCTATATGTCCCCGATCCATATACTTGGCACAGTTGGTTACTTTTAATATCTTTTAAAATATTGATTAAATTGCACACAGTAACGGTTGAACTTCAAGTTATATAAGTTGCATTATTCATGCAGACTCAAAATAGCATATCTAAAAATCCATCCTTCATTCACCGCGACCTCAACATTCCCATTCAAGGACTCAATAGAGCCACTGATAAATATAAAAAAACACACTGCAGTTTACCACCCGTCTGCAAACCTGCCATTTTTGACAAACCTATGAGAACAGTTATAAGTTTGAGAGCTGCTATCACACCCGGCCCAATGAAAACCTGCTCATAATCGGGAGAACTCTTAATATCTAACCACTAATAACTACTATTGATAAAACTATTTCACAGTGTAAGTATTTCTCCGCCTTTTTAATTCTATGTCACTTGACTTTGAGCTGTTGAGATATTTAGTTGTCAGCTGCTGAAGGCGTTGCAGCCTGGAGGTTAGGGCGGTGTTAAATGAGAGGTTGGAGCAGCACTAGCCTAGAGGTTGGAGAACCTGGCTTGTGACCGGAAGGCTGCCTGGCAAGGAAGATCTTGTTTGGGAATGAGAAATGCTTTCTCCTCCCTCAACAACTACCATCGGGGTGCCCTTGAGCAAAGCACCCCCACTCGCCCAAAGTGGAGCGGCCAAGAAGTCGAAGAAAGTGTGGATGTGTGTAACTGTGGCAGTGCTGAAAAATAGGATGCATTCTTTGTCATGGAGAAAAAAAAATGTTTAGAAAATCTCTAGTAAGTGTACATGAGTCATTAAGTAAGTGTTGTCCAATTGATGAATGGTTTAATATACTATGTGTCCATATATGTAACTCTAGGAATTACACAAACCGTGTAAAAGTGGAAAATCATTAAGAAGATACAGTAAATAGAAAATACATACTCAAAATAATACTCAAAATACATATTCATTGGGTCAAATGCACTAAAAGTCTCCTACACGCAAAACGCCTGTGCACACGTTAGTAGATCAGAATCTGCACTTTGCAACTGCAACTGCATCAATGCTTAGTTGACGTAGTCCTTAAGGTACACCTTAACTAGCAGAGCATAAAGGACCACCAAACCAAAACAGACAGTGATGTTCTCACCTGTGGCCAATAACCAATTTCTGGTGTCTCATTTAACAGTAGCCTAAGTATAAGTAAGTAATAAGTAACAATAGTAAGTAACAATAGCAAACTACAGCATAAACCTAGCTAATTTAACATCATATGTACGTTATCTAGTACAAATTACTACAAGCATCTATATATGTATATATATTAATTTATCAATAATTCATCACTGAACTAGTCTAAAATTATTACAGTCGCACAGAAAAACATGGACCCAGTGTTCCAGCTGTGAGCTGGTGAAGGCAGTTTGTAGTATATCAGTGCTGCATATCTTCACTGCTCAAACACCCCTAAGCAATGCACTGATCTCTTGACTGCTCAAGGAGGCTGCCTTCAGGGCTGCACCGAGGACGACCCTGCCTTCTGACCCCGGGAAAGAAACGCATTCATACATGTATCGGTACTGTGGGTGTATATCTGAGGCAAGAGGGTTTGTGACAGGTCAGCCAGTAAAGTAACCTTAATACTAAATAATGTAATGAATCATGTGTAAAGGCAAGACGGCCAACCTCCATGTTGTGGTTATCTTAAAGGACTACACCACGTTTTGGGGAAATTGGCTCATTCATCAATTTGCCTTTTCCATGTTACTATAGGAGTACCACATCTCTTGTCTCTGGTATCTCTGTCCTGCCCATGATAACGTGTTAGCGTACAGTACATTAAGTGCCTGTAGGAAACAAGCATTATCTAACGTCACAAAGGTAGACCTCCTTTTGTCACGTGAAGGGTAAGTTGACCAATAGGCCATTTTCCCCAAAATGTGGGTCTAATCTTTTAAAGGTAATTTATAACTTTTATCGACCATCTGCAACCGACGAACTGCAATAACCCTGACAGGCTTTTGGCAAAAATAATTCACATTTTCACAGCAGAGACAAGTAAGCCAGTTAATTAGAGCAGAAATCCAACAGAAACGTTAAGAGAAGAGGTCAAATATCACAATGCTAAACAAATTACTTGGCAGACGGAATGTGTTGCGAGCAGATTCTGTTCACCATCTCTGAGCAGTTGAAAGGAGTAGAGGGAGGTTGGACAGAGCACAGAGTACAGGCTGGAGAGTGAGTTTTGAAAGCCAGAAAGCTATCAGAGTCATTGGTATTGATCAACAACCCTATCAACCCCCACAGATATATTATGGTCATTTTGTGCTACGGGGCAGTAAAAATCATACGTAATGCACCTTTAATCAACTCTGTGACATGCCGACCAGTGACACGGTTCTGCAGTCAGAATCCAGACCTGACAGATCTCTGTGTTAGTGAAGATCTGAACGCCAGCGTGAGCTCCACAGAAAGTGCGGCAACACTGAATCACCTCAAATGTACCACTGGATGAATGCATTTTTAAAGCCTCTTCAAAAAAGCTGGGACACAATAGCTCATTCTGACGCAGCAGTCTGCGGGGACATCGGCTGTGTCGAGCAGACAAATGTGGTCCAGGAGTGCTGTTTTTTTTTTTTTCCTCACACTCTCACACTTCTCCTTTTGTCAGTGGTATCAGTGATACCACACAAAGCGTTTCATCTTTTCTATCCTTAAAGAAGATATCGCAATGTATCAATGTATTCCATCCACCGAGTCAGCGCAGACTCTCTTCCTCAATAGTATGCTTGTCAATGTTTCTCTCTCTCTCTCTCTCTTTCTCTCTCTCTGTTGCTCGCTCACTCGCTCGCTCTCTCTCTTTCTCATGGTGGCTAGTAAGCAAACAACACAATACTGTGAATGAATACTCAGTGCTCCAGGTTAATATACATCATAAGAGGTCCGCTTTTGCATGTCTGGCTTAATTTAACAACCCAGAGAGCCTTGGGACAATTCTTCTGACATTTCAAGAATGCCAGGCCCAGCATAGGAAGCTTATGTTTATGTGAAAGGACTGAGAGGGAGGAAGGGTTTGGGAGAGGCTAAGGCTTACTCTGCCTGTTAATGATGGCTTAGAGCCTGAGGAGACAGGATGCAGACAGGCCCAGGGAGCACACAGCTGGAGTGAGGGGGAAACATTGCAGTGCAAAGCACTGCCAGGAGGGGGGTCACCTCCATTCATGACAGCAACAGCCATTTTTACTGGGTTCCCTTTTGGTTTTCTGGTTGTTACCGACAGACACACAAACTTTATTCGCCTTTTCACCAATGCATTATATCATACATGTGTTATACAGCATGTGTCAAAAATGTAACGTGCATCCGAATCAAGATCCAGCCGTATCCACTAAGGTGTGTATCAATAGCCAGAGGTAAAAGATAAGGCAGTTTGCTTGATTGTATTTTCACGACACGCAGATCTTTGTAGAGCACATTTACCACTTCATATTATGCAGCGAAAGGTAATGCATGTTCCTGTTAGTTGTCGCTCCTCATTCAAAGCAGGCATACGTGGCATGAACCAAAGGAAGGGGAGGGGATACTGTGAAAGCACATTATTCCATGATTGTGTTAGACAGCTTTATAGGTTATTGCTAATAGAAAAAAGATATATATTTCCTTGTTGCTCTGTGCTTTACAAACTAGTTACTGAAAAACACATAATGCAATCTGTCACATATTGTTCTAATTAACCTGATAGGAATTGATATCATCACCCAGATATTATACTTACAGTGCCATTGGGAAATTTCATTATTAACGAAAGTGAACCAGACTCAGTCTAGATATGAGAAATGAGTAGCTGTCAGCGACCATAAGGCAGAATGGACAACATTATAATGGCTGCAGTCAATACAGAAAAAAGGTCACCTTAACAAATTAACAACCGGGCTAGCTAAAGCTGCTCGAAGGGTTACATGATGGTTTATGTATGCCGCGCTGCTACACAAACAAAACCTGCTCGGTATTCCAGTGGAAAACCAAAGTTTGTTGATACTGCAGCGGCTTCCAGAATGACCAATGCCCCGATGCACAAGGCACAAGAGCGCACCGATGTCTTCGCTGTAACTAGATCGCAAGCGAGCATTTATGAGAGATTCTGAATTGGCACCTAGCATGGTGTTTTTCACCGCTATCATAAATGTTGGAGAGCCAGATGATCAATCATAATTAAGATGTCAGCGCTGATTAACACTGACCTTGCCTTCTAGATGTATGGACCAGAGCCATACTAGAAGAAGCTCACAGCATTGTGGTAACACTGGCAGTGGGAGGTCTTCATGTTATTGTTTCCAATTATCACCATACTCTATATACGGATCAGACAATTAGAAACAAATTAATACATTTAGAAATCTCTAAATAAATCCATGGCAAATACATGTAAAAAATATATATATATATATATATATATAAATTAACAAGAAATTACACATTAACAAGAAACATTTAATTACATTTATTCACACATGTATTTATTTCCGTACTGTGATTACGAAGCTGTCAATCAAGCACATAGGTAGGTGGTGTCTAACCTACTTTTGGTGCTTCATTGCTTTAATGGATTTGCCTTACAACAAAATAACTTTGTAACAAACGAACAAAGTCCCTCCGCATCATCGACATATCTTGACTATTAGGCGATAAGTTGTCCACTTCCAAGAAGAATTAGGCTGTAAAGTGGTCACTGCCAAGAACACTGGCCAGGCCAATTGCTGTGATTATTAACATTGGGATGCAGAGGACAATGATGCTTCCCCTGATTACCTGCTCTTCCATGTAGACAATAATCAATAACTCCAGTCTGCTGCTAGCTGCTAGCCCTTCTGTTACATGGAGGTCAACCCCTCAGTTCATGGGAATTTATTTGAATTAGGTTCACTTTCATTTTTCATTTATTTATGAACAGATTTCTCTGCATATTATTGTATGCATGTATTTATTTTATTTTACTAATTTATTTATTTGTATATCTCTAAATATCTCTGTCCTCCATACAGTGTTCTCTTATCCAGGTCATATACCAGAAACCTCCCAGGAACCTTTTTGTACTGTATAGCATGAAATAATCTGAGGCTGGGTAGTTATTGAAATGCAACATATATGTTAGAGTACCATATCTTAGCACTAATGTAGTTTAATGGGACTTAACACGATACTGGAGCCTGGAAGTACGGCAGCACCATAGATTTCTATGAAGCTGTTTCATTTCTGCCTCAACCCATTAGTGTGAATATGCCATAATTCATTTTATTCCTTGTATCACACTGAACTAAAAATGGCCACATTTCAACTTCATATTGTTACTGTGGTAGACAGCAGAGTCTTGAAGTGGGGGAGGCTGCGTGATACAGCATATCCGTGAGGACAGAAGAAGACAGAGTTCAATGTGATTTTTTCATCATGCTAGATCACATAAAGTGACACATCTGGACGCACAAAACTCACTTCGCTGTCGGACCTTCAAAAGCAGTCTTGGCAGTGGTGAGGCTGGCATTGTGACAGCAATTCTATATAGTGTAAATGCACACAATCCAATCACTGCAGAGGGAAAACCTAATATGGGCCATATTTAAATAAATATGAGTAGCAATGGGTTATTTTTAGGCTAAGTGTGGATGTGAAGAGTTATGATCTCATAAAAATCTAATCTTCCCGATCAGATCTTAGAAATTGCATTGAAATGACAAGAGTAACCGTAGCGATTGCTTTGGCACAGTCACTCAGAGGTCGCCACGTTGAATGCTCCAGTGCCCCTCTGACAACCATGCAGAACCATAACAGATTTTTTAAAGAGCCATTTAACATGAATTGCACATTCATACTCAGACACATTCACGCAGACTAATATCAAATCATAGAGCCCGCAGCATGCGGATACAGATGTGACTCAGTACGCCAACTTTTTTACATTTGACTTGTTTTTAACAGTTTTCTTGAGTCCCTTGTAGAATTTGAACAAAAAAAAATCTCCTTTGCAACTGGAAAGACAGGCATGTTTACTTGGTATTCCAGCAACACGCAACTATTTGAACAACAAGGTCGCTCTCGATTAGCATTCAATATGGCGCAGCGTAGTTCATCAACATTTTCCCCAAGTCACAGGCCAATTCCACCAAATGGAGGTGTTGTATTACATTTGTGATTTATAATAGCTTTAATATTTATTGCAATAATTTTAGTCATTTTTCCACAACATATTATCCAGAATTTCACATCTTGGTGAGTGAATGCTCATTTATTCCAAAGAGGTCTATCATTTTCTACCACTAGCAACCAGTATGCCATTTAGTTGCCTTTGTTTAAATTGCTTGCCGTTTTATGGTGCCAACTCATCCAAAGGGTTTGTATAATCCGTTATATAAGTGGCTAATAGCACTGGAACGGGAACAGAACAATCTGATCTGAGAGTCATCTTTGAATGTGCTGTGGAACGCCCCACTCTAAGTTGCTACTGAATAACCTATGATATATCTTAGCAATGGGGGCATGGAGAGATCCTAGATAAATATTTTACACCTATAAATAATTCTATTTGTTTCTTCTGCCTGTGAGAAGTTGGCATTACCTGCTTTGCAAGCTCTGCAGGCCTCTGTCACACATCCTGAATAGAATCCGCGACACCACAGACTGCATTTCCAGTTTAGAGTGCAAAGTCAACAACAAGAAGACAGCTCATTCTGCAGTAAAAAAAACATGGCACATAGATTAGCCTTAGGTTGTTTTGTGTTGTTTCCTTTCCTTCAGTTTCCATAATTTGGTCATTACAGTAGTCCATCATGGCGAATGGTAACTTAAATCTAAAGAAATGCACCTCCATGATACAATATAATATAAAAATGGAAATCAAATATCCTCCTTCTGCTTCCACAACATGGCAGGCCGTTCCTCGGATCGCCAAAAGCTGAATTAGTTAGCAAGGTAATGCATTACAGAGAAACACAGAGACAGACTTTTGTTTGATATTCTGTTCATCCGTTAGCCATTTGTTGCCCGCTACGTATGTTTAAGCTCTTCATGTGGACAACGTGGGCAATGATTTTGGTGTGCCTCAGGGAGCTGCTTTGGTCCCGCTCTCCCTCTGTGGTTGACGATGCTAATGAGGCATTTTGTGAAGGTTAAGACCATTATTCTCTCATGTTGTGGTGCACAGAGTGTGTTCCAATTACTGTATCTTACCTCTAGCTAGAATAGAGATAAGTGCTGTACTTACTTTTCTCGCAGGGGCAGAAAAAAAACAGTCCCATTTCTTTGTTTAAAGTCAGCTCTCAGAAATGATGAAACGAAAAAATAAATATTCTTGACTCATTAGGCACCAGATAAATAAATGATACCCTCTACAACAACAGAAAACAACTCTGATCATGATATCATATACAATGTTGTATTGCCCTCTAAGCAGGATATATCAAGAAAATGTAAATATTTGTCTATCTCCAATGACCTGAATATATATTAGAAATAAATATATATATATTTTGCCACAAACATGTGCATTAGGACATTTTCTGAACATTTGGTTGGCTTTATGTAAGGCACACATCTATTGAGGATATTCAGACTTAACCTGTCCAAGGACCTCAAGCTGTGATCTGGCTCAAAGGTCTGTTATATAGCTTAATGCCAGACCCATCTGTGCCTTAAAGGTGATCAATAAAATCTTAAAATCAATTCAGAAACTAACTGTAGCTGACAGCATGATGGGAAACTACATCTACTACTATAATCCAAATAAAAAGTCATATTTTGAGTTGAGTATCATATCAGAAAGACTAAATACATCTAATGGGGTTATTAACAGTTTAAGACCCAGATAGGAACAGAGTCTGATTGTATAAAAATCATGTAGTACATCTATTTGAATCTTAAAACTTGAATCTTAGACTGCGATACCAAAGAACTGGTTCCAAAATGGGACTCAGTTGGGCTCTGTTGTATTTTGGAACCAAACCTACAGTTCTTTTCTCCTGAATTCCTAAAAGCCATCTTGGAAATACCGTATTGATATCAGTTGCATTTTACCACTGTGATGTTTACGATGCAGTATTTGAGTGAAGCCTGGTGAAACAATATGAACCGCCGCTCTGACAATGTTTCCTAGCTTGTTAGACACTGTTGTTGTAGACATCATTAAAGTGTCTGTTGTATCTACATGCTGTTATCTCCTTCCTCACACACATTGCACTGGAAAAGGCAGTGCACCCCTCCTATTTTCTTTTCAGCTTTGATTTCAGTTCGACTTGAGGTTCTTCCCTGTGCAGATTTTGTTGGCCTATCGGGCACCTCGGAGATGAAAGAGAATATAGCACTATAAAGTCAGTGAAGTGGATTGCAAAATACACTGGAAAGTAATCTTCTGAATGAGAGAGGTTAATCTGCTGGAGAACAGATCATATCTTGTCTTATCGTCCCTCTAATCAAACAGCTTTCTGTAGATATGACCAGGAATTCAGGTGATGCCATGCTCAGTACCACTTTAAAAAAAGGATCACTCACACATACAGCATCAATCCAAGCTTTAAAGATAACACCTAACTGTCAAAAAATGTTTCCTTGACCTTTCTCTTTAATTTCACACTAATTGAAGTTCAGAAAGGAGTCTGCACGTCAGCAAATAAAACAAATTCAGGAATGTGAGACATCAAGAATGAAATGCCAGCATAAGCACAGCCGAGAATAACTTCCATTGTCTGGCTAATTACAGGGCTTGAGCTAAAGCCTTCAGAACTAAATATATATATTTAACTTAGTCTATGTCTTCTCTACAACTGGCAATGATAAGCTGCAGAAAATAGATATCCATGCCATACAGACAGTAAATACCCCCTGTTAATCGCTAACACCAGCAAGGCTAGGAAGTTGAATCTCCCCGGGGTGGTAGAAATCTGTTCTGTTCTATATTGAGCAGTAAATAGTTAATAATATGAAGTCAAAGTTGTATTATTGTGAAAATATAACTGTAACTAAACATTTTCACATTGTAGCTATATATAATGCTCTTCTCAAATGCAACTTAACTGTGCTGATGTCTCATGACAAGAGAACCTGGTTTTCTTGTCTTTTAGTTGGCATGGACGGCTGCCACACATTTATATCAAGATACTTTTGAAAGCAATATTTTTGTATTCTATTCTATTCTCTAATTACAGTACTTTTTACATTACTCTAAAACGCCTCCGATTTCTCTAAAATAAAAAAGGACACTGTCAAATTCAGATTTTCGCACACTTTAATTTGATCACAGTGATGGATCTCAAGACAAGTCAGTGACAAGCTGATGGAAGTGGAGCCGCTGTTCAATAAACACCTTCAAAAAACTTCTAAAGTGGCAGAATGTACTGCCCATTAGACTAAAACCAACTGAGCATGATACTGGAGAATGGCAAAGACAACGAGCAAATACTACGCCTACCCTGCACTAACTGACCAGGCATCATCTGGCTAGCTAGCTAGCATGGTTAGCCATGCAATTTGGCTTTGTCCGTAACTAAGAGCAGGATCTCATAACAGGAGGAGTTCATTTTTCAAATAATCAATCGCTTCCTCAACAATTCCTATTTCACTGAATCAAGTTTTGATCCATCACTTCCTGTGGGCAGAGTGTCTATACCCAACACCAGCATTTCATTTGGGCAAATAGGGCGACTCTACAGGGTCTCAATTAGGGGAGATGCAGCCCAACTTTTTGATTTAGGTTGATATGTTGGGCTGGGACTTTTACATACAAATCTTGGCTAGTGTCATTTTAAATACATTATTAAAATATGTTTTTAATTAATTAATCAATCTGATCAACTGGGGAGCCAAATAGCTGAGATCACATATTTTTTGTGATTGAATCGTTCAGCCTTTATCACACCATATGGTTGTTTGATGAGAAATAATTACACAGTGATATATTTTTATATGTATGGGAAATATTCTTCCCATTAAGGACTCAGATTTCAATAATAAAATATTTGTGTAGTTTCCATTTACACAGAAATTTCCTCTCACTGATTACAGACAGTTTTTTTTTCAAAAACCGGCAATTAAGAAAACTCATATTTTAATTTGATATATTGGAGAATACCACCTACCTCTGATTGTGGCCACAAATATCAAAGCTTCATTAGAGGAAAGATGCTAAATGTAAACTAACATCCCTAAGAATGTTATCCAGTTAAAATTTCAAGCCACAGTTTTTAGTTATGTGACAGGAGGTGTGGTTGTATATAAGCAGTGTGTTGACAGCTCAGGGTCACATAGAATTGTATGAGCTCTGACAAGCATCCCGGGGAATGAGTAATGAATCTTGAGAGGAAATTAAAAATTAAGTGGGGCCTGGTCTATGCTGTGCCAAAAGTCCAATATCATGAAGTGCGCCAGTGATGGATATTCAAGGTGATTTTTTTCATGGTTAAAGAGCGTAAATGTTAATGGTGATCAGTTAAATCTCTGACAGAAATCGTCTCCTGATGGAGGTAATGAAGTAATCATGTATTTATTTCCTATTTCCAAATCACTGACTCTCACTTTTTCCTTGTATGACTATTATTATCAATAACGGGTGCAATGTTTGGATAAGGCGCTGTCCTTGGTGCTGAAATCCTTGCAACTGACATTGTACCTCCACAGAATCAGAAGAAGAAGCAGAAACAGTTGTATTGCCAAATATGTTTTCACATACAAGGAATTTGACTTGGTATTTGGTGCATAACAATAAACAGCAAGAATAAAAACAAAACAAGAATAAAAGCAAGTACTGTAAAAGGCAAAGGTCAAGAATACAATATAAAATAGAGAAATTTACACTAAAATATATGAAAAGATATTATAAGAAATAAGAAAATAATAATAACAATAGAATAAAAAGAATATGAACAATACAAATGTACAAATACAAAATACAAAAGTGAATTAAACCAAAACATAAATGGGTAAATTGTGATTTGAAATGCAGAGGCAGAGAAGAATTCAAGATGATAAAAGTTAGTTACTGTATTTTCAGAAATGCTCTTCCACAGTTAGAAACTTTAACTTGTTACTGATAGTCCCGACCAAAATCAAAAGTGGCTCTGTGTCAAGTGTTAGGCAGCATCATTATGTACGTCACACGGTAACATATCATTATCACAATATTTTTCTCTGACAATGGACCGATAATGGCTTAACCAGCATTATGATGTCAATCATTGTGAAAGGATGTCGAGTTAATGGTTGTGGTCCCTTGAATACCCATTCGTTCTCATGAAAATGATGCTGTCTTTGCCAGAGCCTACATTGCAACTCTTGACAATGCGGCTTGACTGTCTGCTTGGCTGAATGTTACAATTAGCAGACTCATTGTATTGTCATGCTCTGGTGCTCTTTTGCTGCCCATCTGCTCCCAAAAGAAGTAGCTTATTAATAGTAGAAAGATGCACAATTTCATGAGACGGTCGAGTCCAAGATGTAAACATGAAGGAGAGACAAAAGGGAATCACAGTTAAGATCATTGGCGGGAAACTGCCGTCAAACAAAATCCTTTTTGCTGCGTGCACCTTTAAAAATATTCAAGGGCATCGCTCTCCAAAACAAAAACGCTACAATTCAGAAGAAATATTCACAAAGTCGGACAGCATCCTCTCATAAGGGCTGTCAGGTTTGTGATATGATGACTGTGTCGACGCCTGCACTCTCCATGCTGCACTCTGGATCATCTGCTATCTCTGAAGAACTCTTACAGTAGCTGTTGTGTACACCCACACCCACTCCCCCTCTCTCTCTCTCTCTCTCTCTCTCTCTCTCTCTCTCTTAGTTTCTGGCTCTGTGAAGCTCATCACATGTTTTCAGGATGCTTTTCTGGCAAGCACAAATCCAATTTCTGGTGACTAATCTGCATTTCTTTTTTTCACCCTCTCACTAAACACTTCTCAAACACATTTGCCGGACAGAGTTGGAAATAGCGCAGAGGGCACAGCTGCAAATGTTTAACCTTGCTTGCAGGTCCAATTGTTATGCTCAGAGTTTTATTGGCTGTATTTGCAACGGAAGATAAGTCTGAGAATATGAAATGTGTCTGAGTTGCACAGTGTAATTTGCATCGCTTTAACATTTCGTCCACATAAAAATAAATATTTCCATCCTTTATTAATGAGTGCTCTACTTAGACTGAGCAGCGTAACCATCAACTCATTCGGTGCAGTTTTTCCACATAAGACTGGATGGGAAAACATATTCTTTTATCAATGTTTTGAACAGTTTATTAAGAAACTATAATAACAGTATTTTGGAGAACAAGCCATACTAACTATTGCACGGCCTCTCATGAAGATTAATTGAAAAGCATGCACGACATTGACAAGGGGATCAACTTAAAAGACTGTCGCGTTGACGTCTAATGAATTGTTCTGACAGATAGGTGAGGCGAGAGGAAACAGGGAGCTCTGCAACTCTATTAAGGTGGCGGTAACCGTCACCCTTTTTTGGCAGCCGAACTGCTGTTGTTTGTGGCACTGCTGCCGTGATAACATATGCACAGAGAGAGAGAGAAATCCAATAGTTGAGAATTGTGTCAGTTGAGCTGGGGGCCACAGCTTTTGCTCATGATTTATTACCAAAGCATTGCCATATTTGCCAATAGGAAAACACTTTCAGTAGAGTCACGGGGATAGAGAGAGATGGATGAGAATAAAGATTGAATAATATTTCTCTTCTCACATTCTCACCGGCATTGCCTTCCATTTGTGACCAGCAAAAGAGCAACAATTACATTTGTGTGTGTGTGTGTGTGTGTACATGTCATGTTTGTGTCATTGTTTGTGATATTTGCAGTTAATTTATTTCCATTTCCTCATGATAGCATTCTTTTTGAAAATACTGCTGTTTGTTTTTGAACTTGTTCTATTGCTCTCAGACCAGTCAGCAATATCAGGGCTGCAGCTGCACCAGCCACTGTGAGTTGAGTTAGACTACAACAGTGACTTACACAGCGAGACTACGGGGTCTTTAAGTGTCACTTTCTTTGCTACTCTGAAAGGAAATTAGTTCCTCTGTTGTCTTCCAGAATCATTCTTCTGACTCCTTGTGTTTTACAGCCACCCCAAAAGTCTACTTGGTACAGCTGTCAAGCACTATATCATCCATTCCCTTGTGTGTGTGTGTGTGTGTGTGTGTGTGTGTGTGTCTCACAAACCACCAATATTCATCTAGACACACAGATGTAAACCGGTCCCTCCAGATGGTCATTGTGCTCTCCAAACACACATCATAAAAAGATCCCTCCGAATCAATAAGCTAGTAGGTGCTCTCCCTATTTCACCTGAGATCAATAACGGCCTATTATTATTATTTCTACAATTTATGTATTTTAAATGTATCAATATATCAATTGAAGTGTGTGCCTGAAAGCATCGTGGCAACCTCACATTTGTCCAGCGAGATAGTCAACGTTTTTATAGTTGGGGTCGTCTTGTCATTGAGGACCCAGGTACTCAACAGTACAGTCCATTAACCTCTGATAACTATCGACTGCCTACCACATGTCCCCATTGTTCATTTTTTTAAGCTAACCTCTATCTAATTTTGTTGAATTCCTACAATTGTGCCAATGAGGAAATTCAGACACTTTCATTCTCATCTGAAGAGCATGAAATGATTAAATGCTTCACTGCTTAAGTTGAATTTTAAGGTTAATGCTGTGCGATACCCTGCAGTTTGTCTGGGAATTTAATTGTGTTAACCACCAAACTCTAATTTGTTACTCAGGTAAAGTTATTGCTTATCTTTACTATAGCAACTCTTTATTGGAGGAATGATTTCATTTGATACGATGATTCTCAAATGTAATAGTCTCTAGTAATGAGGAAGAATGGATATGTGCGTCCACCACTTCTATCTATCTCAACACAGGCAACTATTGTAGCAGGTTAGCCTTTTGATAACCGCCAAACTGCTGATTGTGGGCGTAGCGGCCACAGCGTGGTGCAAAATGTTCAGTCCAGTGTGTAAAATTATTAAATGCTCTGTATGGATTGTCTTCTTTAAACTGGCCTGCTAACTCTCTGAAAAGCACTACCCCTATGGAAATGTGACATTTGCTTTGTTTCCCACCACCTAATGAGCCAGTTAACATTCAGTTGTTCACCCTAATTGACTCTTACGCTAACCGGATGGAGGCACAGGACTCCAAATAATTACTCTCTTTATGAGCCAATGTCTAATGAATTTAAGTGGCATATTTACCACCCGGCTGACTCTGGGTAGCGCTGATGGAATGAAAAGATGGCCGCTCCAAACTAAGAAAGAAGCATAAAACAAGACTACACTGTATATATGTACATAGATTCTGTTCACGTGGTGTTTCAAAGGTAACGTCAGCTATCACCGAGTTTTTGAGTTACATCCTTGTTCAGGCTTGAACAAGGATGACAACCTCGTTGAGAAATGATGGTTCTATCAAATACAAGAGGATTCATTTTCTGTTAAATTTGCTGTCTGTTGTGTAAGGGGTGCATGTGACTAGATGAGTTTTTTAAGTAGAAAAACACCTCTTCCATGATACAAGGGTGGAGAACCCCAGAGAACCTCACAGAGAACCACATCCACATTGGTTGTAATCAAAATAGACCTTGGGATTTGGATCTGAATGAGACAAAGATTTAACCTAACTTTCACCCAAATCTAGTATAGTATATAAATCTAGTATACCCCTTAGTATTTTTCTCAAGGAAATTACATTTTTGAACATTTATTTTAAATGATTTCAACCTCAGTTTTGACTGCCCTAATTTGCCAATTAGCAAAAAAAGAAGTAGAGGCGGGAGCACAAATCATTAGACACAAGAAGGAGCGGCAACTCTTCATTTATCATCAATACAGAAAGTGCACAGTTATGTACTTCAACATGCCAAAGGGAGATTTGAACAAGTAGAGGGAGCAACAAACTGTGATTACCAATAGGATTTTGAGGAGTAATGCCATTATAGCATTGCCAAATGCAAAAGGGATTTTCATTTTTGTTGTTAAAAATCTATTGACTGTTTTGTTAGATTTTTCCTTTCAGGCCTACCAGTTAGATTTACAGAGTATTCATGACTGAAATGTAAACTGAAGGGCAATGTACTATTTATAGAAATCAATAATTTAAGGGTGTTTTTACAATACAAAAACACAACAGCTAAGACAGCAGCACCGCCTGATGAAAAACAAGATGCTGTATGTAGACCTATTCATCTTCATCTGGAAAGGACACCACGTAGTAACAGGCTATCTTTCCTCAGCTCCTGTAGTCTCCCATTCACATCTTTTATATATTTCAGAAAATGGTCCCAAATCTGGAATAATTTATTATCATTTACCCTGGCTATCATCAATTCATAGGATGCATTATCAGTCATTACCTTGACCAATTCAGTACATTCTGGTCTCACATGACTCTTCCAGTTACAAACAATAATTCCAGCTGCATTAATGCGACCCTCTAGCGCTAAGCCAAACTTGGCTTTGGACATCCCTGGCGGTAACACAGCCATTTCTCCCATTAAACAAAGCATGGGGAGATTCTGGTACAGATTTTTGTAGCCATTCACCAGCTTTCCAACAACCTCTTTCCAGAATGCAAGAACAAAAGGACATTTCCACATTGAATGTACCTGCCTCGGTCTTACATTTCCAACAGAAGTAGTGAAGCCTCAGTGGTGTATAATAGTACCTGTGAATAATTTTATAAAATACCCCATGCATCCCTAATGGGCCAACCTGCATTTGACATGATCTCTTTTCATGTGCCTTCCCCAACCTCACGTTTCAAATCCCTGTGCCAAATTAGTCTCAGGCTTTCACACTTCCCATACTGAGCACTTGCAACCATGTTATAAAAGACTGAAGCTGTGTGCCGATTTGGGTAACTCAAAATAGAATTTTACCAAATTTATATCTGTGGTTCCAATACAACTTCTGAACTGTAAGTATCTCCAAAAGTTTATTTTCTCTTTCAAATTAAAGTGATCACTTCTATCATCTCTTGATATGGTAGGTATACTTTATACTTATACAGGCCGCCTACAGTTCTGATTATTGTGTACAATATCTTCTGAAATAATTGTAAATGGAAACAACTTTTGTTTTTCACACATTCATCAATCGATTTCGAACAGCACACGATCAAGAACACACATAAAAAAAAATCTTTTATGGCTCCATAATTGAAAATTAGCTATGGCCATGATTATTGGCACCCTTTTCTAATACTTATTTGCTCAGCCTTTGGCAATGATAACTGCTTCCAAACATTTCTTGTAACCATCAATAAGCTTCCTGCACCTTTCTGCTGACATTTTCTCCCAGTCTTGCAATTGCAACCCGGTCTATTTCTTCCTTGGATTGCACAAACTGCACATTTCAGGTTTCGCCATAGGTCTGGAATGGGCAACCATGTGCCACGGAGGGCCAAGAGTATGCAGGTTTTCATTCCAACCAAACACTGAATAGTTTGTTGAAAGTCTGTTAATCAGTAAAGTAGTTTCATTTCAATTAGTTTTCAAAAGGGGATACTCAGCTTACATATATACATATCATTTAACCTAAGTAAAGACTCGTTATAGTTTTCTGACTTTCTTTCTTCTGTTTCTTTTTATTTAAGTTGCAATTAACTCTCACTGTGTTCTTTTACTATATGCTATAATCTTCCCCCTTATACATGCTTTTGAAGCCTCCCAGACTGTGCCTATTTTCTCTGTGGATCCAATGTTCATTTCAAAAAAACTCTCAAGGTCCAGAGACAGTAAATGATTAAATACTGGGTCTTGGAATAGAGAAGTATTGAATCTCTATCTATTCCTTTTGGCCGAATTTGATTCTGCTGCTACACAGAGCTCCAATGTTGTATGATCTGTCAGCACAATAACGCCAATCTTGCATTCGATGACAGACTCAATAAAACCCTTAGAGATTAAGAAATAACCAACACCTGAATTGCATTTATGTTTATGAGCATAAAAGGTGTACTCCCTTTCTCTAGGATTAATTAATCTCCAAATATCCACTAAACCTATATCTTTCATAAGAAGATGTATTGCCAGTCTATCCTTAGGTACACTCTTAATATAGGTTGTTCTATCTAGGACACTATCTTGAAAGTGTTCAAAGTCTCCACCTATCACTGTATGCTCATCAACGATGTGCCCCAATCATTTGTTCACATTATGTATAAAACTTCCATCATATACTGTATATTACACAGATTCAGCTTCATACCGTTGACTATGACCTCCACACAGGAGTCTCCCTTCCAATCTTTGTGCTGCTTTAACATTACAAAATTACATTTCGTATGCACCTTATTGCTACCCCATGCTTCTTACTGGTAAATGAGCTATAAAACACCTGCCCGACAATCCCTCTTAAGTTCAACCACCTCTGAGTCGACCAGGGTAACTTTCTTGGATAAATGCCACGTTGGCCTGTTGAGATTTAAGATAGCATGAACAGCTATAGCTATTTCCTCTTTATAGGGTTTTATGCTCCATTAATATTCCAAGTAAGTATCCTTAGATACCCAAAGCCCACGATTTGCATTTTGGATATGGGAGCCTTAGTAAGTAGAAGGCAAATAGGTCTAACCTCATCACGAAAATGGTCCTGTGCTGTCCAACTAAAACACAAGATAATTGTCCTTGTTGTGCAATAAACTCCTGCACCTACCATTAACCAGTTACAATAACATAACTACTTACCCAACCCTTCCCCTTTAACCCACCACTTCTCCCTGTCCATTGGGAGAGACTCTCCATCCAATGGCACTTCCAAGAATTACCTTTGCTTTAAACCTCCCCATTCCCCCTCCTTCAAAATTCACTACATGGCATACAATTGCATCCTTGTATTAACATGCCCTAGCTTTGGCATCATGAGTTTTGGGAAAAAGTTGGCCTCATGGACCAATAAAAAAACAAAACAAGTCTACATCAAATGCACCGCAGTTCTTGTTAATTAGATTATACATACTTCCATGGCCTTACAGGGATCGTCAAAACTCATCCTCGCCTTTACATGAAAACTGAAGCACCGCAGGGTAGGCCAGTGTGAATCGGACATCCATCTCATGTAGGTTCTTCCTGGTAACGGAACATTTGCGCCTCTTCTCCAGCACATCCTTGGTCATATCAGGAAAAAGGGGCATTTGCTGCCTTGCCGCAACCAGCACTCTATCCCACTCCAAAAGCTATGGAAACTCATGACTATCAGTCTTGGCTGACTCTCGTTGGGCATTGGCGCCAGAGAACGATGCACTCGCTGGAGCTAATTTTCAGCCAGGTCTACTCCAAATGCTTCCTTAATTAATGCCTTAATCTTGAAGGTGAGGATTAAGGAGGAGGGTTACTTTTTTCCTGGGTTACTGACTACCTGACTGGCAGACCACAGTTTGTGCGGCTACAGAGCTGCGTGTCCGATCGGGCAGTGAGCAACACAGGGGCCCCACAGGGAACTGTCCTGTCCCCCTTCCTGTTCACCCTCTACACCTCTGACTTCAGGTACAACTCTAAAACATGCCATCTGCAGAAGTACTCAGACGACTCTGCAATAGTGGGGTGCATCAGGGGAGGACAGGAGGAGGAGTGGTGCGAGCAGAACCACCTACAGCTGAGCGTCACCAAAACAAAGGAGATGGTGGTGGACTTCAGGAGGCAAGCTGGAATGGGCCGGCAACACCAAGGCCCTGTACAAGAAGGGTCGAGTCTACTTCCTGAGGAGGCTCAGGTCCTTCAACATATGCAGTTCTCTGCTGCATATGTTCTACCAGTCGGTTGTGGCCAGAGTCATCTTCTTTGCGGTGGTGTGTTGGGGCGCTAACACACAACACTTTTCACCTGCATCACCCTGCACTTTATCCATGCCCTTTCACATTCATTCATTGCCCTGCACTTTATTCATTATCATTCCCTTTCACATTCATTCATTGCCATTCATTAACTCTGTATATATGTGCCATCCATTCATTCACAAGCTGCTCTTCCAAGTCCATCCGCTGTACATCCTGGTTCTACTTCCTGGTTATTGTGTATTCTATTGTATTTAGGCCTTATATTTGATATTTTTACATTCTGTTTTTTGTGATACTGTTATGCTGCTGCAACCCCAGAATTTCCTGCTGGGGATCAATAAAGTATCTAGTATCTGTTAACTGTCTCCGATATTCCCAAGGCTTACCGCTGTCTGACCTCTCCTTAAGGCCAATTAGGCAGAGGTTGAGACGTCTGTCTTAGCTGGTTAGCTGCATCTTGCTCTCTGCAGATCTGCACACTGTTGGGCTCTTTTTCTGACTTATTTGGCTAGCTGCACATTTTCTGTCTCAAGATCCATGATCCGCAAGTCAGCATGATCTAGCCTCTAGTAGATGGCAGCGACATCCGTCTTCATTTTAGCTGGGGATAACTTAACTGATGAAACAACAGACTTTAGAATGGTGCTAACCTGAAACATTTCCTGCATTGCCTTTTGAAGAGTTGCTTGAAGCTCTGTCAGTGCGTTTGCAGCGATGGCTGGCTTGCTTGGCATGGTAGCATGTGCGCCACTTGCCATGCTAGCATAGATAGATAGATAGGTTGCTTAGCCAACCTTGGTTTAGAATTTGACTTTGCTTCGTGATTTAGTTTTCACTAAATGCCGTTTCAAATATGCACACAAGATGCTTTTGTAATGATGACTTTACTTTGTAGTCCAAATTGTTTAAATTTCTGTCAAATGAGGAGGAAATTGGGTGATCTTTCAGGAGGTTGGTTGTAGGCAACCATGTTGGTGGATGGTCCCACGTGACTCAGAAATCAATAATTTTCATCTATTAGAAATTAAATAGAAATGCTTTGTCTAACTTATATGCATTGAGTAATATTTGTAATTTGCTTTCGACTCAACACTGGGCAGAGTGGCCAATCCAAGAATTAGGGATAATGTTCAATGCTCTTATGAAGTCAAATGATATTGAAGTTTGGTTTGAAATTGTATGACCGTTGGTCTTATAAATAAGCAGTTTTATCCAAATTCTTGATAGATTTACCGCATGACAGTGGCCATGATTCAACATCATAGCCCCTGAAGAAATACAATTCAAATGAATAGACACTTTGGGATTGTTTTCCATGGATAACATTATCAAACCATTTATTACAGAAGGAAATTGGATTTCACGAAACCAGGCTGATTGTTAAAACCCAATGAGAACCTCCATGTCCATTCACAATGATAAGGGAAATATATAACTATGTTCTGGGCAAGTAGTATATAACAGCAACATGTACAGTATGTCTGGCTATTGCCAATTGTTGTGCAGTTTTTGATTTAATTCATCTTTATGGAGCTGCTCTCCATCTGTAAAAAAGGACTGTAAAAATAAAACTATATGCAGTATGCTGCAGTATATAATCCCCTCCTCATGTCATACCTGTGAGTTGAGGTGCACTCTCCTCTAGGTTTTGATATCTATCTATCTATATCATCTGTATCATCTAGCTATCTATCTATCATAGCAACGTGGCATTTCATTAGCTGAAGGACAAATATGAAAATAATTTCTCCACATTGTGAGAAAAAAACAAAAAGGCGACAGTAGGGTGGAGACCGCCCTTGGACCAGAACTATCCACTCTGCTGAAGTGTCCTTGAGCAAGACACTGAATCCCTACCAGGTCCAGGGACACTGCTTATATCCTTGTGGCAATCAAAAAGATGAATTTATCCTTTGGGGATGCACAGAATATCACAGAATATCTGGTTAAGAAGAAAAATGGTTAAACAAACTATTCAAAATATCAGAATGTCCCTTTAAGTAAAGTAAGTGCCATGTTCAAAAATGCTAAAATGTCTTCAGTGAAGTTTTTAATATTTAGAGCTTCATCTTCAGTGTTTTAACCCAATCCAGTTATGCTTGCATAGAGAAGGCTGTCTCAAAGTACAGAATATGCATAATCTCCGTGAATTTGTCAAAAAAAAAAAAAGTAACTCAAGGTGTGAGATTAAAGGAGAAATCCTCCCTCAGATACTCTTACACAGTGAAGCGTCATCAATCTGTGATTTTCAATGCATTCCAGGAAGTCTTTTGCGATGAAGTGTCCAGCCTTTTTTTATTTTTTGTTAGGTTATCTTGTCATGTTCATGTTATTGTTAATTTCCTCTTCACAACAAAAATAATGAAAAAAAAATATTGAAAAGAACCAATAGGCTAACTGTTTTTTAACAGTGTTGAAGTATTTTAGGGTGGATATTTGCTTTGAAGAGGGAAATTATAAATAATAAAGCGCAGAGTAAAATATAAAGTTCCCTGAGGTAGAAATTGAATTGCTTACTTTCCAGCCCTAGCCAGCACACACAGGTGAAGCATGGATCAGGACCGGTCTGATAAATTTCACAAAATATCTTGGCAAGGACAACTGAGGACAGACCTGCACACTTGGCAATGCTGAGGTAATGAAATTTTGGATGAGCTCTCTTAAGCATATCAGAGCATCCCATAAAGGTTCGGCGGGATGTTGAACATCAAGGTGCTTGAATGATTCCCTGCTTGCAACAGCATGTTTGATTCAGACAACAAAAGATGATTATCTGTTCTGAGGTTCTGAGGATTTTCACATAAAATCCCAAATTAGAAAAAAACAATAACATGACATGTGATGTCATCAAAATGCTGCTCCAGTGATAAACAATGAGAAACTGATTTCAATGGCACATAGTTTGAGCTCTTTAGCCAAATGTGTGGTGTTTCGTCGGTGGTGATATCTGTTCTCCAAAGGAAAATGTATTTGTATCACCAGGAAATCAACCTGGCTCAGACACCTTTTCCAATTTAATTCTAAACAGAACTGTACATTGGTGTGATATCACCGATTACGCTTTGGGGCAAACGCTGCTGCTTTGTAGTGAAAGTTCACCGTTACAAACTGACCTACCTGAAAGGTGTATCAAGTAATCTGTGACCTTTATCGATCTCTATTGGCAACCAGTAGGAAGTGTAACATTGATAGACCTACACAAGCCTCTGGCACAGTCCCCAACCCCCCACCCCTCCTGTCCCCTTGAATTATGGTAGCCAGTAGCAATTGTCACAAACAATAAAGTCACATTTTCACAAGACATGAGAAAGCTGGCTAATTAGAGCGGAGATCCAACAGAAGCATCTAATGAAGAGCTAATATATCATGATGGAGAATACTGTAATAATAATAGTGCTTTGTCATTTGCTTTTGTGTCTTGACAATGAAGCTTAAATGCCGAAATGCCGTGCAATGGGCCGTAAAGTGAGTTGTGAAAGCCAGAAATCTGAGCACCAGGCGAAGCAATCATTGTGTCATGTTATATTGATCAAGAACTCTCTCATCCCCCCCCCCCCCCCACCCGCAGATATATGATGGTTATTTTGTGCTATGGTGCAGTTAAAAATCATACTTATTGCCCCTTTAAGGCACAGGGACGGCTTTTGAAAGACTTGAAATCCAGTGGTACTCGGTGGTAGAGGCCAACTGTCAAAGGCCGTTTTCTTCTCTCACCTAATTACTCAGAGGACCTGTCCAGGACTTTGTGTCAGCAGTGACCCCACAGTGATCCAATTTGACCTTCGGCCCACACAAGGCGGTCTCTGGTGTCACTGCCAGTCAGGAGGAGGTCAATGAGTCCTACCTCAGTAGTCATCAGCTCAGACTGTCTCCAAGGGACCATGAATAATGCCTGTCATTCATCTCATAGACAGGCCATATAACCGCAGCACAGAGCATCCTTATTTTGCTATAATGGCCTTCAGTGGTCCCTCTCTGCCATGAAGACAATCGACCAGGCTAAGTGCTTCATATTGGTTAACGCAAGCTTATTTTTCCTCTCATTTCTTCCACTCATTTTATTGAGATACTTAGTGTTACATGTTTGAACACATTTCATTTCTTAAATACAAAATCAAACCCAAACACTTTGGGTTTACTGTGTATGTTATAATATTCTATTTTCTGAGTTATTGGGTGCCAAAATGGTTAATACCTCAGTTTAGGTCAAGACCTTCAAATTCAAGATTCCCTTTGCCTTCCTCCCATTGGAACCAATATAGAGTCATTTGGGAACTGTGCACTGGGAATAAGGACAAATGGTATACTCTCGAATCCCATAAAACCCAAATTCCTTGGAAGTTGGCACAATGCACTTGCATGCACAATAGTGATCTTCTGTAGATTAAACAAGCAACACAAGGGCCAGAAATATAAGAATGTTTTTTGATGTATTTTTCTTTGAGTCAAAAGACTTTCCGTAGCTACGGGCATAAACACAAACAAACATCCAAGGATATTTTAAACAGCAATTAAATCTGTGAGCTTTTCTGATTGCTGCTTGGATCGCCTAGTGCATTTGACGATCAGTGATGATCAAGAATATATTTTAACCTTGTGCCCCGCTCTTGCTTGTGGTAAGTCTTTGCAGCTACCAAGGGCTTTCAAATGTTTTCTGCCTTTGCCGTCACTTAAGATGGTCATGAATAATCAAGGACTGCAAAGTAATTTTTGTTCCTCAGAGCAAATACGTTCTGGGAATTCAAAATCATAAGTCTAATCAGGAAGTTGATGGTATCAATGGGCCCAGCGTCATTTATTGCCTCATTAAACTCCCTCCATCTAAGTGCCATTGTCTGCTTTGATCTCCGAGCAGCCAAGATTTAGATATATGTACCATCCCATGTATTCCACACAGTGTGACTTCTGTGGCTTTGTTATTGCAGTGGAGCATGTTAGATTAATGGCTCTATTTGAGACAGTACGCGTTGTGTGCAGGATCTGTGAGTCATCACGGATCAATGGCGACAGCCCGATGGAACATTTGTTCAGATGTGCATGGTAATTTAGATGTAGAAGTGTGTTATAAATACTATCACCACCGCTGTATGTGTCGTAGGTTTGAGGATGGCAGGGCTTCAGCTGGATTATTGCACCACCAACTTTAGACAGGATGCAGGTTAGCCTACTTGGTGTGAAGGTGACTCAGCCATCAATGACACCGCCTAAGCGAGTCAATATGTGTATGATCATGTAAGAAATGTAAAAATAACAGTGAGAAATTCATTAAGTGGTAGTGGTAGTGTGCGATTTTGCCAATGCTGCGGAAAATCCTTGAAGGAACGGCTTTGTGCGTTAATTGGTACCCACTCAATCAAATCATCACTTACGCAGCATTGCATTGTGCCTGCATCAAAGAATTTTCTGGTCATCATTGCTAAAGTTTTTTTGTATCGAAAGAGGGACCTTCACGCTGTTGGAAAAATGTCCACACAGAGGCTTATGATTGAAAAAAAGAGAAAGAGAGCTAAATTGACACAAAGACAAAATCTGCATGTTTTTCAGAGGGAGGAATCAGCACGAGTATGGAAAATATAAATGAAACAATATCCCTTAAGTGCCGACGAGTCTTGAAGGTCTGTAGAGTACAATACCCACCTACATTCAGTCTGCAGGAAGCATCATTCAGCATCACCTTCCCTTTATGGTTTATTAACCTGTTAAAATGAAGGTTAGAGATGGTGTCACCAGCTTCTTTAAAGTTTGTGGGCAATGGAAGATTTCTCATTGTTTCCTCTGAGAGCACTTTTATGTTCAGTAACACTTTTAATAATTACTCTAATTGTGTTTCCAGTGTTTTTGGAGCCCACAAGGACAAGTGATGGTGCTTGTTGTTGTCTTGACATGCTTACATGCTGCACATGAGTGTCAGTGGTACGAGCTTGTCACTTCTTCAAGACATCTAAAGCTTGGGCCAAATAATATCTGATATTTCTTGCCCTATAATGTCAGACCTGACTGTTCACATTACGTCGACTGCACTACACAACCTGGTCTTGGGTAGGTCAAAACATGTAGTACAAAAACATGAAAATTGCTTGTTTTTTTCGTTCTTCAGTGTATGAATGTCTATAGTACATTTTAAAGAGCACTACCCAACCACTGTCTTTGATAAAGTTTAGGATTTTCCCGCTTTATGAAACTGTAACACAAAGGTTGACTCATATCAATTTAATTCAAATATAATGCCTTTGTTCTCTCAGTGCAATGGCAATTTACAGCAGGTTTCTAGACATCTGATTCTGATTGGAGGTTGGAAATCATTGGGTGGGCCAAGTGTGAGCTTAGTGTGCATCTGATCCTGTGTTGAGCGAGAGGGAGTATTATAGGAGGGGTGGATCTGTGATGCCAGAATTTACTGTGGAGGCTCCTGGAGGTGTCTCTAGGGCTCAATTCAATAAAGCATCGGTGATGGGTGATGCCCACTTGATAACCTTAATGACATACTTGCTCTCACACACACCCCTTTCCTCTAACAGCCAAGCCATGTTTCTCCATGGGTGTGCACTATAATTCGCATGAGGGAGAACTACATCAGGTCTGATGCGTATTGGTCCAGGTGATTGTCAATCTATATCTGAAATAAATTCATGAAAAATAATCAGGAGAACCTTACTCAAGGATCAATTGGAATTGCTGTCTTGTTTGTTATAAAAATGGTTTCATTTATTTATCCACTTTTTATTTATCACTTTTCATTCCACCATGGGCTTGTTTTTTTCCCTGGCGCAAAATCTCGCTTTTGGAGAACAGAGAGAGACATTTTTGTTTTGTTAGCACAACAGATCCATACTGTTTGGTTTTCTACAATTGGTGAACAGCACAAAGCCTTTGGCTGCTGTTTCTAAACTCAGTGTATCTATTACAGGAATTTCCCTCTCATTCAACTTACTCTCACAATTCTCTACTGCTGATATGTTTCATTACATTAATATATAGGATTCACTTGCGCTTAGGGTTTCCCGTCCGATATATGTCCCTCTGTTTTTTCCACTTTTTTCATTTACATCCTCATTGCTGACCCAGAGGTTGTTTGGTCAAGACTAATTGGACAGTAAAATCCAATTCATTCAAAAGCGAGGCTAAAGATTAGGGAAATTCCATTAGCACATGGTTAGGGGTGACTGCATTTCAGTCCTGTATGAACTTCAAATGTCATCCCACTACCAATTACATTCTAAATTGCAATTTATCTCAGTTAATTACCCTAATTAATATTCAATGGAACAGCAAAAAGACTCCTAGTAGATTTGTTCCAGTTTTAATTTAACATATCACGGCTCATAATCTGGCCATATGATATGCATCTCCTTCATCAGGCTCGTCTGCTTGAAGCACCTTCAAATTAGTGTATTTTGAAGATAACATGGAGTAAATTAGACTTTAAAGAAAAAAAGAGAGAAAACACTTACATTTACATTTTAGGCATGAAGCTGACTCTGATTCTCCAGAGCGATTTACAATGAGGGCAACGTAAAAAAAAAAAAAGGAAAGGAGAAAGAGAGGGAAACCATATGCAGTGTTTAAGCTAATAATGAGTTCATTACAATCATATCCTGCTGCATCATGACGCAAGACATTATGAATCTGATACGACTGTTATCATTGGGGTCTGCATGTTCTTCATCTTCTGGAGGGTGTGTTTAAGGAATGTAATGAGTCCTTTTAAAGGCAGCCTATGTGAGATTTCTAGCCTACAATCGTCTCAGTAGGTCAAAAGATATGGTGAAGGGAATTGGTTTGTTATTTTTTACGGGCCATAAAAAAGCTCCTCCCATTATTGCTGCCCAGGCTCAACCAGCGCCGCCTCCCCCAAACCATGGTTGCGTAGTACAAGCTATGGTGGAACAGCAGACACTCATGAGACCAAAAACCCTGGTATGCCTCCAGAGTTACCTTTGATAGAGCAAGGCCAAAAACAAGAATAAACATTAGTACCGCTACGGAAGAAGGAGGAACTTGAGACAGACCAAAGGAAGACAGCTATAATAAAGGCGGGGCAGTTTGGGTCGGCAGATATGGAGTGACGCCGGTCAGAGAATTACATGGAGGAGAGGATTCTATTCATTCATATTCTCTGGTTTAATTGCAGTTGGTTTTGGTTTGTGTATTCTGCAATTAAGTAAATAAATAAATCATCACAATAAGAATTCAAATAAACACCATCAACAATCTCTGTATGAATTTAGCACAGTCCAATTTAGCAGAATCCCTGTTCGTTTCTAAACATCAGGAGAAACTGTTCATGTGCTAACTAGCATATAAATAAGAGTAATACCATGAACACTAGGCCTAACCCTAACACCTAACATTACAGTGAGATCATCAATTTACACTATGCTCTCTCTCTCTGGCCGACAGCATAACACATTAGAGCTAAACTTCAAAGAAGAGGTTACAGCTAAACCAATCTATTGGGTGAGATAGCCACTATTTGCCAAGCTAGCACAACTGCGGCGGCCTAATGCACTACTGGAAAAATACTGCCCACGGCTCTATTTATCATGGCCCTTTGTTCTTTTGTGAAAAGCCTGGCTGATGCACATGTATAATTGGTCATGTGGTCTGTTTTGATGTGCCGTAGCAAAATTATTAACCTTGATGTTAATAATCTATAGCTCACAAGCCCGAGAGCGTAACCCACTTTTAGCTGTGTTGCACTTTGCACCATATATCTAGTAACAGTGTTACAGATGTCATGCCACATGGCCGCGAGTTCTTCAGGTCCTATCATGAACACACTACTCCTATTGACCTACGTTGTAAGAAGTTATCACAATCAGTGTTACACCGTTTAGGAAGTGATTGCATTAGTGAAGGGGGAGTGTATATGCAGCACAGTTTGGAAGGAGGGTGGAGGCAGGTTTTGTCTTTGTTTTGATTTAGATTCATCGCTCATCTTTGTGTGCAGTGGTAGCTAACGTATTGCACTTTTACCTTAGCACTGGTTCTGCTCTTAGATGCTTGTTTAGGAAGGAAATGCACTTACGATTTCTGGTGACTAGTAGTTCTCTTGCCTACCTATGTTGAATGGACTTATTGTAAGTGGCTTTGGATAAAAGCGTCTGCTAAATGCCTGTAATGTAATGTAATGCAGTGGGTGTTATCTTACATAAATCCTACATAGTATACCTTTAATTCTACATGAAAACATGCAGGTAACAACATAGTGTCAGCTGTGAAATAAGGGCTACCAGAGCAAGTGCAGCCTCTTCACTGGCGGTATCGGCCTTCAGTTGAAAGATTCATTCATTCTCTCTAGAAATTACTTCAGAACAAGTCTGCTTCTTTTTTCATGTTCCCCGGTTGCTGCCTCTATCAGACACCAGCGCATTTTCACAAGGTCAAACCACTGACCTCCATGTTACTCGCTCTTTAGACCACCAGTCATTATTTGTTTCTAGGATTGCTAGGATTATGCTTGCACACGCCGTCAAAGTCAACACCCTGTAAATACATTAATAATACATCATTTTTTTGTGTAGTCCTGACATTTGAAATTAGAGCAATTCACTTCACATATGCCAT
Source organism: Hoplostethus atlanticus (assembly GCA_034670405.1). Lineage (NCBI taxonomy): Eukaryota > Metazoa > Chordata > Actinopteri > Trachichthyiformes > Trachichthyidae > Hoplostethus > Hoplostethus atlanticus. The sequence continues at coordinate 4,847,172 of JAXDDX010000003.1, read as the reverse complement.
TTCAGCACCTTACAGTAGCATGAGCACATACGTTTTAAAAGTGGGTGGCCCCAAATGAAATGAAACCCCTATCCCTGGCAGTGTTGAGCTGCACAGGACAACTGGTTCCCTCATGAACTCAATCATATCTCTCACCAGCCTGTGGCCACCATATTAACTGGCTTTGTTGATGAAATATAGGAATCATTTCAGTTGCTATGTTTCTCTGGATTAAATGTTTGTCCCAGTTCAGTGTTTCTGTTACTGCAGGCTAACTGTCTTGACATGTTGATAGTTACTTCCCATGGCCACAAAGCATTCATATCTTTTTCCCCGCTGCCATTTAATTAGCAGCATCGGAGTTGAGCTGCAAACCAAGATTAATGAAAGTGAATGTTTTGATAACTGTAATTGCAGTGAACTTGGTATTTAGCAAGTGAGCTTTCAATTTGGCGATGGCTATTTCCAGTTATCTGAGAAGTTTTATTCGGTAGCCATTTAATTACTGCCCTGACACAATGTGTCCACTCAATGTGGCGAGAGGAAGAAAGCAATCTCACGCTGCAATATCTAGCGCCACTCAAATCCTTGAAATGTGAATTTAGAATGTCATTTTGTGAAATTGTAATTCATTCAAAGTCAGTTTTTAACCAAAAGAAATCCAGAAATACATACATACATGTTACACATATATAGATGTATACATGTATAGATGTTATACAAGTTATATAGGGTATGATACATAGCACCGATTATTGGTGCCAAAACCCAGGAGATGGGATGGAGACGAAGAAAAGAAACGATTACAGGAGACCACAAGGACAGAACAATGACTGAGGCACTAAACCATCTGAAGGAAATGAGAGGCCTGCTCCTCTACTACAAGGCTTCTAAGTAAGATTGATGAGGAACTCGACGAATTGGATTGTGACGGTGATGAACTTGAGGAATATATGGAGCAATTGATAATAAAGGAGGACTGTTGGACAAAAATGAATGGAGAAATTAGTGAAACTCTAGTGATTATTTGGAGGATGAAGCGTCAAAAGCCCTAGACTAGCTCAGGTCAGCTCAGATGTGCAATAATATAAAACTGTACTGTACAAATATGTAATTGATAAGTATGCTGGAGATATCGACCAGTTGTTTGGGGGGCGATATGAAACGGCCCTACATAAAAATCAAAGCCTTACTAAAACGGACACGTTCAGTTACTCGAGGTCATATCTCACCGGTGCAGGCGCTAACGTTGTCGCCGGACTCCCGAGAGCAGGCTGCGGGTTTATGAACTGGTGCTGGCTGAGATGGAAGCTAAGCACCTTAGAAGGTAGAAAAGGACAGGCCTCCGTGAAAAATGTCCAGTAGAAATATTAGGCTAGTATATCTATGATGGAGGCTTCAAAAGAATTGATATCTGCAGCCTCATACCACATGTCAAATACACAACACTAGAAAGAGTAAAAGGTCTAAATGGGTAATCCTTTTGCCATTAAATCATTATGTTCAGAGCCAAGTCCACGGGTTTCCAACATTCTGGCCTAGAGAAAAAGATTACAATATCCTCTTACTCTTGTCATTTAATCATTCAGCAGATTCCTCCTGATAGGCTGTGTGGAAAAACTCAAACAAGATAAAGAGAAATCAATAAGACGGAGTTGGGCTCAGCCTTGTGCTTCGTTTTTTTTTTTTTTTTTTTGTGAAAGTTTGTCAGCTCCAACTTCAGTCGACTGTCTCGTCCTACCGGACCGCACCGTGGAATCACAATTCAACAGCTGTAGCATTAGCATTAATCCATTAAAGGTGCTATTCCAGGCCCTCCAACATTAGGGGAAGTGCAGCAGCGAGTGATAGGGCTGTTCCTCAGATGCCAGCCGCTCCCTTGATCAAAAAAAATAACAGGGCTTCGGATAATCAGGGTAGCCGAGCTGCCAATCACCTACACCCTCAGCTATTTGAACCAGGAATTTGGTCTTTTTCAATAACCCCCAAGGTATGTTTATCAATTTGCTTCGCCCATAGGTTAGCTTATTTTGCGCTCACCGCTGCAACAAGCAGGGACTGGCAGCAGCTTGGGGATCGGGTGGACAGTGGCATTCCATCAAAAGGACAATGATTGGCGTCGGGTTCGGCAGAGGTATGCTGATTTAACCATGTCACCATATCCAGTGTGTGATAGCAACAGGGGGAGAGTTGTGATGGGGGAAATGTGTCTATGGCATCCCTGGCTCAGAACTGGGAGTAAATAGCGGAAGTGACAGACGAGAGGGACATGCTCTGGCAGGCAGGAGGAAATTGAATCCCGTCTCGCTTAATGCGTCTGAAATGATGCGTCCCTTGCACTTCTGTGTGGACCTGTTTATTTTCCCACCCTGTCCGCCTTTCATTTATTACATAGGGGCATTAACATTTCCAGGTTGTCAGACAGACCGGGAGGACGCTACGTGAGTGGCTGGAAATTTGGGAAAAATATATTTGAAAGTTCAGTGGACCGTCCTGTGGGGAAAATGGTGTGGACATATTGACTCTCTCTCTCTCTCTCTCTCTCTCTCTCTCTCTCTCTCTCTCTCTCTCTCAAACCACACATCATTTTGAGAGCTGATTACCTGGTGAAACTGTGTTGACTGTGTTGGTTTAGTTTGATATACTATTTGTTATTTTTGGCACACCTATCAACAGCAATAGCAACAATATCAGTTGCTTTGAAAAGTACTACAACTACTACTACTACTACTAGTAGTAGTAGAATTGTTCATTAACATGTGATGAATTATATTATGATGTAGTATTATCACTTTCACCATTATTTAATTGCTTCTAATTGGCTTTACTAGTAACATTTATAAAAGAGTACTTGACCAAATGCTGGAAAATCTTCAAAAAGTGATCTTAATTTCCCCCCCCCCGCATATTAAATTATATAAAAAAAGTATAATAATGGCAAATTTCCTAACTTGAATTGAAACTTTACATGGTCTTTTGTGTGTTGAGACATATCCAAAATCCCATGGGGATCAAAGGGAAAATAGACATTTCTCACTTGAAAAATTGAAAAGTTGACTTGTTGGAGATACACAACAGCAATACCTGCATGACTGCATGTTTATAACTGCAGGGCTCCTCTCAAATTTCAATTTCTCTTGCCTAATGTGATCAGTAACTGGTTTTGCTCTCCTTGACATTTGATATATTAAGAAAGATGGCTCTCTTTTGGGGATGATCTTATGTGGACCCCTATTTCACGAAAGCCTTCTCATCACAATGCAACTGTCACCCCTTTTCTAAATAACCTGCCATCTCCAGAAAAACAAACATCCTGAACATCCCGGTTTTAAGTAACACAATCCCAATTCAAGAGTCCTCTCCAACTTGTGTGACTAAAGCATTATTGCTATGTGCTGAGGATTGTGATCAGTTCCAGTCACAGAGATGATTGAAGAATCATTGTCCACCTGAGTATTCAGACTGGGAGTGATGCTGTCACTCACTGCCTGTCGCTGTCGATTACACATGGGTGTTGAGATGTGTGAAAATCCAAATATCCCATGTGGCACTGGTCTGTTTATGTGCGCCCTTGCCCAAAGTCAAGCATGCATCGCCACTGATGAGAAGAAGAAGAAGAACTGTCTGTTTATCTGGTGGCTGTATTAAAAATAATTGTTTTTTTCTAGCTCTGGACGCACACACTGAGCTGATTTTAATCAAAGCAATAGAGTCTGTTAACATTTATACGCAGAGTGACTTGTATTGTATTGTAGAGTGGTTTCATAACTGTCATCTCACACCACTTATGTTCAGTCAGTGGTCTTTGTTACACGCTGTTGTTGCGCGTATAGGTAGTCAAGCAGGGAGAGGAATGAAAAATGGGAATGAATGCTATTTAATTTTGACACAGTTAGATGACGCTTCCTGACACACAGTGGCTTGTTTTTGGATTAACAAGACTGAGAGCCGAGAGAGATATCAGCCTCTATTTTTCCCTCAAAGATTCAATGAATATAGCACCGCTGGTCTTCTGAGATACTGTGTTGGAACTCAAAGGAGCCAGGCACACCCACAGGGCCCACATTACTATTAAAGTGTGAGAAGCGGGGACTGTTTTATGTTTGTTTCTCTGAGGGCTAACAGCATCTCTCTGCAGAACTACACAGGTCAGCAGGGGCTAAAGCCAGCTTTGCAATGAGAAAGCGCCTCGGGGAAGACGGGAAGCAGGGATATGTTGACACACAATTCAGTTTTCAGATGGAAGTATTCCATGTAGTGAATACAGAAACACCAACACAGCAGACAATATCGCCTATTACTGTTTTGCTATTCATGCACATGTATGTCATATACAAGAAGGGATAGACAGCATATCTGAGGGATGGAGAGCGTATCGCAGCAAGTGGCTTCCTTGTTTGTGCTGGGTAACTGATAGCAATTAGCGAAGAAGCTTTAAAACACATTGTTTCCCATCAAGACAAGATTGATTTCTTTTTGCACTTAGATTGCAGCCCTGGGATTGTTGCATTGAACATAATATCATGATATTATGACGTTCAAAGTCGGAAATTACCAGTGTTCCAATGGCACAGCTCAGATTAAACCACAGAAGAGGCACGGACACCTGCGAGATTTCCTTTTCCCAGTGTAAAGTACTGTTGTGCAATGTCCACATGATATTTAGCAATGTTAACTAGCTAGTTAGCGTAGGACAATAGAAACTGCAAGTGCAACTTTACCTTTTAAATCTATACTGTATGTTTAACCTCCCTTTACCACACTGGTGTTTTGATAGATTTAAGTTCATGCAATGCTGAAAATCAAAAGTTAAGTGCATTTTGAGGATTATAAACATGTTGAAAGTAATGCTGTGTAGCGTTTGCATTGTACGCCACCACGTCAGATAACTGCAGAAATCCCACATTTCCTACTAGTGGGAACACGAAATTTCCAACTTTCCGACGTCTCTGGAACGCAGCATAAATTCATCAATATGATTGGTACAAACTTTACTGTACAGGGTCATTTCTATCAGCATTCATTCTAAGTTTCTAGCAACAGTGTAAGACATTTTCAAGATATATTAAAGCTCATACTCGGGACATTTCTTACAGTTGGATTCATAAAAACTGTGACCTTGAGAACGGCTTGAAACACGGTTTACATCACCATTGATTAGCTGTTTCTCTGTGGGACTTGGCCGAGGCTGGAGGACTGACAGTGTTGTCACTCTGTCGATCACGGCCTCGGAAGACTATCGCCGCTCTCCAGACTGATCCCGATAGCATCTGTGTTCGTCTCTGGCCTACCTGAGATCCCGACCCTCTATCAGATCCCCAGCCTAATCATGCAGTCCTCCTGCCTTCAGCCCTCCAGCACCGGGTCCCGCGAGGGCACTTCCATCGCGTTGAAGGGAAAACAGTTTAAAGCACTTTCCATTTGCTGCTCTGCGGGGAGGAGGTGATTCGTCCTCAGGGAGGCCTTCTCAGTATAATGGTCAATATTGTCTGCTGCAGAGAGTGAGCCTTTCTAATCTTCAAAATAATCATGCAGTTGGGAGCTAAATCTAAAGAGCATGTAGGAAAAAACTGGCTGTATGTTGGGTTTTCTTTCATTCTCCCGGTCTCATATCAAGAAAGCTGAGATTTAAAAGTTTTCACTGTGATTCATGTGACTGTTTTGATATCCCAACGACGGCACATTAGTCTCACACTTGAGCGCATACTGAGAGTCCATTGTTTGAGAACAGCTAATGTGAAGCCTAGAGCGGTGAGTGGGATGTGTCCCCGTGGCATTGGCTTTATACTCTAACAGTGTTGAAATATTGGACTGGTATTGACAGATGCTGAGCAAACTGAAGTTTAGGCCAGTATTTATCCGCAGAGGAAACTTCTGTGCTCCATTACTGGTAATATAGCAGGAGGGCCTGACAGTATCTGTGATCTCTCTAGATAGATAGATAGATAGATAGATAGATAGATACATAGATAGATAGATAGATAGATAGATAGATAGATAGATAGATAGATAGATAGATAGATAGATAGATTGATCATCTTCATGATACATCTTCATCTGCCGCTGCTTCTTGAGGGCTGTTTGGCCCCGCCCACAAAGTGAATAATCCAATCAAAACACCAGAACATCCACACATTCTGACTCTCCAAAGAGACCTACCAGACATACAAAGCATCAAAGATTTCAAATAAAATCGGCACGGAGTGAAAAAGAACAAGCAGAGCAAACAGAGTAATGGCGGATGTAGATGCTGGCGCTTGGGAGAGCTGGGACCCCACTGACGCCAGCGAGGGGAGAAAACACTTACAGCATCTGAAGTAACTGCAACAGACACATTTAATTATGACAACAATCAACCATGTGCAAGGGAGCAAACATTACCAGAGGGGTTTCACTGGACTGTAGAATTGCATTGTCACACAAAAGCCTTGGATGATGTGCAGAGGAAGGGGAAAAAAAAAACGCATTGAAGTTCAAAGCCAGTATTTCAATGAGCTTGGACAGCACCTGTACAAAAGGGCTGTTCAGCTTTGTGGCTAGATCTATACAGCTAGACTTCAAATGGTTGTCAAAACAAAGTTATCCTGAACCAATCCAGTGGTGTGGGAAACTGAACGCAATCATATACAACATACACGCACACACAATTGGCTTTTCCTGAGAAAACCTGAGGATAGCCTATACTGTCCCAAGCTATTGTGAACACTTTTTGCGACACCAGCTTTATTCTGTTCGCCAATCCACTGTGTCTCAAAGGCCTGCATCCTGTCCTCAGGAAAGAAATAGCTCTAAAATGCGTCATTTAAGAGCATCTTTTCAGAAAGCAATTTTCCCAACCCTAGTGGCACAACAGTGAAGAGTATGGATATGTCCCAAAAAAACAACTTAACGGGAGCTGTTGAAATTTATATCCACTCCAGGAGGTCCCTGCCTTTCTTTTAAAATCCTGCCATTCCAAAAATCACATATTCAATCACCTCAGGAGGCTGGAGGGTGACATATAGCACACAGCAGTGAAAACAGAAACAGTAGCAAGAAACCAGGAAGGGATTGATGAAAGTAACCGAGAAGTTAAAAAAGCCTCTTGATAGTTGTCAGAGAAAGTGTCAGTTGAGGTGCTAAAACTTGTGAATTTGTAATTCAAAGGGTGAAACTTCTGCAGCTCGACTTTCAGGCTCCAGTTTTATGCACAATGGAGGAGTCAGATTTGGTAGATATACTCTGCAGCTGGCATGGCACGGCCATGCTTTTAGATAAAGCATAGGTCAGACTACAAGTCTGTTCAAATCTTCAAACTCAACAGTGTTGATTAAATGCTCGCTGTCCCATCGGGAAGCTGGAGCGTCACACGCGTGACGACGAGAGATCACACACTGCCTCAGTTTGTCAGTCAAAAACATGTTCCCTGGGGCGGCCTGCTGGCACATACATTGCTGCTTCACAAGTGGGGGTATAAACAAGACGCTCTGACTCACGTGAAATGAAAATTTAGAAGTGCAGCTATCCATGTCCCATGCAACATTTAACAGTCTAGAACCAGGAGTTGTTGTTATTGTTGTTGTTATCATATCATATCACGTTTTTAGTTATTGCTCACAGTTACTTGCAAAATTGCAAAATACAGCCAAAGCTAGCATGCTTTTGTTTGGTGTATGTGGGCCACTGCATATTGCTACAGTAACTCAAAGTGAATGAATTGACTGCCATGAAATGTAATTGTGCTATAATACAACATTAGTAACAACATAAGTGAGTGTGGGGCAGCGTGCATCTAAGGAAGCGCTTTCTTTTCAGGGGGATCATAAACATTTGTCCTAAACTCTCCAAACAAACATTTTTAAACCAAGCACCGCCTCCCGTCCAGGAATTATTTCTGTGTTTTGCTGTAAATCTGAGGAAATTGTTCCTTTTTCATGTGGTATTCTGGTTTGACTCGAGAGTATTTTTTTGCCTAACCCATTTACAATTTGAATGTACTGTATGTTTTGTACCAGTGCCATAACAGCTTTGCCAAAAATTGCACAAATATTACATGAACACCTAATGAATCTTAAGGGTTATAACGGTAGTGAATCAGCATGTGCCTTTCATTTGTTCTGAGGCTCTGGATCAAGGTTCATGAATGTACTGTAAATGGAAAGTGTTACCCAAAACGTTGCTTGGAAAAGTTCATATTGTAAATAAATCACAATATTTAACTCTCAAAAGCTTTGAAAGGGATCAATTCTGACTGTATCTCAGCAGGTTCAGGTTCAGGTCCTGAAACGACCAGCGCCAGTGTTGACAATGAAAATAATATGTTGGCTCTCACTGTTTCACTCATAATTCAGGCCCGTCCTCACAGGATCCAGCACTTCCAACTGTGCCTGGGAGATTCTGTTTGGAGGTCAGTATGTAATGCAGACTGACTAGCGGTGGTGAGGGGTCCAGGTTTAGGATCAAACCATTTTGCCAGGGTCCCGGTGGGTCAGCTCAAAGAGAAGACAGAGAGACCCAGTAATCCTGGAGAGCTCCCCATGGCATCTACGTCAACCATCACAGCACGCGGGGGCTTATCTCACTGCACGAGTGAATGGGAGAGATTTGGCCAGCTTCAATGGGTACTGTCTCGGCCAGCTCCGGCCCTCTCCAACCTCCCTTGAGGAGAATTTCCCTTCTCATTAGAAACACAATAAACAAACTAACTCAATAGTGCAGAGGCACCCAAAGAGGAAGTTGAGCAATATCCATATCCATTACTCTCCTTGATACCGATACATGTAATTGCTCTTGTCTGCCTATACGACTCCCGTGGTTTCTCCTAGCGCTCCAGCGTTCTGCTCATTGTGTTCAGGCAGAGCAATATACTGGAGAACGCAAGAGCTTATGGATGATTTCCCATTTTCACCACATTTAACCACAATGGGGTAATTTCTCTCGCCTTGATGAATATGAAGATGGGGAGATGAATGGAGATGAGGAAAATGAGATAACACTTTGTGCTAAATTGCAATTGCATTTGAGATTCACAGTTTTGTTGTAGTGCTGACTGCACTAGTGATTTCCTGAGTATCAGCTGGGATTGGAGACCTATAATGCCTACTAGAGATGGGATTTGAAAAGCTCTGAGATACAAAACAACACAGGCTCCCATCGCAAAAAAAAAAGGCCACATTGATCAAAATAAATAAATAAAAGATGCACTCATAAATACTAAATCAAATGTGAAATGATTTATTTTCTTGTCAGTGAGCAGGGGCAATGCTGTAGTTGCTGAGCTCTGTGACAAGATTTCAAAGATAGGTGTGCAGAGCGCTCTTGAAGCCTTTCTGACAGAAAAAGATTCCACGCAAACATGCTTACAAAGATTGTGTTTACAATACACTGTGTATTGGCAACTGTCAACCCGGAGGTAATTATAGGTGGAAATCAAACGCTCAACCCGTTGCAGGTGTTCAATCAGATCCTGTTTCTCAGCTTTTAAAACAGCGAAGACGTGCCGTGACATGGGTTTGGGTTTGGGCCTAACCCGAAAATCAGGTTATTTTAGTTTATTTGTATAGTTCTTAATCATGTGACTGTCTAAAACTGATTCACATTATGAAACAATAAATGAAAATGACACCCACTGACCTTAGACCCTCTAGGGAACAGGGACCTTGTGGGACAGACCACAAGGAGAGGGATCCCCTTCCAGGATGGTCAGGCATGCAGTGGGTGCTGAAAGATTAAATTAGATTAGATAGATTAAATGTTGATAACAAAGTAGAATTTAAACAAAATACAAAGAATAAACACAATAATAACACTTGATGAGTAAACAAAAAGGTGAAGACTCATATTCATTATCATTGAAATAAGATTGTTTCTTAATTAATTGCTTTTATTGCACACTATTTTGAGTTTTGTTTCCTAAAACAATACAGTTCTACAGTTCAATACAGAAAATAATATTCCTACACCAATATCTATTTCAATTTATGAAGCCAAGTGAAGCTGCAGAAAAGCTTTGTACTGTAAAAGTAAAACATAAAAGAAGAAACTGTGAATCTTGCCAGGTGGAATTCTCTTTTGACACAAGAGCAATGGCCATACTGCACAGCAGGAATAAAACATGCCAGCCACAGTATATGGGGTGAAAATATGAAATTGGCCTTGTCTTATCTCACACCAGCAGTGCGTACACAAGGGGCTACATCTCACCTAACTCACATATTGCTGTGATGGTACAATATCGGCGAGTTTCTACCCCACCAATTCTGACTGTCCCGCAATGGGTCTGCATTATATGCTGACAGTCATCTTGAAACAAATGCTGCAAAATAAGCTTCGCCTGAAGGGCAGAAGAAACTGTTTATCCTCCAGGCATTATTTCACCGAGATAACAGGACTTCGGGAGTTTCTAGGATGCTGCAATATTATACAGCGGGAATCCGTTTAACATACAGGCGTCTATGGTGAAAGCTGCTTAATCCCAACAGAGATAGCTTCATTAATTGTGTTCATCCCCGTCTCTCTCTTGCACCAGCCACATGCAGAAGTGTTGAATAAGTGATGTAAGTTGAACTGCTGAGTGACAGGATTTTAACCACACCTTTCCGTACCCTGGGTGTGCTGAGAGGCCTCTGAGTGGATCAATCCCATCAATCAACACTTCTGTCACCGCTGTGCACTCTTCCAAATAAGAATTTGTCAAGAAAGGTGTTGCAACAACTGTTGTCTCCAAGTATGTGATTGGAACAAGGAAAAATAGAGCTAACATGGAAAAACAGCAGAAAATGAAAGGTTGTAACATGGTAATAACACAGTCAATGCTACATGATTTTGTCGTAACTAACAGGTAAAAAAAAGAAATACTACTAAGACATGAGTAGTTAAACGCGCTAGTTACATGCTTGCTAGCTGTGAGCATCTTGGCAAATAATGGAACAACTGTACGTGTTTTTCTATGACAGTCATGGATACAAACAACACCTCTAATCTTTTAGAAACATTTATTGATGATGATGATGATGAGAGAAAGGGTTTGGAGTAGAAGGAGTAGTCATTTGTTTACAGTCTTGAATAACATAATATGACATAATAACGATCTTATTTATTATATTCCAGTTGGAAAGTAGTGAAATAAATATGCTTAATAGGTAACAGGCTGGGAGTTTTCTGTCGTTAACCCTAAAATGTGTCATTAACCTCACATTAAGGACACAAAATAAATACACCTAAACAGGCAGTAATTGTTTACTGCACTTTATTCATTCATTCCTTTTCACACTCATTCACTGCCCTGCACTTTAGACACTTTAGCCACTTCATTCACCCATTACCATTCTTTAATTCTGTATACTGGTACCATCCATCCATTTGCTGTGCTATTTATAAGTTTTTTTTTGTATTTTTTGTATTTTGTATTTCGTACCTTGTCTTGTATTGTGATACCGTTATGCTGCTGCAACCCCAGAATTTCCCCCCGGGGATCAATAAAGTACTATTTGTATTGATTTGTTTACTTTGTGTTTGAAGGTAATTGAAAGCCTAAATGAATTACTAATGTATAAATCCTTACTGGTTTGTTATTCTGAAAGATCGTTGCAGGTGTTCAATCCAATACTCTTATTTAAAGTATTGATTATTTAGTGTCATCATGTCGTAGGTTATTCAGTTATTAGGCTATTTATTTTATTATTATTTTATTTCATTTATTTACGTAGAATTTTCTTAATGTTTTACTTTTGTATTTTTTCCGAACTTTTTAAGGCTTTTGTGAGAAAGATGTAATGTAATTACTATGAATTACTATTATTATTAGGAGTTATTTACTGTTTAAATTGATTGTACAGTAAATATGGTGGCTGTCCATTAATTTAAGTTTTCATGATGTTGCGTTTGATGAGGCCTACAGTGAGTTTTGTACATTGGAAAGGTTGTGAAGAGTGTTTTTTTAATTATTGTTAGTTATCTAAGGGCACAGTTTATATATCTGTTAAATTGTTAAATGGTAGTTTTGAGTTGTCATGTTCAAGTTAGCAAATATACAAGAGCAGCAGGTTATAATGTTGTTGAAGTTTAAGCATGGTAATTGAAATTAGCTAAGAAGTTAAAGTCATTTTCATTAAAGTTGTATATGTTGAGTGATAGTTTTGAATGATTATTGGGGACCATTGGTATGTTTTTTCTTGTCTTACATGACCCCTTGCTGCCCCCGCTGGCCTATAGAGGTTACTACCACAGGCCTTTCAGACCTGTGCAGTTCAGCAAGGACCTAATAAAAATATGACAGTACAATTTTATTTCAACATTGATTATGTCTGTACGTTAATGGCAGTAACTTCTGAAGGACATGTTTGAGGATGGAAATAAGGAACTGCTGCACTGCAGCTGCATTATTGTGCCCATAGTCCAAAATGCTGCATAACCATAAATGATCATTTATAGCCTATTATGTACCATCTGAACAAGAGAGCAATGCAAGTCAGCTTGTAAATGTATTACAGCACAGTGGATTCTGCAAGCTAGTTAATCAGCACAGTCAGTTATTCTTTTATGACTGATTAGCAGAAGTCATTCAAGCATCTGTTAACTTTTAATAAAGGCATCATTTCTAATCTAGATTCTATCGACTAGATCCTAATATGAGCCTTGAAGATGTTGCATTCTGAGCTCCATTCTCCATCCATCTTGGATTATTGATATCAGCCTCAAGAAAAAGAAACTGAGAGGAAATTCCCAGAGTGATGGAGTGATGGCAGTAAAGCTTGTGGAGGGGAGGTAGAGAATGAATAAGACAGAAACGCAGAGACAAAGAGCCTCTGCAGGTCATCAATAACCCAGTCGGTGACCACAGCAGTACTGTCCATACACTGCAACTTGTGTGAAATATTATCTCCAGGCTGCAACATCTACTTGAAGACATGCCTCACCCCCCTCAAAGTCGATTAATATTGATTCTGCATTTGCGCAAGCATGTGTGTCTCCTCAGGTGGAGCCAAATTACTCTGAAACACCCCAGGAGGGATCTGCTTCTCTGGGATGCTGAAAACCATTAGCTTACTGGACTGGGAAAATAAAACTAAATTAAGGCAAATAAACAATAATAAAAAGCCTGCTGTTTCAAGCGAGGGAGGTTCAGTCAAGAGTAGCCGAGAAAGCCTGGAGTAATGTGAAACACTAGATCAATGTTTATGTTGGCCTAGGCCCTGCTATTTTCAATTCAATTTGGATCATTTGCACAACTTATGGGAATGATGAAAGTGCAAGCACCCTATACACGCTGTACCCCTCTTTAATTAAAAAAAACCTTTTTATTTTCTCATATTTTTGCATCAAAATCCCATTACTTTTACTTCCTGGATAATACTTGCATACTTTTTGTAGTCCAACCCGCTTACTTTTGAAGTGCGCTATGTCTCGAGCTATTGTCTTCTTTCAACCGGAAATACATCAAATTAGGGAAACAAGACGCCGTTGAAATGCTGTTTCCTTGTGACTTTAAATAGCCGAGGAGAAAAAAAGAACATTAAAAGTTTTCTGCAAACTGCTGCAGTGGTCATTAACAGATTTGTTGCAGGTCTGCCTGAGAAGAGTGGAGGTCAATTTACAAATCAGATATGTGGTTATGACTGTAATTCAAAGGTGAATAATCCAGGTCAATTCTTTTTTCTCAGTCCTCAGAAATTGACAGTCATCACACATGCATTAGTGTCAAACCACGCAGATCAAACGGGGCATCTTGAAGAGTAATTTGACCACTCGTTTCAAGAGGCTGATTATCAGACAGAAACCTTCATCGCGGCGGTATCCAACGGTACACTACAGATAAATCAGACGCACTTTTATCGTTAACGCAATCAAAAGGCTCTCTGTGCACAGACTCTCAAATCAACATTTAGTGAGACGAAGGGAATCAGAAAATGCAGTGTGGTTAAAGTATTGCCAGCCAAAAAGATGGTGCTGAGACAGGCAGGAAGAAGGCAGAACTCTGAAAGCTTCAGCTGATTGGTTATTTTTCAGCAACACGGGGAGATAATGAGCTCTCTTTGATCAGAGCAGCATTGTTGTATATAATGATCATCTGCGAGTGTGTGTGTGTGTGTGTGTGTGTGTGTGTGTGTGTGTGTGTGTGTGTGCGCGCGCTAGCAACAGGGGCTGATGCATATTCAAGGGAGATTGTCTGCAGTATTATCCCTGAGGAGCAGCTGGCTTGTTGTTACACAGACAGGGGATCCTTGCACACACACCTTGTCACAGTCACACGGTGGTTTGAAATATCAACAGTGTTGTACATCAACAAAAGGCCTTTTAAAGATAACTAAGGGTTGAGCAGCACTATGGGAAAAAAAAACAATGGAATAAAAATCTCAGTTGGATATTATGAAATAAAAATGTACCTCAAGTTGATTTGTTTTGGATGACTGAAACAGAAAATCATTATTGCATTTTAATTATTTTGAAAAATGTATCAATTAATCATTTAAACATAAACAACATCAGCAGAAAACATTCATCACTCTCCAGTTGAGGAATTTTCGGGACTAATTGTTTGTGTTTTTTTTACTAATTGAAGACAAATATGATTAAATTGTGCTTTGCTTCTTTTATTTACTCTACTTCCTTAACAAACAAAAAAACACCCTAGACCCATTTTTTCCCTGTGAAACCCCCAGGGGGTCAACAGCTACAGTAGATTTATCTGCTGAATGCAGCTTCCTCTTTTTTGGAGGCAATAATTAATCCCTCATTTATAAGAAATAAAGCTGCATGGAGATAAGGGACTGTGGTCTGGGAGTCATTTGGTGTAACCTCTGCATCAGAAAGCCCACAGTGCATTTGTTGTGCCACGTGCACTTACTCTCATTCATGCTGGCAGTGCAACACAGAACTGTCATGGTTTCTGTCAAGGTTTTGTTTTCCCTAAACAACCATTCTGCAGTTAGCTTTCACTCATCCTGAACTACTTTTGTAGGTTATTAAAGGTTATATCTCTTGATTGCAAATGCTTGTAAGTCCATTATTTTCACCATTATGTATGATTTCTTTTGATGATTTAAAAACTGTTGTGTTACTGTTCAGCCCTTTGGGTCTGTGTTCTACCAAAAGTCTTTCCAAAGCAGTGGCTCCACTCGACCAAGACCATCCATCTCTGCTCATAATATGCCTTTAATAAGAATTAAATTGGCGGGTGGATTGATGTGGTTTGAGCTGTATGATAATGACAGTTTGACTTTTCATGGCTTTGATATGTGGATGACAGCCGCATGTAGGGCCTAATGGAGCCGTTCCACCAGCATCTGTTAAGAATGCTTCATTGAGTTTACAATTAGTAAAGGCCACGGTTCACTACCAGGCTCCAACCATTCAGAGTGGGCAGAGAGAGGAGCTTTAACACATTCATCACAAAATGTGAAGGGATCACTTTCATTTAGTGAGCAGATCTTTAACATGTGTCAGGTGTACAGTCTCATGGAAGTTCATGAAATGGGCTTAAAATGTCTTAAAATATAAATAACATGTATGAAGAAGAGAAGAACGTTTCCACGCTATGAAAGGATTACATGGAGGAGACGCAGTTAGAAACAGGCAGTAGTCGAAATACTGAAATAACACAGTGGAAAGTTAGGGTGCGCAGGTCAGGGTGGTGGATGGGTGTTATGGTAAATGTGGGAAATTGGTAAATGTACACATTTACTGCCCCGCTGGAAAATTCGGTCGATATCAGTGGCGCAAAGTGTCATCAACGTGTTACAGAAATGCGATCAGCAGGACACTCAAGGACAGAGAGAGAGCCTCCCTACTGTGACTCGCGTTTTCCACTCACATTAACCTGGAAATGTACACATTTACCAGATTTACCTCGGGAAGTGTGTACATTTACCAACTCTGTGGGAAGTGTATACCAAGTTCCCGTAACATATAGATATATATATATAGATTTACCTTGAACTTCGACCTCAACTTCCTTCCTTCCTTCCTTCCTTCCTTTAATACCATGAGTGAAGTTTTCCTTTTCAGCTCAAGTTATTTAACTTATTTAATCATTACCAAAACCCTAACCAAAATTGTTTTAGTTGCCTAACCTTAACCAAAGTTGTTTTACGAGTTACCTAACCTGTCATGTGATAAAATGGCCCAATTTGTGTTATTGTCACATAATCTTTTTGTGGTGCAGTAAAGTAATCTTCACATTGTTCTCTTCCACAACTCGTGAATCAGTTTGTGCTCACTTCACGAGACTGTGTTGGTACCGGTGCAGGGGGTCCCGGTGTGTATTTTCACGTGCTGCCCCACCTCCCAGCTTCCCAGTAGGTGCTACAGGACCATTATTTATGGATCCCTCCTCCCTCCACTCTCAACAAGTAACCCTGTGAGCTCGGAGAAGAGCGGCATATGGAGGCGCCACCCCCTTTCAGCCCCCTTGCTGACACCACGATCAGCCAAGCGAATCAAGGCATCTCCATGGCGAAAGCAGAGAGCAAGCACTTCATCTCTCACCTCAAAATCATTATTACCTGATTAAGTGTGATTAAGAGAAGATCATTAGCAGCTGCATGTCCTGTCAGTAATGATTACTGTGATGGGTGCGTTATACCCAATGAGCTCATCTGCAGGCTTAGCCACTTTAATGATTAGGGAAGCATTGTTTTGCAGCGGACTTGGATGAAAGGTTGACTAGCTGGCGTCTGAGCAGAAAGTCAGAGTGAGGTGAACATCCCACAACTGTCCCACAATTATAATGAACTAAATTGTTCAACATGGGGGATGACATTGAACAAATTTTACCTCCACTACCTCTCCATTGTATACTTGTTTTCCCATGTTCAATCTGTTACTCAGAGTGATGACTCTATGTGTGTTTAATGGCTGTAATAGAAAGATCTCGTTTAGTTTAGTTTAGTGTAGTTTAGTGTAGTGTAGTGTAGTGTAGTGTAGTGTAGTTTAGTTAGTTTAGTGTAGTGTAGTGTAGTGTAGTGTAGTGTAGTTTAGTGATACAGATGTGTACAGGTAAAAAAAAAAAATACTTAGAAAACATCCCACCTAAAAACAAGAAAAAGAAAGAAAAGTAAAAAAAACAACAGAAAAACGAAGATTGGGAGCATATGTGTGTGTGTGTGTGTGTGTGTGTGTGTGTGTGTGTGTGTTCAAAGAGTGAAGTGAGAGACATTCCACATTACATTTCTTTTAAAAAAGATGCTGATTTTACCTTTTTTTCAAACCGCCGTGAATGTGAAGCAAAAGTGCCGAGTGAAATCTGTTGCGGTGGTTTGTGTGCTGAGCTGAAAGTTTAACAACCTCAACCTAATCAATGACACCGCCTCATTACTAACCAAGACCCGGAGTCTCCTGCAAAAATTGACTTGGCTTTCATCTTCAGCTTCATCTTGAATTATTGTTTCTAATTTGATTTTATGTATCAGCTGATTTATGACGGGGGGAGTGAATACAGGCCTAGGTGCACCTTACTGCGAGTGCCTCAGGAATCTGATTGCACATAAAAAAGGTTCCTCTTCCCCGTGCTATAAATATCTTGGATCTTCATTAGTGAGGAGGTTTGAAATGCAGAGTGATAAATGGAAATTACCTTTGGCTTTTCATCATAAGGTATCTAGATTTGTGTTGAAGCACCATTATTACTTCCTTTGATTGGAAGACTCTGGCCCAGGGTGAGCAAGACGTCACTGTGAGAAGCTAAATGCAGCATGTATTCTATAACATGGGTTCGCAAACTTCTCCATGTCAAGGTCGCCCAAAAGGATAGACATTAAGCCACAAACTACCATTTTATTATATTTACCTGAGGGATCCCTACATGTGATTTGGTACAGGACACCTTTTTTAAAGGTGTAGAGATAACAGGGAGGCTGAGTGAAACCTCTTATCAGTCATTCCTATACATTGTTCCATTTTCAATTTAATGAAAAGATTCAGAAATTAAACTATTTCTCATTTTGCTGGGGAGCCCCTGCGGGACCCCTGAGTGATGCCACTCCAGGAAACATTGTATAATATTACATCATCATTTACCGGCTTTAGCGAGTGCTCAGGGCTAAGACTGACCAAGCAATATTACTTGTGAAAAACACGATCTCACACTCTCACAATAACACTTTCATAAAGTGTAGCCCATCGATCCAGTGTATCTAGGTTTTATGTGTAGAATTGAATAGTGTATACAGAACGAAACCAAGACGCCATTAAATGCACATCAACACCTTTGAGTTGAAAATCATTGGAAAGTTAATTTACATGTAGTCAGAGAGGCAAATCAATTTCAGATGCTGATACTGTTGATCCCCTCTTTGTGGATACAAACAGCCATTAACACAATAGCAGTCAAATCGAGCCCTGGAGACGAGGTTGTGCTTAGCAAGCAGCTAGGAGGGAGAAGGGTCTGCAGTAAAAACCTACACAATGTGCCTGAGAGAACATTGTATAGCCTGAAACATATTTGTTCTTAGGTGTTATTGCAGTTTTATTTGCCGTATATTGCACGATTGCAGGAGTTTGATATCACAAAGCACCACAAAATAATTAATGTTAAGACAATAAAAGTACCTTTGTAAGTCGCTTTGGATAAAAGCATCTGCTAAATTACTGTAATGTAATGTAATGTAACAATAATGCAATTTAAGATATAAGCCAAAGTGCATGTGTTTATGCTTTATTGTCTTATCTCCCGCTTTGCCTGTCATATTTGCGATGCTGCTTTATATGAGCCTAATTGCTAATGTCTCATATTGAACAACAGCAATGCCTTTCAAGGGCAAGTTCTTATTTAATTAAATTCTGCACCGAGAAGGATCAGGTACAAGCAAAACATTTCAAAATATTGATTTGAAAGCATGACTTACCAGAACTATTGTCTAAATTTCTCAGCAGATCTGTGGCAGATATACTGTGCCAGCACAACCATTCATTCAACCATTATCAGAGAGGAGGATGCTGTTCAAGCAGAGAGCATCAGATAAAGATGGCTCCATTGAGGGATTGCATGGAATGCTTCCAAACAGACAGTAAGATTGGTTTCCAATTCCTCCCTTCAGACAAACCGAGCCCAGTGGCCAATTATTCCCATTGCCAATTAACCTTGCTACCAGCCCCCTCTCAGCCCCTGCATGAGTCAGCCTGCCAAATTTGCTTTTGCCTATCACATCACTGATGAAAACAGACAGGAAATCTCTGTGCCTGAGTATAGGTTGAGCCAAATATCAATGTGTAATCCATACCAGCTCTAATAGGGTTCAGATATAATATATCTGAAAAGCATACGGCAGTAGGAATTACAATAGCTACCAGAGGTGTGTACAGGACACGTCCAGGGGACTGGTGGAGGGCTCATGCTGAGGAAGGATTGCAGCTGATGTTTTCACGTTTGTCAATGTGGTTTGAGGTTTTTGATTGACAACTTGGCATAAGGCAATGAGTAGGATGATTTTTGTTCATGGATCATTTGAACAACTAAGGGATTTGATGTCTTGCTCAAGGACACTTTCAAGGCTGATTGGACATCTGCTGTGGGAATTGAATCTGAGACTTTCCGGTTATGGGATGCTCTCTCTAACCACTTGGCCCATTATAGGGACACTACTTCCTATCTTTTTAAACTGAAACTCTTCACTCATAAATACTGATAAATGCCAAACTAATGCCAAACTGTACATAATTGCACACAAATCCTGTTCACAAGCAACTGGATGATAAAGCAAGTACCATAGATATGCCCTTCGCAGCTTCAAAGTACTGTAATTCCAATTTCTTGATCATCGGCTAATCATGACAATGCATTTCTGGGGAGCCGCCAGGGGTGACCAATCAGATTTCAGGTGATGCATTTAGTTACAGGAGAATAAACTATTATCACCACCATTCATCTATTGGTCAGACACAGCTGTGGAGGGTGTCAGGTAACAATATCACGTCTCATCAGGTGATATTTCATGACCAGCTCCTGTTATCGTCTCTCTCACTGAGCTCACTTGCCCACGGCATTTTCAGCATCTTTCATTGCTTCACACATACGCATAAAAAAAAAGTGATACAGTAGAAAATCAGCGACCAAACATTCAATAATGTTTCAAAGATTTACCCCCAAAGGAGCATTAATTCCACAAACAATATTAGGTTTTTCCTCTTGGAAGCCTAGCAGAAGCAGCAATTTAACTTGATCTATGGATTTCATTTAACGTTATCTAATATAGCACAGTGAATCTCATTTGTTCAGGCACTGAACAGTGAGGCTAAAACCAAGACAGTGTGAATGGTTTTAGACTCTAACATGGGATGCTTCTTTCGTAAGCACTTCCAACATGGATTTTAGTTTTTCCTACTTATGAGGGCACAGATGGTTGCTTGAAAAAAGAAAAACTTGATATATCAAGGATCTGTTAAAACTGTTATTAATTAATAGTAATAGGAATAGTATATGCATTTTGATTAACCTCTCAAATGTAATGAGTCGAGAAGGATTGATAAATGAAGATCCTCATTAACTACATTTCACGAAAGGTGAGGCATCATTGCTGTGTCACTCCATGCTCAGCTGGCTGGCTTCAGTTTGCAAGTCTGGCTTTCAATGACTCGCACAAAAAAAAGACATTCATTCATTACTGCTGTTAATTTGCTATATCAAAGATACTGGCCAGATGTGGCCTGTCATCCATGCAGAATGAGCCTTTTCACTCAAGCAAAAGTAATCCAAAGATACAAACTGTTAATTATAAGTTGTTTTATTCCTAATTCAAGGCTATGAAGTAACAACGCCCCAGGATCATTTGCTATATTGGGCAGAGTGTCTAATCTGAGCGTCTGGATTACAAAACTGAATGATTTTCTTAAGTGCTGTGAGGGTTTTTTTTTTCTCCTCATGACCACTAGGCAGCTCCATTTACACCATTATTGCTATTTCATTGTGATTTCATCATCTCAAGCTAATTCTACTGGATGAAGTTGGCAAGAGGCATTACGTATGTTCATAGCATGCAACTCACGGGGAACATACACCCATTACATGTGAACTTTGACACGTGAACGCATCGTATTCCTCTGGTTTCTGAAGGGTGTATGGGAGAGACTATTTTGAGGGTCAACACATCTCCTCACTTCTGTATTATTCTGTATGAAAATGTCATGGTAGACACAAAGCCACCGAGTCCTCAGAACAGCATTGCTCTTCATTCTCCTCTTTTAAATCAGCTTTGTAGGTGTTAGGGGTTTAGAAAAAAATTGCTAAATTCTTGCCAAACACTTTCTTCTTCCTTTTGGCAAGAACAATGTGGAATCCCTGCCATGGAAGGAAAGCATATTTCACACATACACACCTACACATCAAGTGGGATAGATTAGAAACAAGAGGCATAGGGCATGAAAAGCACAAGTAAGATTTCTTGGAGCGTTCCCATAGTGTAGCATGCTCACAGTTCTCAAGTTCCTTTATTGCCAGCCTGTTACATTTGCCTGCTGCGCTTTATGGTTACTGCGAGCACAATACATAAACATTGAAGGGCATTCACAAAAGGAAAAGCATTGCCTTGACAACTTAAATACTTGCAGAAAAGCTGAAGTGCAATGCTAGAAAAGAGGTCACATACTTCACAGATGGTTGGTTGGCGGAGCAGATAACACTCTATAATGTGAGGCTTGGGTTTGTTTCCAGACTCAGCCACGTCATTAACCTCGTGATTTCAATACATCTAACTTTAATAGTAAGTACATTCATTTTAATAGTTGCTTGTGCTGTCCAATTACAAGACAAGAGGTGATTATCAAATCCAAGTCGACCTGTGTGTCCTCGTGGATAACGTTCTTGCTTCCTCAGTTCCTTCCTTCCTCAGTCGTCCAGATATTTTTCGTCCTCAACGTTCTTTGGTGTAAGAATCGCACTTCCATCATGAGATATTATGTCACGCGAGTCATGGAGGACACAGAGACTTCTGAGGAAATGAGGAGGCCTTTACCCTCTTTCTGAACTCCCTACCTGAGTATATAGGTATCAGAGTATCTGTGGACATTTTTGAGAAGACCCACTGATTGCCATAGAGCACAGCTACATTATGCTATATGTCTTGATATCTACTTCAGTGATGTGTATTTGTTTTCAAACCTCCATTTAATCACACTGTGTGTGACCTTTTGCCTTGAATTACTTGCTTTGTAAAAAGAAAAAGCGCCATATACATAAAGTCAGATTGATTGATTGATGGATTAATTGATTGATTGATTGTATTTTATTTCCAGCATCAACTTGCTCCACTAAAAACAGCAGTGACTTTCCCATACACAAATACCTCTCCCAGAAGATATGTTCCAGATGCTATTGAATCCTGTTGTATTAAAGGCATCAAAAACAACTTATACATACACACTGTTTGCTTAAGAAGCACAATCAATAATTAAAAACATTACTCTGCAGTAATATTAACATGTCATGTGAAAACTATTTTTAGCTTCTTCAGTTTTTGACCGAAATTAATGAAATTACACATCCTTTATCATCATTTAGATCTGACCTCACTGTTCCATGAAATGTGAAAATTGGGGTCTCAACATTGGTTAATAAGTCTTCCCCATCATGGGCATGAGGTAAGCAAGTCATTACGTTCTTTGTTCAGGGATATCTTTGTCATTTGTGCTTTCACTAAATTGCTGTTCTTGCTCATCCAGTAAATGTGAAAAAGCAGTAAAGCCTGGATCCATCCAATTTGCCTTCCCGTGTCACATATATTGATAACATGCACCGCCATTGATAGAATTATTTCAGCTGCAAGCACAATTTAAAGTGTGAAAACTCATCTTTCAGAATGACAGCGTGATTAAATGGTGTCAAAATAAAAATTCTGTTGTTTTCTGACAATCGTGTTTTCAGACATTCAATTGCATTCCAAATTAATACTTTCAGCAGATTTTTTTTTAGCCTCAATATTTATTGTTTCATATCACTCACGTCTGCCAAAGCAAAGCCTTTGGTATTTCATTGAAAGTTATTTTAGACAAATCACCAGCTTATCATCTGAAGCAACTGTCCCTGGTAACGTTTGAATCTCCTTGAGGACATTTGAGCGTAGTTGCAACCCTAATGAATCATGAGTACCAATAACCAAAGCTCAGAAGACTGACCGGGCCCCTCTTTTTCTGCTAGGGGCCTTCAAAGGCTTTCTGGGTGTAGTAAATCACTATTCTCAGCATTACAGATGATCAAAGGCCCACGTTGCAGGTTGCTCGCCCTCTCTCTCTCTCTCTCTCTCTCTCTCTCTCTCTCTCTCTCTCTCTCTCTCTCTCTACTGATCCAAATAGACCACTGGCGCACAGTTTGTTTTCAGTGTGTAATCACAGAGCACCCAGTGAACTACTTTAAGTATCTTAATGATAACCCCTGTGATTTACGTAACTTGACATGATGAAGTATATGCCCAATATGCAATCACAAGCCCTTTCTTTCATAGCCGCCCTAAGTGCTACGCTAGCTAACAATAATAGGTTACCAAGTAATTACAGCTGTAACTAAGCAGGTAAATACTTAGAGACAGCTGAAGTTACTGAAAAGGGATCTGTGGTATTACTCTCAGTTCAAGTAACAACATTGCAGTCACAGGTTTAGGATGGTACTAGCTCAAGTTTAATAACATAGTTTCAAGGGAATTAAGCTGCACTTTCTTTATCTCTCTCTCTCTCTCTCTCTTGTAGGTACTGATGGTTTATATTAGCCGTGCATGTTTGTGTACTTTCCGGGAATTAAGACGTTGCTTTCCTATAAATTATCTTTTCTTACCTAATAATAGTTCACGGCTCTGCACTATGGGCTTATTAAACTCACCTGGACTGTGTAGGAAAGTGTTCCCATGGATGTACTAGGTCCCTATCGTATTATATATAGAGCCGAAGAAAAGAATTGTGCACAGTTTGGTGTGTAGTGTATGAACCAGTGTCAAGAAACTGATCAGCCTTGCCAGCTCGACTCAGACATCGGCAGACATTTGTGATAACAGCCCCGAATAACTGCTGAGCACATCACGTTTTCCAAAAGAGCAGCCTATTTCTGTTTGAATTTCGGTGTGGGAAGTTTCCAAACTATATTTCCTGCAATTTTAAATAAAGTACTTCCTAGTCGTCGAATCAACAAATTTGATAGGTGGCAGAGAAAGCAGAAAATGGAAATGTTGATTTAGTTTCTATCATATTATTCTCTTTGGGATCCAATTTAAGTTCTGTCAGGCAATAGATGAAATTGAGATTCATTTTGAAGACCCGTGATAAACAGATAGCCAATCAAAAATGAATGTTTCGTTTTGGTTTATTTTGTCCCTCAGTTATACCCTTAGCTCATTGGAAAACAAATTAGACCCCGACATATAGTCATTTCATTTTTGCCTGATACAGGGCTTCTTCAGTCTGCGAGATGTGTTTGTTTGACTGTATATTACAGAATATCACAAAGACGGCGTGGATAAGCAGATAAGCATGATAAGGATAAGCATGATATATTTATATGGCTTCATAACACAGCCTCAGTGCAAACCTGAAACCAAAAGCATATGCTGGTGTAGTTTGACCGTCCATCAACAAGTTAACTGTCAAATCATTGGATTGGAATATAATAAATTGATAATAGGTGCATGCTAAAAAGAGACCAGGTGTACAAGGCATGGGGAGATGTAAACATAAGTCAATTAGGTTTGCCTTCCACCTGTGATGGAGAGCAGATTCATTTCTATTTAACAACAGAGGAAATTAAAGTTCATTGGGCAATATTGTTGTGTGAAGGGGAGCCAGATGGGACAGGTTTCAAAAATAGTAACAGGGGGGGGGGGGAAGATAAAAAGAAAAAAAGCAATGGAAAATTAGTCTATCACTCGATGACAGTTTCACTGAACATTGTAAAATGGAATTGCCTCTTTGGTGGAATGGTAATTTGCTAAATTTATTTTATTTAGCATCTATTTAACCTCCATTTAATAAGATAGCCCCATTAAGGTTAACATTCTCTTTGATTTTTTTTTCTTTACAAAATCAGAGTGAAATGTGTTACCGTTAGCATGTCGTTGTAGCCTTGCACTTTATCAAAGAAGAAATTAGTGACTTTTAATTTGATATGATTCTGTTTGCAGATTGCGAGCATGTAGAGAGTACTCCATGTCTTCAGTGGAAGCTTTTCAAACCGCGAGGGTTTCGTTCAAACAAGTGCCAACTAAAAGCCCTAAAGTCAATGAGAACAACAGCAATGTTTTGGTAAAGAGTCCTTCATATTTCGTGAGCTTGGAATAAAGTTCTGTCTGGGTAGAGTGCAGTTCTGAGATTTGACGTGCCATCTGGCAAAACTGTAATGTACTTTCTATCTTTTTAAATATTAAACCCCCAAAGGCTTTACTGTAAATAATAATAATAATAATAATAATAATGATAACACTCAAAGATCGTCAATATGTGGATAACTCATTTTGATTTCAAATAAAAAAAGTCAGATAGAAACTTATAATTCCAGCAACAAACCACTTTAGTCCAAATTGGACCAAGTATAGTATAGTGCCGCTTGTGGTGCCAAGATTGCCCTGATATTGGCTTTGTTTATGTTTATTGGTTTGTATTTGTTTAAAGATATTTTTGAACTGGCAGTGGTGTATAGGACAGTTACTGTAAATATGATTTTTAAGTATATTTTTAAACTGTAAATGGTTTGTCTGTATTTATAATGTTTGAAAACATTAGATCTATATTTTGAATTATGGTTGGATTGGAGAGACTATCATCAGCTAGTTCGCCTTGCAATTCCTTGTGTACACCCAAAACTGATATATAAAAATCTGGATTGGTTCCAGTTCATATTTAAGACTTGATAGATAGATAGATAGATAGATAGATAGATAGACAGATAGATAGATAGATAGATAGATAGATAGATAGATAGATAGATAGATAGATAGACAGATAGATAGATAGATAGATAGATAGATAGATAGACAGACAGATAGATAGATAGATAGATAGATAGATAGATAGATAGATAGATAGATATGTAGAAAGATAGATAGATCGATATGTAGAAAGATAGATAGATAGATAGATAGATAGATAGATAGATAGATAGATAGATAGATAGATAGATTACCATCTATATTATTATTATTACCATCACGAGCAACAACATTTCTATTAGCAAAATGACAGGGAATTGTTTGCTTGCCTCTGCACAATGCGCTGGAGTTGCCTGGAGTGGTTTAAAAAGCAACGGCATGCTGGCTTTCACTCTTTTTCCTGCTGTTAACAAACCACAGCAATTAGGAAAGGCAAAATGTAGTGTACAAAAGTCATTTATGATAGGATATTTTTAGCGTAACAAAATCATTTACACACACAGACGGTTGTAATGTTCTCTTTTGCTTCCCTCTGAGAAAACAATTGAGTTAAATTTGAGTCTCCTAGAAATTTTAAATCAGACTAATTTATCCACCACAAAAGTCCCAGTCTTTAATCTCTCTTAAGTTTGCTTATTGTAGCTTCGTCTCTGGAGAAATAATTACTGCAATTGGAATTCAAATATTGTACGTTTTTTCTGCTAGAAGGTGCATGGGATGGTCTCGTAACCAAGTTTTTAAAAGACACACGATTCATGTTGCAGTATGCTAGTTTAGTTATTCCTTATATTCAATAAATGAATGGAGAAAAAGCAGTAGTGGCTACAGTAGTACTAATACATGATGCAGGATGGAGGAGTTTAAGTGAAGGATTTAAAAACACCCAGAATAAAGTAAGTAAGAGTATTTACTGTGGACCCTTCAATGTTGACATATCCAAGAAACTATCAGTTATAGAAATTATTATTTTTTCCTGCCCCATGGTACAAAATAACCATGATCTGTGGGGGGTTGATAGTGAATTGAAGGGGAGCAATGCAGAAGAAAGCATGCATGTTGGAGCTATATTTTGGGAGGAAGCATAGCAGTCCCTAAAAGGACAATTATGATGACTTTTGTCAAGTTTTTTTAATGAGTTTTATTTCAATGAAATAGCCTTAATTCTAGTGTGTGTGAGACATCGTGTGTTTGTTTTCCCCTTACGCTGTCCAAGGTGCTGAATGTCATTGAACGCTCAAACTATGCATTATGCTGCTTAAGCCTAGCCTACACTCATACCATAACAAATGACAGAATACGTTTCAATAGGTAGGTTGTAAAAATGTCGGCTACAGAGGCGATAAATGGCACCTTGGTGAATTTCAAAGCTTATATGGCAGTACACATAATTTGTCTCACGCACTGCCAAATATGGACCTTCTCTTGGTGGTGCGTGTGATGAAGGTTTTCAGTCTTATCTAACATGTCACTGTGGACATTCATTATGGCCTTGTTTAATAAAATAAGACCAGATGCAATGAAGGAACGCTATGGGGGGCTTCAGCACCCCCCACACCCCTACTTCCAACGCCTACGGAAGGAAGTTCATGAAAATGTTATGTTTCAGAATTGTAGGAGGTCCGGTAAGAACGAATGTCCAGTTTAAATACTTTAATTTCCCAGAATTGCCAATGGTCATACAGTGTGGTGACTTTAGTGTGTGCGTGTATGTGTGTGTGTGTGTGTGTGTGTGTGTGTGTGTGTGTGTGTGTGTGTGTGGTTCTAAACACAAAAATAAAGAGATATACAGTTAAAAAAAAAAAAGGTCAGTAATGGTCACCTAAATAATGGCACCACAATTAACATCCACTCGAGATTCAACACTGGATTTGACCTTGACTCAGACCAACGTGGCTACGCTGACAAGGCTAATTGCTAGACTGAATGCTACATACTGACTGAAGCCATTGGGGCAACACGTGTGACCTTTGGGAACAAATTGCTCACACTGGTGCTAATGGCTAAATGCTAAGTTAACACGTTTGTGACTAGCATGTAGCTAACCAAAGTTTACATGTAAAAGCTCAACAAACAGTGAGAAATACCATCAAACTCTAACTCCAACTCTAATATTAGTAGCAGTAGCAGTAGTAGCAAGATTCAAGATTCAAGAAGTTTATTTGTTACATACACACACGAGGTGTGCAGTGAAATGTAAAGTGGCAATGCTCAGCAGAAATGTGCAAAGGGCAAAATAACAGGTTCACACTATTTACAATAAAAAAACCAACACAATATTTACAATGTCACAGTAAGAGCTCTATATAAAAAACAACACAATATTTACAATAAGAGCACTTTATAAAAATATAGTAAAAAAGGGAAATTGTATGTATGTAATATAATATAAATTATAAATTATGTGTAGTCTTTACCTAAGTGTGTGTGTGCATAAGAGGGGCAGTGTGTGTGTCTTGGTGGGGGGCCCTGGTGAGGTCAGAGTTCACAGTCCTGATGGCCTGAGGAAAGAAACTCCGTCTCAGTCTCTCTGTTTTGGCAGCGTGACTACGGAGGCGCTTGCCTGACTGCAGCAGCTGAAACAGTCCATTGTTAGGGTGGTGAGTAGCAGTAGTAGCAGTACTAGAAGTAGTGGTAGCAGTAGCAGTAGTAGTAGTAGTAGTAGTAGCAGTAGCATTAGTGGTAGTAGTAGTAGTACTAGTAGTAGTAGTAGAATCAGTAGTAGTAGTAGTAGCAGTAGTAATAGTAGTAGCAGTATTAAAGCTTGCCAAGGCCTGAAAGATCTATGAGTAATATGTGTAACAGCAGACAGGAACCATGTACCAAGACATAAGGTGATAAGAAGTAAGTACATGGGTAGTCTATAATACACTTGTTACTCTCTAACCTCTTTCTTTAGTTTATTCTGATGTCAACAAGATGGCTGTGCCTGGTCCTGCTGGTACTTGCTGATCTTCTGCCTCTGACAGAGCTTTATTTCTGCTTGAACTCTCAGATTTCTGACATGAATTTTGTATGGTGACTTGCCAATGAAACCAGCGTGGTACTCCCTCCATAAGAAAATGAAATTAATTAAAATCCTGGCAAGATGTTCCTTCCTTCCTTCTGAAGTAATGACAATCCATTGCACAGTGGGGTATTGCGTTGGGGGGGGGGGGAGTGGGTGTGCATGTGTGAGTGAATGAGTGCCAGCAAGACATTTGTATATATTTTTTTCTTTAATCATGTCTATTCTCTTGAAATATCAAAGATGGGCTTCTAGTTTAAGCAAGAGAAATCCATTTCCCATCTGAACTTGAGAATTCACACACAGGTTTGTATTTTCTTTGAATTCTGTCAGAATTGGGATTACATCTTGCTGATGTGCACCCTTGGACCCTACAATGATATCGCATCAGGGTTACATTGTCGAGACCCCATCATCTTCTTCCTCTATGGTAAATGAATTGGAATGGCAGGGTACCCAGAGTGGGAAATCAGACAGGCTAAGGGCATGTGACAGTTTGTAAAGAAGCGAAAAAAAGAAAAAAAACACAAGGATCTCTGTGCCTTTGAGCTGGCGAGAGACAAAGTTAGGACATGTGATTGCAATCAAGGGAACAATGTTCTGTGTAATAACTAGTTGGATATCGTAAGATGGGCTGCACCTCACAATCTGGGAGATGCTCCGGTTATTGACAGCTCATCCACCACGGCGCTTGATTAGGAGTGTCCGGGAGACGAGCAGAGGAGGTGGGGGAAACATCATTTCACTCTAACTGCATCCTAAGCGGCAGTGACTCATGACCGTTGTGCTGTCCTGCGTGTAAACAGAGAAACTTGCAGAGATTGATGGTTGTTGTGGTGCTGGGTGGTGGTAATAGCAGACTATCTCAGGGCCTGTCTGGATTCCATTCAAACAGATCCCTCCCTCAGGCCTCCAGATAAAAATCCCATCATGGACTAAGGTGAGGACTGATAGAAACAAAGCGATGTTTGGACTTGTGTCTTCCGAAGGCCCTTTTGTCTGAATCTATGTGCTGCTCCAAGGGGGGTCCATGTAATATAAATTTATCTTAAAGTATATCACAGTACGTAGCACTTTTTCTTTTTTTTTTCAATCATCTGCGTGTACTGCGAAAGTCCATTATGTCTTGCATGTTTCGATTGATTTTGATGATAATGGCTTATATCATTTCACTTGCATTCTTCCCAGCATAATTAATGTGTGTAATTAAGATTTCCATTACAAGAGAACAGCTGCTGTTAGCTTCATGCTGATAATGGACTTAGATCGGACTAAGATAAATTTGCTTTGTTGATTAGGTTAGGAATTGCTCAGCTGTTTAGTTTTAACTTTGAGCTTCTTCCTTTATCTGTTATGTAAGTATCCTGACACCAAATGACAGTTCTTGCTATTACAGAGTGCTTCGCTGCTGTTGATGAGATGTTAAGGAGATGTTATAAGCTGGAGAGTGGATAAGACACATACTCCTGCAAAATGATTCAATCCATGGTGAAGTGAAGTGACCCTACATGCTTTGTTAGAACAAGGTTTTGGCTGTTGGGTTATTGTCTGTTTTGGAAAATGGGGATAGACTTGGAAAGTGCTTGGTACTAAGCTGACTGGCTCAAACAATCAACGCAATTACAGTAACATGTTGACCCTTGAGCTTTTTCTATGAAACACTTTGAAATATTGGAATGGACTTGTGGTATAACAACATTCACCCCGATACTTTTTCCACTGTTATGTTGTATTTCAATGTTTGTATTTTCTGTAAACACTGGAACAAAATAGCCCACAATTACACTGGGATTTTGAAAGCTGAAAAAAAAGCTTATTTTCCATCAGCGAGTCATACCCTTCAGAATCTGTGTGTGTATATCCGTAGTAGCGATGTTTAAAAAGAAAGAAATGGGATTGGGCTTTAAATAAATGAAATAAGTAAGCACTGAAATCCCTGTGACTGCGTATCGTTTGATAAAGGAAATGCAGAAAAGGTCTTAGGTGGCCTGTTTTCATGCGCTTACTTGAGCTGGCATGGGCAATGTGTGTTGTTGCAGCTTTTATCTTTAATGTGCGGTATGTTTGCTTTATGTCATCTTGCTCACATGTGCTTTTACATTGTAATGTACATTTGCTGTTTGTCAGCTTGCATATGTTTCCATGTGCAATGAGTGTGTATGTCTGCCTGCACTTTATGTGAAATAATCCCTTATTTCTCTTCTGTTCAATAATTGCTTTGTTGTGCAGTGTTCATCGACTAGTCTCCATTATGTATTATTTGTTTTCCACTTCAGGGGCATAGCAGAGTTATAATTGCTTTTAAAGATACAATTAAGAATTTACCAGACCACCTACATTTGAGGTGTGCTCACAAGCTCACTTGCAGACGAAAAATACTCTTTTTGTAGGCTTCAGAAGCCATCACAAATCCCAAATATATTTCTGTCAGAAATGATCCATTCACACCCTCAAAATACATGTAAAACTCATGTTTAGCTGTCGCACGCTGTCAGTCCGGCTGTCCCCAGATTTCGCGAGAGTGAAAATACAAAGATGAATCTGAAAATGTACATAGGGTGAGTAATAACGGGTTTGCTGTAACTGTCATGCTCTCCCAGATCACAGTTTGCATACAGGAGATTATTCTGGGGGAGCTGACACGCCGATGACGTGAAAATCTGTATACAATTACTATTAAACAGACTTCAAGGGAACAGCTGGAGTCATCTCAAAGAACAGTGACAGTCAAGAGCAGTTAATTGAGAGTATGCTGCGCAACATTTCAAACAATAAAGTTGGTGATTGTTGAGTATCATTTGAAAATACATAGTTGTTATATGAAAAGAGAATACTGTTTTCCTTCCAGCCTTTGGTTTCCATCTCTTTTTCACCCACGGCACAGCGATATAGAATATTATGGTTTGTGCAGGTGATTGCCAAGTGCTCTATTTTCATAGAGCAATACGTCCTGTGATTGATTGAGTCAGGCCCGGTAGTATTGTTGTTCTACTCTACGCAATTAACAGAGACACAATCATTCATTTAATTTCGTTGGCTTCTTCACATCTGAGTAATTGTGAAACGTCAGGAGGTCCCGTTCATATAATTTAATACACTAATTAGTGGATTCAAGTGCTTCGTGAATTCGAGTGCTTACTTTTTTTTAATTAATCCTGTCACAGTGCAGTACTGCCTTTAAAGCATTTGTGTTGTTCTCCACAGATATGTATATGTATGTGCATTTTAACACGTATACTTCCTCTTTCTGATAAATAATAACAACACATAAAACCACAGAGAGGTTTCTTCCATGAATCTACAATCCAAAAAGTGCCTGCAAGCATATTTTGGTTTTTAGAAGCCATTAGTTGCTGCTTTATGAATCTTTTAAGAGCCTTTCAGATAGAATATACATGCAGAATATGTACTTGAATGCCTTGCGAATACTTTTCATCTTTTCATATTTCTCCTGACTGCCACATGCATTTTTCAAAGGACCGATCTATGTATGTGTGTGTTTATCATGCACAATTGCAGGAGCATTTATATTGATAACATCTAGACATCTGTTACTGTAAAGACATGAGTGCAGAGGGATAATATTATATGTGTACGAGAATAAGACACCATGAAACTTGACCCGATGGCCCTTTCTCACTATCGATTGCCATGAGTTGCAGAAATACAGAATAAATAAGAGCTCTCAAACCTTCATTTTTAGAGTCTTGTGTTAATTTGACATCTCTGCCATTCAACAATTCCTTGTTGGAATCATTATTCCACTGACATTTTGCAACTTCTTAAGAAAGTAAATACTGGGGGAAATAGAGAGGAGAAGGTAAGTGGAAAATTGATGCATGCTTGAATGAAAAGTGAATGAGACCTGATACAGTGTTCTGGTGACCTTTTCTAATTGAGTGGTACGAAACTTTTAAATGGGGTTATACTGTAATGTAGTAGATGGCATTTGCATGCACACGAACCATTAGATTGGTCTTTGGATTTTAAATAGAAATCCAAACTGTTTCAAAAGTAGGACAAGTGCAAAAACAGCATATGGTGCTTCCACTGCAGAAGAAGGCATTTTAAAGACACTAAGATACTAAACACTCGCATAACAGACGCTAGGGAGAAAAATCCACCCTAAAAGACAATTTACATTTCTTGTTCCTATAATCTTGTGAAATCCAATCAGCGTTGGTGAACAATAACTTCAAGACTCTAATCTCTAATGGCGTCTGGAGGCATTCTGGTGCTTTTCCGGCATCAATAAATAAGAGCCTGACTTTGTGCACCCAGAAAATGTTTCTCAGAGCTTTTCCACCCCGATGAGTCTTGTGTAATTCTCATATTTCACACTAGTGCTTAATGTTCTGCACCAGAAAATATACTCATATCAATGAAAAATCAACCTGCTAGAGTTACTGTACAAGTCAGTGCCCATTTCATTGTCAATAGAACAGTTTCTGACAGCTTCATAGCCGCTCAGTCAAAGGCCTTGGCACTCTTATTTCTAGTATGAATGGGAACAATTACATGGGTAAGTTGTAGGATTTTCAAGGTCTGGTGCAAGACTGCAAAACCTAACAAAATAGAAAAAGCAGGTTGATTTATTTCATTCTGTGGAGACCAAAGATGTTTTAGCAGGAGGTCATCATCAGCGTCAGCAGCTTTAGGAAAGATTGCAAACACGGAATAACCGTCCAAGACCATAAAAATAACATACATGAAATCGTTTCCAAGATGGATTCTCCCCGTATCGCCAACTATCAACCATCTGCTAAAAAGAGCATCATCAGAATCATCTTCTTCATTATCAACCGAGCATCTGGTTTCAAATTTTTGAAAATGTATGGATGACAGATCACTCGGCAGAAAAGCCTATTCTTAACCAGAGCACAGAGGGAAATGCCATGTTATAATTGCCTATTTGTTTTCACTCATTACTTCCCTCTTTCCAGCATCAAATGTGTTTAACAATCGGCAACAACCTCCTCCCTGCAGTCTGGTCTTTTGATTTTTTCCAAGACAGCCTTGTAACTATGCACACGGTGACATTTCGGGGACAGGATTACACAGACTGAGTGACGCCTTCGGTGATGGCCTTGACTAACGCGTTGTCACAAATTGAGACAAGTGTCAGACCTGTATAAATTCATCACAGAATTAATAGTGTGGCTTAAACCCTATTCCTGTTACTGTGCCTGTGTATATATTGCACAACTGTAACTAACGGGGATAAATGAGGCATATATTCACTATTGACTTCCCATGACCCTCAAAACCAGTGTTTTGCTTCAGTGCTTGCAGTTGACTGATATGAATTTAAGACTTTCCCAGTGAAAGCTTGCAATCAGTTATGGTACTTTCAGTGCCTTTGAGAAGGGCAAAATGCTCAGAGCACTATTTGGTTTAAAGAACACTGTGAGGGAGGCAAGTTTAGCAGTGAAGTCAATCTACTTAAAAGTGATGATAGCTTGAGTGTTTTTTACTTGCTCTCTCAGCATCTGCATTTAATCCCATATACATGAATCGCATGTTTTATTACACAGAACTTGTTATAGGCGTTTTAAAGCCTTGGCACCTTCGCACGATAGTGGCAGCGAGACGTAACGCTCATGTTTACCAATCCAATCCAATCCAGAGGGAAGAACAAGGCAAAAATATCTAACGTTGGTGAGGATTTCCCTCTTAAGTTTAGATTTGAACACTACCTGTGAGCTGAGAAGTTTCATACCTACACCAGAATTTCGTTCGGGCCAATGTACGATGTCAATGAGAGGGGGTGGCATGCACTTCTCTATTGCAGCCCCAATTTGTTTTTCTATTCTTTTTGTAAATATGCCTGTTAGTGTATTTGTGCTGCTGTCTATCCATCACGGTCAGCACTGAATCAAAAAACAACGGCAGCAAAAACAGCTGTCCCTCCTCGGAGCACCGTGGATGCTTTCTTTTGTTTACTGGAAATAGACGACGGAAGTTTGCGGATGCCTGCAGTGGTTGCCTGTCTGAAACACTGACACCGGAGCGGATATTATTAGCCTCCTACTGATCTCATTTACAAAGTGATTGGTTTTGTGTGATGCCTACGTGTCCTGCTGAGACTCAGACTGTGGCACACCCAAGAGAGACTCCCTCTTTCTCACATCCTCACCCAAAGCTCGATTTATGCACAGCAATCACAGGATAACAGGATTCCGCACCCAAAGGTGTTACACAAAGCACGGACAAAGCCCCCGCGTCTCCCGCCAGCGTTACAAGTCAAATCCTTAACACTGCATATTCTGGAGTGCTTGAAGGTGGATTTTGTGTTGGAGAGTGGGAAGCTGATGGTTAGATTGTATTTTGTCATATGCTTTTTATAATTTTCAGCCAGCACTGCTGTTTGTTCTATGTCAAACAGCCACTAAGAACATTTAGGAATTGGTAACGCCCACAGCTTATACTGTGTTGGTGTGTTTTATTTCCTGTGTAACACCAGGGATGCGTCCATAAAACACCATTATTGCTTTTCTCGTGTTAATTACCCGCAACTCCCCACAAATACCTTAAACATGCCAACATTAATCAACTCCCATCATATTTTCATTAAATTATTTCCTGTTGATGTTTGGACCGCCACCCCCCTTACAAACCCTTATTTCATCGTGTTTATACGTAATCCCTGCCAACGTGAAATGACAACATTTCACTCTGTCCCTTTCAGATAAATCATTATGACAACGATGGAGGGGCTACATGCGATTTACTTATTTATATATTTATTTATTTGGAATCGCTGGGCAGTTTTGCTTTCGTGCCAAATCCATTTAGAGAAGAAAGGGTTGGCAGCGCCACTGCAGAGAGCAGAATGCCATTCAACGCGCATCGTGTGAGTGGTGGTCCTTATCAGTGACCTTTTTCTCAAGGCCCATGCTCTGAGATTCTATCTGTTTCATGAAAAAGGTACAACTGGGCAGTTTAAATTTGAACTGAAATTGCCTTGATATTGTCTTAGTCTTTGGATGGGTTATGCAGTCAGGGAGTAGAGTTGTTTTCTCTTTATCCATTTCTCTTGGGTATTATTTTTCAAGGCAATTTTTCATTTCACTATCACTGCTCCTGCAACTTTTTGTTCTCTGTCCTTGACAATCCTTTGTACTTTAGTGACTTTCGATTTCACTGGCCAATTTGTAGCAGGGTCACAATAATCAGAGTCCTATCAGGAATTGGCTACAGTGCATAAAGTCTTTACTGTCAGAAAATCTACGTCTGCAATTTCAAAAATCAATAACAGGCTGTCATCAGTTCAGTCTAACTGGACCATAATGGAGGTTTTTGCTGGACTTCAAAGAATTTGTTTTAGCAAATTTCATGGAGACGGTGAGACATTTTCTCAAATTGTTTATTGCCAGCAGATTCATCTACATGTAATTCTGTTATTTTTTGCAGTATTGGCAATGGTCATTTCCAGGAGTTTCCTTATGCCCCTTTTACAAAATAGGAAAGGACAGAAAATGTGCACATGGGAATGAGAAAAAGAGGATGGGAGAGAGAGAGAGAGAGAGAGAGAGAGAGAGAACAAAAGCATCAGAGAAAAGGCAGAGGAAGGGGGGGGGGACTGTGCAGAGTAAACAGGGAAATTGCAGATGAAAGCTTGAAGATGTTGAGGGATTTTCTGGAAGTGATTGGCTGTCATTGTGCTCTCAGGTTTTATAATCCTGTCCTGTGATGCTCTAATCTTCCTCTTCCTTTGTATAAAGTAAATACCCTCATTACACGGGGCAAAGCCGACGACTTGTTATAAAAATGGAAATGAAGAGCCAAGAGAAGCCCTTTATTAAATACTTCCCTCTCTGTGCCGAAACCCGTCAGGCTGCTGGCACCCACGCCATTACTGTAAAAGCTAATCTCGCCGCGGTATCTGTGACCTAAAGCAGAGGCTCGGCGAGGAACCACGAGGCACTTTTTGAGAGGGCGAAGCGAACAATGGCAGCTCTGGATGTCCTCACCCCAGCTTTCTGTCAACTTATATTTTGTGTGCTATAATTAAATGGGAGAATGAAACAGTGACTGGTCCATTCATCCGTTCAGGCATCCGCGTCGCTGATATTTGCCGTCTGCTCAATTTCGAAATACTATTTGGATTCATTCATATTTTCCCTTTTTTTTTTTTTTTTTTTTTTGTAACTGTCTTTGTAATGAACCATTTCCTGATGGAAATGAGCCACGAGGCTTTGCGGTACCAAGGTTAGTAGACCTTGCTAACGGGAAAGACTGGTGCATTTGCATGAGGTTATATAAATTGCCAGTGTTAAAGCTCCTGTCACCGTCCCTAAAACCAGTATTGATTTTCTCTTTTTTCCATAGTAAAGAGTTAAATTGCAGTATATATTTCAAGGTCATACGATGCGCAGAGACCTTGTATCTGCACATGAATCAGTATCAAGACCTTCTATTATTTATGATGCGCAGTATGTGCTCTATGTCTGTTTGCAATCAGTGCTATTCCTGCAACCTCGTTGTTGTTTTTTTTTGGAGCGATGATATTTTGCCGAAGGATGTCGGTGTGAAAGTGTTCCGTATTAGCCCTGAATATTCAGAGCCATTTATGATCTGAATGGTAAAAAAGTATTCACGGTGAAAGAGAGCTTCCCGTGAGGTAAGAGCAGGTTTAAAAGGCCGTGATGGCTACAGTGGAAAAGATATGATGAAGCATGGGCATGTGCAGGAGGTTTATGGATTTATCCAAACTCGTCAAGTAATTTTTGTCCTCACATAATAATACCAACATAATAATCTTATTCTTGTTCTTACATTCATCATGAGAATAATTTGAGTAAGCTGTTTACAGGCATAGCAAAAGTTGGTTTCTGTTAATATTCTTGTTTTCACTCCATCATGCATTTTGCAGTTTTTAATCCAATAGATCGCGCCCCCCCCCCTCCCTTATAGCATACAAGTGATATCAATCATTTCCCTGTCTTAATGCTGTTATATTCTCTTCCTCCTTGCAACTTTCACACAAATGATTCAGCGCTGAGGCTCAAGGAAGGAAGGATGGGTGTCAACAAAGATAGTAGCTGTAAAAATTAACAGCCCATGGACAGGGTTGTTCAGAGCAGGGTGTTCACACCCTTATCTTAAACCCATGGATCTTAATGTTGGTATTAATACTCTGAATACGACCTCAGATGAACAGAATTGGATTAAGGTGTTTACATGATGTCTATCTCAGTTTTCTCATAATGTTGCTCCATTTCATATTTTCAGGCCTCAGTTCAGCCTCATATTGATCAGATTGACCCTTGCATTCATCGATGGCTCGCAGATCGCAGATGCATTTTCACGTTTGTTCGTGTGAACGTCTGCCGCCATTGAATTGGATGTCTGAAACCGCCCGGCTTCACCTAACAGAGACAGGCTTACCCTCAGGCGAGTTCTTACGTAATAGCAGGTGGATCGTCACCGTGAGGCGGAGTGTGTTTCGAGGAGGGCGGAGAGTAATCATGTGCATTATAATTTGAGGTTTGGGGAGATTGGTGGAGAAAGACAAGGCCACTTGAAGACACTTTCACCCTCTTCCGACTGCAGTTTGCTTCTCTCCATTATGTTGAACAATGTAACCAGAGGCAGCGATGACCCCGCTGACATTCTGGGAAGCGTTGAGGTTTTAGCACAGCAAGGTTTATTTTTTACAACATGCATGAAAAGCTTTTCAAAATTGGCCTACATTTCCCCAGATTGCTGAGTGCTTTTTTTAATAGCCGTTTGT
Organism: Hoplostethus atlanticus; assembly: GCA_034670405.1. Lineage (NCBI taxonomy): Eukaryota > Metazoa > Chordata > Actinopteri > Trachichthyiformes > Trachichthyidae > Hoplostethus > Hoplostethus atlanticus. Next base: position 4,808,639 of record JAXDDX010000003.1, on the reverse strand, counting down.
TAAGTGGTATAGTTTGAATAGTTAGTACTCACAAGTCTGACAAAATCCAGAAAGTCAGATGTTTAAAAATATATATATTCTATTGTATTCTATTTGCTGCTCGGTCAAGGCCAGCTTAGCGTGTCATTTACCTTTGCAGCATGTTGGTGTGTGTGTGTGTGTTGGTGTGTGTGTGGTTGGTTGGGTGGGTGCGTGTCAGTGAGCATAGTGACATCGGAAGAGCATGTTGTTCCGCCAGCCTCAGGGTTCATAATAACACTGCATATTCTGCCGTGACGCATCGTTGTTGGCTCGTTATTTCGTGAAGTCGGACAAGGCCTGTAAGTGCACCCGTTGTTCGGAAGCCCACTTCTGTGCAGCTTGTTTATTTGTTGATCACAGGCTGGTGTTTCATGAAAGCCTGTGGGTGAACCGTTTCGATGGGGTGTCAACTTCTCCTGTAGAGCTCCCTCTGATAACCTATAAGTGTTGCTGTCAAATGTTGGCTTTAACCCCAGACACATTTTCTGACACTTGTATTGACTACGGCATCCAAATCCTATGCAACGCATTCAATGCATTCATTCTCTTTAGACTCCCTAAATAGTAATAGCTTGAAGATGGACTAGTTTTTGGAATGCACAAAGCACATACTTTTTTATATAATTGTAAAACAGGCAAAGCAATGGTAGATTTAATTTGAGATATTTACAGTTAAATTACGATGACAAATACAGAGAGACTTCAGGCCGACTGTCTGTCCTGAGTCAAATAAAGAAATAAAGAAAGAAACATACAAATAAATTAATAAATACAGATGGACAGATGGATGGATGGATGGATGGATGGATGGATGGATGGACAGATGGATGCATGGATAGATGGATGGATGACAGATGGATAGATGGATGGATGGATGGATGGATGGATGAATGGATGGATAGGTGGGTGGATGCATGGATGGATGGATGGATGCATGGATGGATGGATGGATGGATGGATGGATGGATGGACAGATGGATGCATGGATAGATGGATGGATGCATGGATGGACAGATGGACAGATGGACAGATGGATGGACAGATGGAGGACAGATGGATGCATGGATAGATGGATGGATGTATGTATGGATGGATGGATGGATGGATGCATGGATGGACAGATGGATGGACAGATGGATGCATGGATAGATGGATGGATGGATGGATGGATGGATGGATGGACAGATGGATGGACAGATGGATGCATGGATAGATGGATGATGACAGATGGATAGATGGATGGATGGATGGATAGAAGGATAGATGGATGGATGGATGGATGGATGGATGGATGGATGGAAGGATGGATGGATGGATGGACAGATGGATGGATGGATGGAAGGATAGATAGATGGATGGATGGATGGATGGATGGATGGATGGATGGATGGATGGATGGACAGATGGATGGACAGATGGATGCATGGCTAGATGGATGAATGCATGGATAGATGGATGGATGGACAGATGGATAGAAGGATTGATGGATGGATGGATGGATGGATAGATGGGTGTGACCCTGGACGACCAACTGTCGTTCTCGGCAAACATCGCATCAGTGACACGCTCCTGCAGATTCCTCCTCTACAACATCAGGAGGATTCGCCCCTTCCTCACTGACAAGGCAGCGCAGGTGCTCATCCAGGCTCTTGTCATCTCCCGCCTGGACTACTGCAACTCCCTCCTTGCTGGTGCCCCGGCGTCTGCCATCAGACCTCTGGAGCTTGTTCAGAAAGCTGCAGCTCGTCTGGTGTTCAACCGCCCCAAGTTCTCCCATACAACTACCCTTCTCCGTTCTCTACACTGGCTCCCTGTAGCGGCTCGCATCCAGTTCAAGACCCTGGTGCTAGCCTATAGGGCAGTGAAAGGAACAGCTCCTTCTTACCTCCAGGCTATGGTCAAGCCTTACACCCCCGCCCGACCACTTCGCTCTGCTGCCTCGAGGCGACTGGTTGCCCCGTCGCTCAGAGGGCCCTGCGGCCGATCTACACGGTCACGGCTCTTCTCTGTCCTGGCCCCGCAGTGGTGGAATGAACTCCCCACTGATGTCAGGACAGCTGAGTCGCTGCCCATCTTTCGCCGCAGGCTGAAAACCCACCTCTTCAGGAAACACTACCCTGACTCTTCCTCTTAGCCTTGCCTATTTGTCGTCAATTATGTGTCTGAGCTCTTGTTTATTGGCTCTTGTTCATTTGATACACTTATTTGTCTTAGCTCTTGCTTATTTGGTTCACTTATTTGTCTTAGCTCTTGTTTATTTGATTCTCTTATTTGTCTCATTTGTTTAAGATATAGTAGGTTGCTAACTTATTGCACTCTTACCTTAACACTAGTTATGCTCTTAGTTGCTTGTTTAGGAAGGAAATGCACTTACGATTTCTGGTGACTAGTAGTTTTCTTGCCTACCTATGTTGAATGCACTTATTGTAAGTCGCTTTGGATAAAAGCGTCTGCTAAATGACTGTAATGTAATGGATGGATGGATGGATGGATGGATAGATGGATGGATGGATGGATGGATGGATGGATGGATGGATAGATGGATGGATGGATGGATGGATGGAAGGATGGATGGATGGACAGATGGATAGAAGGATTGATGGATGGATGGATGGACGGATGGATGGATGGAAGGATAGATGGATAGATGGATGGATGGATGGATGGATGCATGGATGGACAGATGGATGGATGGATGGAAGGATAGATAGATGGATGGATGGATGGATGGATGGATGGACGTATGGATGGACAGATGGATGGACAGATGGATGCATGGCTAGATGGATGAATGCATGGATAGATGGATGGATGGACAGATGGATAGAAGGATTGATGGATGGATGGATGGATGGATAGATGGATGGATGGATGGATGGATGGAAGGATGGATGGATGGATGGATAGATGGATGGATGGATGGATGGATGGATGGATGGAACGGTGGAAGGATAGATAAAATGCCAGGATAGATTCTGCTCCCAATCCGGTCCTGTTAGTCTTCAGTTTTGTGGGTGTTTTTTTCCAGCGCCACTCTGTTTCTGCTTTCTTTACTCGGTTCCCCTCCAGTTCACTCAGTGTGAGGGGCTCTTACTTCCAGTTTGGCAGTGCCGTAAATTGTTTCTGTCAGCCTAGATAAACGGACCCATGGGTTTGTCCATCTCCCCTGCACACGTACGCACACCTTGACACACACTTGCACACATAGATGCACACACATGCACCCACAGACCCCCCCTCCCACACAGACACACACACACACACACAGCGTAGGTTCATAACCCTCCTCCACCAATCTCTGAACACATAGATTGACTGTAATCAACCATTTAAGGATTTACTCCTTTTTTTTTAAAGCTTGTTTACTTGTTTCATGTTGTTTCTTTCTTTTTGTGTTAATATTTCACTCCAACGCACGCTATCAAAAGGTTCACCTTATTACAGCAGATGAAGATGGAGGGTTTTTTATGCCTTGCCAGTGATGTGGGAATAAATGGCTAGACAAAACTGTAGGCGATCACAAATCATACATGTTAAAGTGTTGAGGTGGAAAAGGTTGTGAAATGGTTTTCACACATAGAGTTTTCATATGTGGCTGAAAGTTGAAAGTGGAAGTGGAAACCTGCTTCCTCACACCAAATAGGAAGCAATCAAGAAGGAAAAACACCAATAACATGTGATAAAACCCATGGTAGCTACTGCAGGAACTGCTGCAAGGAGAGAGCAAGGGGGAGAGAGAGAGAGAGAGAGAGAGAGAGAGAGACAGAGAGAGCATGAGAGAGAGAGAGAGAGAGCATGAGAAAATTTCCCAACTGAAAGTATCCATCAGTTCCATCATTTTCAACTGAAATTGATTTTCCTTGAACAAGGATATCATCTCGCTTCATGGTTTGTTGCCATAAACCATTGTGCACACCGATTCAGTTTTCCTCTGATACAGTGTGATAGTAATGATAATTATTTTTTTTATTTGTTGAGGGAGTTTTTTTATGTCATTTTTCTTGAGATGTAATTCAACCAGACGGTTTTGTTCCCTGTCGATTTGATATAATGAGACAGTATTTATGTTTTAGTGTTTAAAAACTGTAATCCTGCTGGTGTAGTAGTTTGATTCAATCCGATGCAGAATAAGGAAAACATAGTCTAAGAGTCTAAGTCTGGAAACACCAACAAACATATTTATAATGATCTTACAATACACACATACGAGCCCCTTACCATGGATGGATGGATGGATGGATGGATGGATGGACAGATGGACGGCGAAACGGATGGATGGATGGATGGATGGAAGGATGGATGGATGAACAAGCCAATAAAGGGAAGAAAGAGAGATGATGGATGCATGGATGGAAGGATGGATGGACGGATGGATGGATGGATGGATGGATGGACGGGTGGACGGATGGATTGACAGATGGATGGACGGATGGATGGATGGATGGATGGATGGAAGGATGGATGGACAGATGGATGGATGGATGGATCGACAGATGGATCGACAGATGGATGGGTACATGGACAGATGGACGGATGGATGGATAGATGGAAGGATGACAGATGGATGAATGAACAAGCCAATAAAGGGTAGAAAGAGAGATGGGTGGAGGGGTACATGCAGGCAGCAATATTGCTGTGTTTTCCTGATCTTCTCTTCTCAACACAACAAGGTTGGAGTTGATCGTCTCCCCCCTTAAATCCTCCCCCCCGAGCCCATTATTTCATGACTTCATGTTATATTGCTGATTTTTTACTTCCTAGTGTGTCGAATGAATGCAGGCAGTGTATTAATTAATGCTGAGTTTAAAAACATCGATGTTGGAAGAAAAGGGCCTCTAGCTGTAATGACAGCCAGAGGCCGGACGTCTTCTTCATCATCAGGTCCCTCGTCAACGCCGGTCACAGGAAGTAAATCCTGATGAGGCTGGAGTTTCTCACAGAACTAGCATATTAACACTTGTTTACTAGAAGCCTCAGAGCTGGGAATAATAGAGGTCGCCTCCGAAGAGGAAGTGCTAGCATGATAGCAAACAGTCGAAGGCACCCTGTTTGGTGAGAGTTGAAAGTACTGCTCGACGCGATGAGCAGCGCAGCCACTCTCTCTCTCTCACACACACACACACACACACACATAGACACTATCATCTGCTATAATACACACACACACACATCGTGTTTGCCTCTAGGTGTGCTGAGGCTGAGGCTGAGAGAGGGAGTGGTCTCTCCCGGAGAGCTTAGCTGGGCTAAGTGTAATTGCATAGGTGGATATGAGTCTAATAACGGTCTTAGAGAACCAAATTATTGCTATTTTGCCTGCGGAGATACTCCAGAGCAGCCTTTTCATGTAGCTGTTACGTTTTGTCTTGAGGGGGTACAAATCACATTTTCTGTCTGTCTCTGTCTGTTTGCCAGGTTCGCTGTGCCCTCCTCCACCCCCTCAGATAGAGACTCTGCTAATGCCGAGATGAGGTATGAATCTTATTACACTATATCCCAGAATAAGCGATCGTGAAAGAATTTCAAGGTTTCGCGTCGCCTTTCACATCCATCCCTTTGTCACCCGGCATAGTTCATCCTGTTATTCAACTAGTACTTTGTACAAAGAACTACTAGTACTGTGTTCATTTTTAGAATATAGCATTGCAAAATTATCATTACAGTGGCTACAAATCATCTCTTGCATTGCTTACAGAAGCTGATAAAGCACATTTTTGTATTATTATTATTGTTATTCGTGTATTATTTATATTATTAGCGCTGGTCCAAGACATTACATCGTTTGTCAACATCTCATTACTTACTTTTCCTCCATCACCAAAAATGCAGATGTCTTGCAGGACAAACAGTATCTGTTATTATTTGATGTCTATCAAGAAATAGTGTTTATTCTGTTCATCAAAGCCTCTCTGGACGTTCCTCCAACCAAATATCCTGCCTCAGATAGTTGACATATCTAGACGGTATCACAGATTGATTTGCAATAACTGCTACAGCGACTGATTTTGGAAGACGATACTGAACGGTCGTTGTCTTGGTCTGGTGTAAACAAGAGGAGGCGACCAGCTCCCATCTAATAATGTCACATAACACTACAGGAAGGTATTATCACAGAGTCATGGTTTATGAAAGCTGAATAATACATTGTCACACGATATCTACGTTGAACGATATCAACCAAGAATCAAATAATGTAGATTGTACTTCTGTCTACTGTAATACCCAGAATACTGTCAGTATTTCAATACGTGCTTGATATTCTGCTGCCAAGCACTAACGCTTTTAAATGCTGCTAAATTAAACATTACAGGGTTATCACCGCCGCGCCGTACCTTTGCGAGCATGCAACGCAGGACTCGACAAGCCCAGAGGAGCTGTGTGGGGAAAGAAGAAAAAAAAAAAAAAAAGCTTTAAATGTTTCCCAGTTTCACTTTTCAGGGGAGAGAATCGAGTCAGAGGTATTGACTTGTAACTGGGAGAGTGGAGGAGACCTAGGGGGCCACTTCTAATCCACACTGACCTACTCTTATCACGCACAGCCAAGGTCAAGAGTCTAATGAGGATGGGACGCCATTAGAGCAATTAGATGGAGCTACCTTGTTTCTGGGGCATGGGGAGCCATGGGAGAGGGGGGCGAGAGAGGGGCGAGAGAGGAGCAACACAACTACAGTAGCAGCCGGACCAGTGTTCTGCCCAGCAGCCAATTCTCTCTCTCTCTCTCTCTCTCTCTCTCTCTCTCTCTCGCTCTCTCTCTCTCAATCTCCCTCCGCCCCCCCTTCTTCTACATCTCAGCCAAACACATGCCAAGCATTCCAAGGCAACAGCACAGTGTTACAATAGTGACACTTGGTGGCAAAGATGCTCTCTGACACCGGCGTGGCTGCAGGCATTCGACATGAACAGGAGGCTTTGCAGTCTTTTTGCGATTGCAGCGATGCGGGACATCATTCGCACATTAACTACTAAATGTGGTACGTTGCAGGGGAGCACAACTCCAAGTTAATTCATTTGTTGTGTTTTTTTAAAGCCAAGAGCGGCGCAATCGGTATTCCTGAACACGAACGTCTCTCTCCAAAAGCCTAAAAAACATAAAACAAGACCTTTTTTTGTGTGATGTTATCAAAGCCCAACCTGGAGCAGCTCCACCGACAACAACCGAGAGACCAACGGTGCACTATTACAATATTTGTGTAAAGTTGTGCATCCAAATGATATATTTATATTATGGAGCTGTTATCAGGTCCAAACCAGGTTTCATACCTTTTGGTCCCCACAAAATGATCCTGTAAAAACACTTTGTGGTTATTTGGTGGTGTGACATCACAGATTATAGGTGGAGGCAGAGGCATGTTTCCTGTTTCTGGCCATGGGAGACAGTAGCAGGATACTAATGCAGACAAAACTGTCCTAGAGCACAAGAATAAAATTGCAATCTAAAATTCTGTATTTTCTACCTTTGGTTGTAGTTCTCTGATGGGAGCCCCGGGAGCCCCTGGTTTCCAGGCACTGTCCAGAGAATGGAGTCCTGTAAGCGATTGGTCCACCTGGACAGGAAGCTGGATTGGTCCGGAATTACTGACGCTTTACACAGGAAATGATCGAGCACGCTATTGTTCTTCTTTTGAAATCATGCAACAGATTGCAGATCTCATTGGTGGAGTTTAACCTGAGTGGGCGGAGCCAAAGCATCAGTTTCTCTGGCTAAGTAGCAGAAGCCCAGTGACAAAGGCGAAGGGTAAGAGAGCAAGCAGGTAATGTTAAGAAGCATAGCGCCCTTTAATTGAAAAGGTTTAATCTAGTCTGTGATAATCAGACTCTTGTGGCCATCTCTAAACTAGTGTGTGGAGGCTGGTGGGGAGGCAGCATCAATTCAAGGGACCGATATTGCAGAACAAGTCAGAATTGAGAAAAGCTAGCCCTGTCAGAGGGCTGAGCCAGACTCACTGGAGGTAGTGGTGGAGAAAAGGATGCTTGCAGCCTGCTATTACGGACAATGTCCTCCACCCTCTCGACGACTAAATGTCAACGCCACGGAGAACTTTGAGTCGCCGGCTCTTTCCACTGAGGCGTGCCAAGAAGCACTTCAGGAGTTCATCCGACTGCCACCCACTTCTACACTGCCTCCTCCCACAGCAGCATCAGCCACCAGCCATTTGTTTCCCTTTATCTACTTGCCTGCAGTCTGTCATTTACTTATTTCTCCCGTGGGCTGCCAAGAGATTTCAAATTCCCTCATACACATGCAGGTGGATGCACAGAGGCACCCCGCCCCCCAAACACATGAATACAAACACGTAGTTCTGGCGCCAGCTCTTCAACTTCATGTACTGTGATGTACTTGTTCTACCTCCTTTTGAATGTCACATGTTGTATGCTTTTCTTTTATCTGTGCTCGTTCTCCTTCAAGCACTTGGTGACAGACGTGTTTGTTAACATGGATACAGAAATAAATGTGACTTGATCGGTCACAACATTAGCCTTAGCCAGATGGGAGAGCTGTTTTCATGTACACATGGCCCAGCTTTCTCTCTCCTCCCTCCCCAACCTTCGCTGGCAAAGAGGAGCTGAGCACCGTCTGTCAACAACTCTGAAGATTTGTTAATTTGTAGATATCACTGTGAAATATGTCAAAGTGTGAATAAACCAGACCAGAGGAGTCCCATATAGTTTAGTGCTTCTTTGAATCTTGACTATGCTTTACACTATGCTTTCCCTCGGTGTAGCCAAATGTCTGAAAGGTATTTATTACATGTTGCCAGCCTGTGGCATCTCAAACCAGGTTCCAGGCCAACCGGCCAACCGGCTGCACCACAAATGGCAGATGACAGACACTGAAGCAGAGAGCACCAATGGCACACAGACAATGGGGAGGCTTTCCAGCCTCAAACACCAGCAGCGTGCAGGGGAAGTGATATGGATTTCACACGGATGCAATGGCTTCGTCTCTTTTCACATTAAACACAATCTGGACTTTGTAGAAATAACATTACTACTACTACTACTACTACTACTATTACTACTACTACTACTACTATTACTACTACTACTACTACTACTACTACTACTACTGCTACTGCTACTGCTACTGCTATTACTACTAGTGCTACTGCTACTACTGTTAGGCTACTGCTACTACTACTACTGCTACTACTATTACTATTGCTACTACTAGTACTGCTACTACTATAACTATTACTACTACTACTGCTACTGCCACTACTACTACTACTGCTACTACTATTATTACTACTACTATTACTACTACTACTACCTTGCAATAGTAAGGATTTCTTTATCTGTGGATGTTTTGCGGTGAAAGTGATATTTTGAGTTTGAACATTTACATTATTTAGTGCAATACCTTCATGGTCAGCCTCAGAAATCCGCTTGCCTTGGGACCTGTAGTCAGCACCATTTTGTCATGTTCATTTTGAAATCTTCTTCTGAAAACCACGCTCTAACACATTTGCTGGGGAACAAATCCTGAATGCCAATGGTGCCAGAAGCTCCCCAGGGCAGCGGATGCTGAAGGTTGACTGCCTCTTAACATCTGTGGAGGTGTGCCTGCTGAACACGTTCCACCGAGCTGAAGCATCACTTTCATGTTAGCTATTGTTACATTGAGGTTTGCATTCACATTTAGGCAGCTCAGCTGACACTCTCACGCAGAGCATCTTACAACGGGCGTGTCACAGCAGAATCGGCGTGGATCGCTTTCCTAGACATTATTACCAGCAACCAGCAGCAAGCCGTACCCTGACAGTAGATGTAAGAAGTTATTCCTGTGACACCAGAAAGATCATGTATGGTGGAGAATTGCTGATGAGAAAAAGTAGAAGGGATTTTTTTGTTGTCGCCTATCAATGCGCCTCAGAGACAGTCAGCTGTGTTCAGAGCAACATTTGCCGTAGCCAGCTGGCCACGGGCAGTTAATCTAGCAGCGGTGTCTCTCTCCAGTTCATCGGTGTTGGCCTTTGCCACTCAACAGCGCTGGCCCCGTGCATGCTTTGGCAATGACTCAACCCTCATCCCACAATGTTACACTTCACAAATTAACATTTTATATGACGGCAACGCAGTGAAGGTGCGTGAGAAAACTTGCCAGCACAGAAATGAGGCAAGCTGGAACTGAATGTGCTGCTAACTCTCTCTCTTTCTCTCTCTCTCTCTCTCTCTCTCTCTCTCTCTCTCTCTCTCTCTCTCCCTCTCCCTCTCTCTCTCTCTGTCCCACTGCAACCTTGAACCAGTTTGTTAGCCTCCCAAATGAACAACAACGGTGTTGAGATTTGAATAGCATAAATAAATGAGTGAGCAAACAAACCAACACAAGGCCGACGCCACTGTAGTGGCAATCTAGGGCTTGCACTCCCTGTGTAATGATCTGCAAATAGCTGGCCGCTGAGATAAAATTCAATTGGAGCCTACAAACCGCCAATGTCGGCCACATGGCAAATAGGCTGTTATAATTTTAACCAAGAGATTTGCCATGCACCTGGTAGGATCCAAACACTACAAGTCAATTGGACCACTCGGCAATGTTATAAAAGTACTAAATGTCGCCCCGTACTTTGCCTCCCTGCTAAAACAGTCTCGTCACTAAAGCTGTAGCCTAACTACAGACAACACATTTCCAGGGTTAAATAGAACTGTAATATTTTACATTTAGTGAAGACATCAGAGTAATCACATTACAGATGATTTTCAGATAATAGGTGATTGTTTGCTGGATTACCCAAAACCATGAGAGAACCGTGACTATGAACTAAAACCATGAAGAATCTATAAATGATCACAATTGGTTCATTTAACTTCTTTTTCTGTGGATTTTGGCACAAATGTGATCAAAATATAGACAAACACAGTTACATGATTGGAGGTGGATCAGGTAATCTGTAATCTGTAATGATTACATTTTGAAAGTATCCCTTCCTGCTTTATTCTGCTTGTTATTATTATTTCTGTGTCATTTGCTTTTAAGACATGGAGCTCTGTATGGCTGTCACTGTGGTGCACGTCCAACCCGGTGATGCATTTAGAGCATTTAGAGAACAAACACCGAGCCTTAATGGATGTCACACACAAGAGATACAGCGAAGGAAGGAAATGGCTCCTCTCATATGGGTGATAGCTAAAAAGGTATATAGGGAAGATTGATTGTAGATATACGGCCAGAATACTGAAATAAGATAAGAACCTAACAATAGTTATATCACAGCAGGATCCACAATGCATTGCACTACGCCCCATAGTGTAAAACATTGTTCCGACTACTGGTTTGGTCTTTGTATTGAAAGGTAACGTCTGAAAACAGTTATTTTGTGGATTTATTGCTCTTTTCTTTCTCTTTGTTCTGTTTTTATTTACACGGCGCCAGAGAAAATACGATTTAATATCATTCAAAGTGAAAGGACGTACGACATGATAATGGATATTTGGCAACGGGAATCACACTATGAATATAGCTGTCATTCATTTCATCATTTTCATTATCTGCTGCTTATGACTCATCATTTCCCACAGAGCTCTGTGAAAGGACGTCGCTTTTATACTCAGTAGAATACCAAGAGAGGAATGAACACCAGCATGTATTTCAGACTTACTGTACATACAATTTGAAGTACTTTTGAAACTGCATGGGGTTTGTGGTATGGAAGTGCTTTTATGGTGGAATTATTTATTCAGCATGAAGAATGGAGGGGAAAACTGTGGGTACAAGTTACAAGGAAATGGGAGAAAAAAAACTACCTAAATTGGAGCTAGAAAAGGTTTTCTCTCAAAAGGCAAAGCATCGTGTAATTGATTATCTCAAACATGAGCTGGGATATGTATTTAACAACACATTTTAAAAAAGTGTCAGCAGAGTTTTGAGTCTTTTTTGCTGTCGCTCAGCAGCAGGTGTGACCAGTCTGCGTCATAACTGAGTTCAGAGTGAGACAGGCGTCATGGAGGCAGGTATCTGTGGCAGATTCCCAATGACTCTTTTGGTTTTGTGCCAAAAACACACGAAAATTTACCCTTTCCAGTCGTCATGTAGTTGTTAAAAGAACCAGAACTAGTTTGTTCAAGTACAAGCAGCTGCCATTACTTTGGTTCATACCACCAGTGCCTGTGTGCAGATCGGTAATAACCCCGTAACCTTGCTTGCCAACCCTCCTGATTTCCCCGGGAGACTTCTGATTTCCATGCCCCTCTCCTCCCGTGGTGTAATTTCTCCCACTTTTCTCCCATATGTTGATCAAATTTCAAAATCTGCTTGTTGTATTAAGCCATGGGGGCGTGTCTGTAAATAATGCAGGTCATAGCCAGGGGGCGTGGTTTTCATTTTGGAGTTTGGTTTGCTTGGAGAAAGATAGCATGGTCATATATAATGTTTGACCACTTCACAGCATCAAGCAAAGTTTTGTTTTCATTCGTTCATAATAAGAATTTACAACTCTGTTTTGTGCACCTTTTTTTCTGTGGACTTCAATAAATTAATTATTTTTTACAACGACTCTTGGAAGCAAAGTGAAGCGCATTCTCCTCACCACGGACTCTACCTTCTCACGGCTTTGTGACCGGAAAAGCCGATACACTGCTCATTTACTATATTTGTTAAAAAAAGAGTAACACGAAAAGTCTCGGCCCTACACTATCACCGCTGTCGCTGTTGTGCTCTTACAAGAAATTAAATTTGACCTTTCACTCCGACCTTTCAGTGGAAGGGCTCACAGTGTGGGTGCAGGTTGAAAAGTATGTGAGTCTATTTACAGGGAAATGTGAGAAATTATGCAGCAACACCAAATCCTGTTGGTGAAAAAAATGGAAAAAAACTGTATCAACAAAAGTTTGACCTGACATGTACTTTCAGAGTAACCCTGTGTGAATAATAACTGGAAGATGAGACAAGACACGACCAGATGAAACCGTGTCGAGACCCGTGGGGAAAATCCAGGTCGTTGCAGGAGCAAAAGTAATAGGACTCAGCGGGAAAAATGGCATAGAATAGAAAAATATCCAATAAAAACAGTAAACAACCTCATGAAACAATAAAGAATAGATAGACAGACAGACAGACAGACAGACAAACAGGCAGGCAGGCAGACAGACAGACAGACAGACAGACAGACAGACAGACAGGCAGGCAGGCAGGCAGGCAGGCAGGCAGGCAGGCAGGCAGGCAGACAGACAGACAGACAGGCAGGCAGACAGACAGACAGACAGACAGATAGATAGATAGACAGATAGATAGATAGATAGATAGATAGATACATACATACATACATAGATAGATAGATAGATAGATAGATAGATAGATAGATAGATAGATAGATAGATAGATAGATAGCAGAATCGCCATAAAGAAGTTAAAGAATATTCTCTCTATCATCCCATATGTGTAGAGCTTCAAAGTTAAAGCCCTGATCAGCTCCTTTGAGCTGTCTGTCAAACTGTCAGACACTCAAATGTGACAGTCCTTCTCCGTCTCCGTTAATCTTAACAAACATAAAGCCGCCTGTCATTAATCCCCTCGTCTTTCTTCACTCACTTAGATCAATGTTTCCTTTTCCACACCAAAGATAGTAATTAATCCCAAATCCAGACGAGCCTCCAGGCATGACTATTTGTCAAAGACCCTAATCAATGCCTCTGCCCATTCTTCTGGGTTCAGACGATGAGTAGCCATTCTTTTGGATCGTGTTTTACATTCTGTTGGGGGGAAATCAATAAATCTTATTAAATAAGAACCACATAATTAATGCTCAGGCACAATCCTGCATGGACATCTGAACTGATCTGAAAACTCATAAAGAGGTCTGCTTCTCATTGTGCCTAATGCAATAGGATTATTTCAGCAATAAATGGTCAATACTTGTGTTCTTGCTCTTCATTGCTCCTTAATTGTCTATTAATGATAATTAATCTCGGAAAAACAATAGTAATGGATGTTACTGCTGATGAAACCTATCTGGTTAGAGTCAAATGTAAGATGGGCGATGCAAGAGTGGGCTTGACGCAACAGATAGGGAAAAGACTGAAGGAGTGAAGGGGCCGCTGCCTATTTATCAAGAGTAAGGTGCATGAAATTGGCTCTTAACCTCTCAGTTAGGAGGTTTAATTAGAAATCATGCTTTTGCTAAGGGAGCGGACGAGGAGGAGAGTTGTCCAAACAGGGTGATAAATGACTTGTGGGACATGAGGCTTCGGAGGGACGGGAAGAGACGGGCTGGTAAAAGTGAAATGTAGGTGACAGCTCCAGTCGCCACAGGAGGCGGGAGGAGCGCGGGAGGAGCCGGGCGGGAGATTGCGGCTGAACTGCAAAGCCACACCTCAAGAGCTGCGAGGGCTGCTAGCAACAAGGGTCAGGGCAGTGTGGTAGACAGGGGCCGGATCAGGAGGAAGGACAGGGTGACAGCAGGCCGACCTCACTTCTAAATATGTGATCACAACAAATAGCCCGTGGGGCTCCCAGCTAGAAGGTCAAAGTCGTGACTCACAACATCCTGATTTTAATCAGATTCTGGAGTCCTAAAGTCAAGTCAATGTAAGTCTATGTCTATGTGTATTTGTTAGGAAAAACACGCTGAATCTACTGTCAGGATACCTGTAATACACACAAGAGTAGAGGTCCTGTAGCTCAGTGAGTTGCCAGGGCTAAGGGTTTGATTTCCACCGGGCCACCCGTGTTAAATAATGTAGCACTGTAAGGTGCTTTGGACTCTGAATCAAATGTATGTAATGTTTTAAAATTTTAGGGACCTTAAGGTGCTTGAGCATGATATTAAAATATCAAAATATTCAAGCAGTTGTACCAGTTACATTAACAAATCACACTTATCTCCAAAATGCCAGTAATTAGATGGACATTGTCCAAGGTCTTTAAGAAGTATTGAAGATCGTTAATCAATAAAAATGTCTTAAATCTATTGAATCAAAACATAAACAACGGTGTTACAACAGGGAGCACCATGCAGTTCTGCAGTATGGATTAGGACTGTGCTGTACAAATTGCAGATGAAGGAGAATAAAGTTAGTGTGTTTACTTGCTGTTAAAATGTCCTCCATCCATCCAGTTATTTCTGTTTGATCGTGTTAGTTGACATTTATAACACACCACCTAAACTGTTTCAGCACCTTAAACTGTTTCAGCCGAATCAGGTCCCAACCTTACCTGCAGGGTGGAGTTTGTTACAGAAACTCAGCATGAAGCGAAAGAGTCAAAAGGGAACAAATGCTGCAGTTCGGCCCCTAGCCAAACCAAAACTCAGGGCTGGGATGTAGAGCCCTTAAAACCCTCCACATACAGCCGGCTCACGTCACACTACGGAGCCCCTTAAGGGTCATGGTGGGGATTTTTTTTTTTTCTTTTGCGTTCCCTCGCAATAAGCTTTACATAAAACGATGAGCGGTGATAGCCAACGGGTTAAACGGGCCCTGGAGTAGGTGGTCGAGTCTGTTCCCCGTCGGCAGGCTATGTGTTTCCCCTGAACCTGAACCTGAACCCATTCTCCTTCCTATCCCCAACCAGCTTAATCTGACCCCAACCGGACCACAACCCTAACCAATTATCTCGGTCTTCTCCCGAGTCTTGGAATCTATCCAACCCAGTTTTAGACTGTTTCAGTCCTGTGTTCACATCTGCCATTTCGTTATTGCTGCATCTAAACTTTTAATTATAGTAACTTACAAGCAAGCACTGTCAATCAGCGGGCTTTGGGTTAGCCCATTAGAAGTTGCGAGGGAATGCAAAAGTATTGCGAGGTAACGCAAAAGTAGCAAAAAAAAAAGACGTAAGGGGCTCCGTATCACACAGACCCTATATATATAGACCCTCTATAGTGAGAGATTCTGGGGTAGATGGGTAGATGAGAGTAGTAGCTCAAAGTGTGGCAGGTAACAGGACTGGGGTGTTTTTTTGTTTGGAGTAACCAATGATTGTTTTTACAAGTCAACCATCTCCGGTCCACGACGAGAGATGAAACTGGTCTTTGACACAATCTGGGTCATATGAAAAGCCTGGTGATTGTGGGCAGACATACAGGATTTTAAAATGGTGTGGCAATTTAAATGACTTTTGTAGCATTCTTACATATCTAAAAGAGATGCACTGGCAGTTTGACAGCACATTTTGATTTAGAGCGAGACAGTTTGAAGTGAAATACCAAAAAGTAGCAACCATTTTCAACGCCTGCTCCATCCATTGACTTGACGAAGATTTCTCGATTCATTTTCAATTGAGTTCTCTGTTGTGCCACATGTGAGATTTGGATCTGTAAATAGATATTTGGTAAAAAAACATGCTGTAAATATCATAATCCACAGCTGGTTCTGCAGCCCTGTAATTCTCTTCCAACCTGCTTAATTCAACGGCCTCAAAAAAAAAATGGCTTGGCGTGCTTCATCATTTAGCAGAGGGACATATCCTTGAATCAATGCCAAACAATAATCTATGAGTTTCACATCAAGCAGCGCCTCCAGCAGATAACTGCGAGGCAGGAACAACGGAGAGGCAAGCCAGTGATTTTGATATAAATATCTGACTCCCTGCACCTTACCACTTTCTAATTATATTAGGATTAATTGGCTGGGGTCTGAGGGACTCCAGTTACTGCTGTTAGAGTATTAATGCACAGCGCACCTTGTTGGATAGGCCCCGGACTCCCATGAAAAGTCCTGTTAATTAGGCCTGTGGTGAGGTGTGATAAAAAGGGACCAGTACATAAACAAGCCCCAGCAGAGAGGCGATGCTGAGGTCGCCCGCTACTGGACCCCCGACAGCCACCTCCTGTATCACACCGGGCCACATGCTGCTCCTCCGTCTCAAAGGACGGGCTGCCAGGGAAACTTTTCACCGCAGAAGAGCTCTAGCCTCTCTCCTAATCTCATACCTGTCCAATTGATTTAGCTGGAAGAACATCCCGTCCCCCCCCCACCACCCCCGACCCCTCACCGCTCCCGATGTGTATCCACACACCGCGGAGATCTAATGCCCGTTGTAAAGTCAAACATCAGCAAGGCACATGGAGATTTTTAATGAGACTTCCATGCTCATTTCACGCTCAATATGTGTCTTTTTTCCCCCCTCTAATGTTCTACGGCCTCCACCTTCGCTTAACTGAGAGTGAAGCTCTTAACATCAATCAGCCGCTAGCCCCGGTGGACTGAGACAGTGCCATGCTGGGCTCTGTGTGTTGAAAGATAGAGCCGCTGTGCCCTCGGGTTACCTTTACTCTTCCAGTTTGGCACTCCCGATATTTACCTGCCGTAGAGAAAAATTCAGAAATGCACGGGAGTTTAAAGTGGGAGTTGGACTTTGGAAATCCACGCTTGTCAACAAAAATTGTTGCTCACAAAATGCCGCTTCTTAACGCAAACGCCTTTCAAACACAGTCAAGGTAAAATGTTTTTAAAGATTTATTATCTGGTCCAAAGTAAAGTTGTCGTAATGCATCAAATCACTCAGCAGCAAAACAGTTTGAGCAAAATTACATTTACACTTTAGACACTTAGCTGACACCCCCATCCAGAGCGACTTCACTTCAACAGCAGGATAATGCCGGATCGCCAGTCCTGGATTGCTTCGTTATAGGAATGCTGCAAGTCCAATGAGGACGGAGAAAAGAGAACGACAGGAAGTTTTCATTATCGCTGTGTGTCTACGCTAAGTGATGTTTGCTGTTATGAAATAGCTCCAGGGTGAAGACCTCCAGGTTTCTGTGATGGAGAGTTATTATACACAGACACGTGTAGGAGAAACTCACTACACAAGACACACTCCCTCTTTGATAGTAGCTGTATAGCATTCCTGTAAAATGAAAGATGCTATTTTTCAAAATCTTTATTTATCCAGACTGAGCACACATGCTCTGGGCGGCTTCACTGGAGCCGCGGGGGGAAGTTGAGTGTCTTGCTCAAGGACACCTCGACAGTATTTGTGGGGAGAATGTGCTCATTCACTTTCCCCCGCTTACATTCTCCGCCAGACAGGGCTGGGATACGAACCAGGAGCCCCGAAGGTCACGAGCCCACTTCTCCAACCTCTGTGCTCATTTCTCTTACCTTGGAACGATGATTCAAAGATCCTCCGAGCACTTTCAGTAAACTGAATTACCCAAGACACTCGCTCCGGTTTGTCAGATGTTACCATCTTTTTTATTCTGGACTAGTTCTTCATGTTCTTCCTGTTATTACCTCTTCACTGATTTCATTCTTTATATTTGCATTAATTTTGCTGCAAAGTTGAAGGTGAAATCTCATCCACTTGGTACATTCCAGGGTTAACATATTGAATTCAACACCAGAATGCTCTGAATAGTTTTTGGAATATCTCCATGAATTTCTTGCAATTTGCAATTGGTGGCAAGTTTTGTCAAAGCCGCCCCCCGAAGAAATGATTCGGCGTCCGTGTTCCAGGTGGTTGTGTTTGGTTAATTTACACACACAAATCTCCCTCGGACACATCGTCGGTGATTTAACCTGGGGTTGCTGGGTGTTTCAGATCTTCCAGACAGCCTCACCCAAGGCGGACCGACTGGGGGTAATCAGCCCCCTGCTGGTTTCCATATAACATGCCCAGTCCACTGATTGCTCCTCTTGAACCACAAGACATTTCGAGTCCCTCTGCGGCGGTTCTGATGGCCCTCCTCCTGTGCAAACTTGCGATGCCAGGAGAATGTAGGCTTTCTTTTTAACATCTCCTATGTCATTACGCCTATCAGTATTTAATGTACGATTTATTCTTATTATTATTTCTATTTAACATTTGATCCCTTGAAGCTGATGAAATAGGATGCTATCTTCAAGGTCACCAAATGACTGGAAAACCACCATGTATTTTTAACGTGCATTACATGTTGCTTTTTTGTTTCGACTTGTTTTGATTTTGTCGCAGCTTTCAAATTTGGTCAGGCAAGCTCCGTGACTAGATTGTTGGTTTTCCTACCAGTCAGAGGGTAAATGGGGTAAATGGGGTAATGTCTGAGTGGTGTTCCTCTTCCACAGGCTCGCCCCCGGGGGGAAGTGCCCTGCTCCCTCTCCTGTCCGTTCTCTACACTGATGATTACAGGCCTCATTATCAGGGGAGGCACATCCTGAAATCCGCTGCCGGTTGCAAGCTCACGAGACAGAGCACGGGTCTGCGGTTGAGGGGTTTGTGCAGCGGTGGAGTATTCCTGCACCCTCATGTGTCCAAAAACAAAAGACAGGGCAAAAGGTTTTATGGAAGAAAGCTCTACCGCCATCTGCAACTATTATCAGTGATCAGAATATTTCATTTGTGGAGAGGTGCAAGTATTATTTGTAGGAAGGGCCAAAAATGTGTTTTTGTTTTTGAATTGTTTTTAAAGTCAACATGAGGGGCATTTTGTGAGCGTCTTGCTTCTGTAATTCGATGTATTTCTGGTCGAAACAGACGGTTGTGGAATTCATAACATGGTGAGGGATTGTGAAAAAGTGTGTGTGTGTGTGTGTGTGTGTGAGGCGGTGGGGTGGGGTGGTGGTGGGGTGGTGGAGAGTATACTAGCAAACATGGGAAGTCACTCAGCAGAACTGGATACAAGCCTGAATTCCATTATAGAGGACCACTTGCCTCCATCACCCCTGTTATTGGAGCAGGCAGTGGACGAGTGCAGGGAGTGGAGGAGGAAGAGGAAGAAAAGAGGAAGATGGTGGTGTGGGTTGGGTTGGGCTGTTCAAGAATTTATGATTGATTGCAATTGTTATGTACACCTACTGGAACATGATGCAGCAACCACTAAAAATGTGCCATCTTCCAGAAAATAAAACATTTTTGTATACGTAGACATGGGAAAGTAGCTCTCAAGGTGAAAAGGTCATTTTTCACTTCATTGTGTCTTTAATGTGAAAGATGATATCTCTGCTCTACACGTCTTTTATGCAATCAATGCTCACGTTCTCTGGAGTGGCCTGGTTGGAAAGCCTGATCATGAAAAATAAAAAACAACTATACAGCATTATGAAAGTATCAAAAAAGGTCATGGCCACCCAGCAGACCATCCACACTGGTGTGTGTGTGTGTGTGTGTGTGTGTGTGTGTGTGTGTGTGTGTGTAAGACAAGTCTGCAAAGCGTAGAGCATCACAGACTGGCCTATAGTCAGCCTGTGGGGAGAACTGGAGCCACTCCCTTCAGGTTGAGGTTGAGCTACATCAAACAGGTAGAAGTTTTAGTTTAAAGTAAAAGTAAAACGTGCTCAACAGATTTACACCGTTCATTTGTTGTGTCTTCATTTATTTAATGTGTGTTCTGTCTATTGGGAGTATATGTTATGTATAAAACGTCTTGTACTTGAATAACAGACACATGAAGGCTGTTTGAGAATACGTTTCAACGATGAAGTGGTGAAAGAATTTGTCATCACTTAAGGTATTACATCCATCAAGTCTGACCTCAGAATACAGACAAGTCAGAGACAGACATTGACAGGAACTGTCTGCAACACCCAGATGTGGATGCAGTCAGTTTTAGCCAGGATAGTCTTGCTGCATCAATAGTCCGAGCTCATTTAAACCTCATAGTAAAGCAGAGGGGATTGTGGATGTGTCTCTACATGGACCTCTTCACCATCACCCTCCAGCTTTGATGTCCTGTTTGGTGCCAGCAGGCTTGATCTGCTGCAGGGGTGGGGCTTATTCCTTTTGAACAGATTGCAATTGGCAATCAAAGTTACCCATTATACTATAGTGCTGACCTAAAGTATGAACTTGTGCTGACGGGTTTATGCCTTAATATGAGGGTATGATTTGTTGCACCATCTCCAGGATGTAGACTAGCCATGCTAAGGCAGTTATAGAGCTGATGAGGTGAAATAACATGGTGAGAATATAGCAGACTGACCAAATAACTACTGAACAATGTTGGGTTGTGTTGAATATGCTGAGCCCTACAATCAATACAATCTATACCGAGTGATCTATAACACCTGCTCAATACTGCATAAGGGGCATAAAGGGTGAGAGAGCCATTGGGTGGTCTTTGAAGTGGTGTTTCTGCACTGCACTTCCCAGAGATCACGTCTCAATCAAACACTGTCACGTCTTTTTCCTTGGAGTTTCTGTTGAAGAAGTTTGAGTTTCTGTAGGTGGCGCTGTTTGCTTTGTCAGCACTTCCAGTTCTGCTACTAGAAATGTAAAACGCATCACTTCCTGTGTGCCAGAGGGGTAAATAGTTTAAACAAGATTTGTTATTGATGTTATTGATATTGATGGTTGAGACATTAAGGGAGGGAAACAATCATAAGAAGGTATTAGCTGTGGATTATTCTCTATTATCATCATAGATCACAATCGGTTCATAATAATAAAATAATACTAACTTTATTTATACAGCACTTTTCAAAACAAAGGTACAAAGTGCTTTATAGAGACATGGAAGTAAAACAGAGGCAATGAAATCAGGCAAAAGCACAGAAATGAAAAATAAAAAGGCAGAAAAAGCAATTCGACCAAAACCGATAAAAGTCAGTAAACACAACAACAAACAATTACAACAAAGCCGAACAAAAGCGGAGCCAAATACGACACAGAAGAAATAAGAGCAATAAACACCACAACTGGAGGGTGAAATAAAACATTTATAAAAAGGATTTTCTATAAGAAAAAAAAAAAGCCCACAGCTGATAAACTTAGCTGGTGCTCCTTTACAATAAGCTGCACACGTGTCAGGCCCGCGACTTTAGTCTCTGCTGTAGGTGTTGTTATAAATACGTTCAGGAAAAAGATATGCTCGGCACCTGGAAGCCAAATCAGCGTTGAAGGTTAAAAAATGTTGAGCCTCATTTTACTTTCAATTACCACACAGTCAGATTGCAAACTGGAAAAGCCACTGATTGAACGGAGTAATGCCCCTCTTGTTTGTGAGCAGTAAAATCCACAGCATCCATTATCACATCCATCAGCATCACTCATTATATCAAATGTGAGTATACTCAGTTGATATTTTTATCACAGGGTGCACACTGTTTTCCATATATCCTGGATGGCATGTCAGATTTGTGCAGCATCACATTGTAACTTGATTTATTTTGCCCAAAGATTGAAAACACACATGTAAACAAACCTCCTGTGAAGCAGTAATACACCAGTTGTTTCAAGAGCTCTGCTATTCATTTTCAAAGTGGAAAAGCTCTGATGGGATTACCGTTTTGTTTACATTTGGATCAAAGAACTGGAGCCTTTTAAAAGAGTCCCTTGTTCTCCCTCAGTGCACAATTTCTGTCAAGATAATATCCTTTACTGTTCAGGTACGAAATCCATTTAATATTTTGTTCTCTTGTTTGTCTGTTGACATAAATCATGGGGTATAATAATAAACCTGCAATCTGGAAGACGGCAGTGTATTTTTATTTTTTATTTTTTACTTTTAAAATAAGTAATGTTAATAAAGAAAACACTACAGAGTGAATACCCCACCTTTCCCATTTCATAAGAAAAGATATTTTTGGGATATTTTCCTTTGCATTGAGTACTATTCATGACATTCACCATTCAACATTCCTTTTCACATCCTCCTTTCAGTGTGGTTTTCTCTTATTAAAGGCACCACAAACCGTTCTGCATTGTCATCCGCATTGTGATTCAAATTCCAGTCCTCAATAGGTGTCAACGCCTGGAGATATTTCAGGAGCTCAAGAGTTCATTGGTTTCTGTTACTTCAGTGCTACGACAGGAATGGTGTCTCAAAATGAAGCTCTTACAAATTTAATTGACATTACAAATTAGCATGTTTGTAGATCGTGACACTCAATATATCTATGTATAATTAATCTATAATATATATTTTTTATAATATAAAACTATACAGAGCTCATATCACATGCCCATAGAGCCCATTTTGATATCTGACTTCTCTCACATCTGAATTAAATATTTGACTCTACATTTTTAATATTAAGTCATAAAATGTGAGAGTCAAAAGGATTCTTCTAATAATGGAAAAGATCATATTGAACCAAACCCCTCGTTTTCAGTTCCCTCGTATACAAGCTGTGCATGCTGACCAACCATGTAGAAATGAGAGGATTGACTTGAACATCTAAGCGGTGGCAGAACATCTTAGTTGCTACTTGAGTTCACTCGCTTCGCTTCTGTTAAATTGAAGTAATTCTCCCGTCAGTCAGCAAGAGGCCAGAGTGGTCTGGTAAATAGGAGACGGTGGTAAATAAGAGACAAGTCTGCAGTGAACTCACCGTCACCACCCAATCAGGTTGTTTAGCCTAGTGACCAGCTAGTTAGCTTACGTTAGTTTAACTTATACCTGACTCTTAAATGGCAGCACAACTAATAGTAATTCACTAATAAATTAAATTACTAATAAAACTAATAATTTAAATTACTAATAAAACTAATACATTAAATTACTAATAAAACTAATAAATGTAATTACTAATAAAACTAATAATTTAAATTACTAATAAAACTAATACATTTAATCACTAATAAAACTAATTAATTTAATTACTAATAAATAGTTAATTTGCCACCAATGTCAAGGGTTGTGATTAGCAAAACCTAAAAAAAAACTAAATGTACTTCATGGTGCATAGGATCAGATTCTTAAAAAACAAATCTACATTAAAAAAAAACTATGCGTCCCTATGCAGCGAGGACGTATATAGAGCAAAAGGTAGGGTATGCTGCCCTACAACGGCTAACGGCAGCAACTACTTTTTGTGTTTATAAAGGTCAAAGGTCATGACTAGGCTTTAGGTTTAATATCAACAAACATTATACGCCCCCTAGATGATATACTATCTACTTCTGTACCAACAGAAATCATAGAGCAGTATGGATTTGGCAAAGTTAGTATTATTTCTGCTTTTTCCTCAACTTGGATTAATAAAAGTTCATTTTAATCATTTTAAAAATCCATTCAGATTCACATGAAAGGTTTTTCGAAGGAGATGGCGATGATTATTGATTATCATGAAGCAAGAAGAGGAGATGGCTGATCTGATGATCTTTGGCATTTAGACAGAAATGACCAGTCGGTGAACCTGGACAGAGTCGGGATGCCCTTTGGAGGCTCCCAGACAGACGTGGGCACTCTTAAGCCTCCCTCTGTCTATGTGCATCACTGTATGTGGATGTGACTGCATGTACATAGTCTGATGGTGGAGTTTCTACATCAGTGGATCTTTCAAGGACGGCTGAACACAGTTTCAGTACTTTGTATACATGCCGCCTCCTATTTATTGTTGTATTTGAAAATAAATGATTATAATCCATGGCCTCGATTGATTTGTGTTGTATGTGTGTGTTGTGTACATACTGTATTTGTATTAGTGTGTGCTCCTTTATAAACCGTGGGTGTGCTACACCCCTGATAACATGGCAGAGGCTCTTGATCACGTAAGGTCTTCAACAATGTGCGCCCCTGCAAAGAGGCTGAAACACAGGATTTCCCATTTCAAAGTGTATTTTTCAACGGTAATGGAAAGAGTGAGGTGTGAGAAGTGAGGCAGACAGTGGTCAGGCCCACAGTTGTCCATAGAGACCAACGGTGTGATAGCACACCGTGTTACAGGCAATCACCCTTGGTCCTGTGGGCCTGACCATCAAAGCCTCCTGATCAAATGAAAGGAGGGTGAATCTCAGTGGCTGCAACAGCTGAACACTGTGGATCCCTTTTACAAAGCTTTGCATAGATTCACTACTAAAATGCTGATAGAAATGGAGGAAAGTTCTGAAGTGCACTCGTCATTATAATCAAGGGCCCTGAGAGTGGACATGTCTGTCACCAAAGTCTGTCATTATATTTTCCAGCAGTGCCAAAGCAGTCATTTCACATAAGTGTGTGCAAATATAATGCAAGGTAATTATAGTGTAAGGGCTAATTAATTGTGGTAAAATAACATAGTCGTGATTGTTGAATTTCCTTCAGTTCGTAACAGAACAATTGTATCGCCAACAGGCCAAATATATAATAAATTATTCTCTTTTTCAGTTTTATCCTTATAGTTTCTAGTTTGAATTTAAAAAGAGACACTGGGCATCGTTTTATATGGGTCATGCTACGGCTCGTTGAAGCACCAGACAATAAATATCAACATGAAACTTGAACACGGTATAGTGACCATGTTCATTCATTGTCTTTTCCCCTTATTTCTACCCAAACCCCTTTCAAAATCTGCACACACAGCGGGGAGAATGTGCATGATTGTGGCACCGTGTACGTGTATCCTTTTGGTACACGAGGTCCCTTGGAAATAAAAGCCCTCCCAGCTCATTGCCATTTTTAAACAGGAAACCATGCCTTGGGTTTAGCAGTGAAATTCACACGCCGCTCCACTGCTGTCACAAAACACCTAAGTATTACACGAACCCCTGATGAAAGCTGACATATGGATTAAATCAGTGTTCAAGAAAGTGCCACGTACAGTCGCTGAAACCTGCTGAGGTGGTAGGAACGTGTTCTAAATTGGGGATCGTGTAAAACGTCACCTGACCGGCCATTGTTGGCACAGTCAAGTGCTCGAGTCCCCATCGTTTTGACACTTGGTTGTTGACTGCTGTAGCCTTGAAAGTGCTACAGCTCCTTCTCAGCAAAACAAAGTGGCATGAGCAAACATTTCCTCACAGTAATTACAATGTTGATCCTTCTGTCAGCAAGTGCAGCTACATGGTGTAATGAGATATCAAACCACTCGCTGAAACCAACATCCACTCACAGTGATGCACCTCCAACTAAAAACTAGTACCGGGTGACGTAACCTGTGTACTGAATACCCAGAACCCAGAACCCGGTATACGTAACCTGTGTACTGGATACCCAAACTCAATTGAAACTTAAATGGACTTAATGGGATCTCAGGGTGCAGGGTGGTCTCTCCAGTATGGGATAAAAGCTATCACCTTTTCACTTTGATAGAATAGAGTGCTTTGCATTGAACTCAGATGAAAAATCCAAAACAAATTGTGCAAAAAGTCAAGAACACTTTTGCAAACTAGGATACTGCTAGTTACATGCTATGTACCGCCTGCAACACAATGGCCAGAGGAAACACAGACAACATTGCTTCCATGTTCAAAATAATACTTGCCTCATCAGACTGTTGACCAAATACTAAATAATTATACTGGGAATTATATTCCTATATTATTATATTATATTCTATATTATGATATATATATTATTATATTATATTCTCAACTAGGTCAGTACCTCACGTTGCAGTTACCAGCACAAGCACTTTGCACATACACCATGCAGATGTCCAACAGGGATGGGATGAAACCAACCAGACAAACCCATTCTGAGACTAGTGGAGGCTTTTGTCACCATGGTGTACAATAGTCCTATCCAACGTGTTGTAGTGGCCTGACTGTGTCATGTGTTTCTATTCTAGTTGCTCTTGTGAATGTGTGATGTGCCATCTTTCCACCTCTTATGTGGCTGAGCAGCAGCTGCAGGGTGAGTCTGTTGGTCTTTAGTTTTAGCAATGTGTGCAAATGATTTTAAACTGGCTAGTGACTGAAAGCTAACTTTTAACGATGTCGGACACATCCTGGTGAAGATACGTTCACTCAGGAAGTAACACATCAACGTCTCTGGGATGAATTTGAATCAACATGTGTGTGTGTGTGTAAGATTTTAACGTAAAGTTTGTATTTTTTGTAGCACCTGTTACATCTATGTTTGTATCAAGGAAAACAATCTCTCATTCAGCTGAACACCTCGGTGCAGGGGAGATTACTTAAGGGATTTGGGGGATTTGGAGTTTTCCGTGACGTGGGTCTGTCACCCCAAGAGAGTGGTGTAGTCTATTAGGGTTTACTATTGTAATCTCCCCACAAACACCACATAAATAACAGCTAAAATAAGATATCCTCTAGTGATGTTGTCCACTGCCGATATGATGGAGGCTCTTTGCACATTAATGCATCCAATTGTTGAATCGTGTGTTTTGTAAATTAATTCTTAATTTTAAGGTCTGATGTATCCCAGAGTCCCCCCCCCCCCCCATGGAGTAGTTGGGTGGGTCACCCTGCCTTGAGGAGCTGCTAACCCCAAAATCATTTCAGTGAGGTTGAAGAGGTTTAGTGTGCCAGGGTCTAAATCCGCGCTACGCAACACGCGGCCCACGGGCCGCATGCGGCCCGAGGTTAATATTATTGCGGCCCTTGGTTGAATTTTTATTGTCATAGCAACTGCAAATAAAATATTCTCATTTCAATGAACACAAACCATTTCTAAACTAAATTCTTAATGACCACAAGATGGCGATCGTGCATACTGTGCTTATTTAGCAATCGTGGGATCAACAAAGAAGATAAACCAACAACTTGATCAGCGACAAAAACGCTCGGCGCTGGCACTGCCATTGATTTCCTATTTGACAAGCGTTGCCGTCGATTCTAGAGTCGCTGCCGCCCTCGGCGTTGTGCACCTGGCCACAGACGGGAGAGACTGGGAGAGTCCCTGGCGCTGCGCTCAAAGTTCAACTATATTCAACTTTGACATTCGCAACGCTGATCTCTGCGACTCGAAACCAATCACAGCACAGTTTGATATCATAACCGCGAAATAAAAAAAAAAACAATGGAGGAGAAACTTGTTTTATGTGTGTCGGAGCATCCCGAGTTATACAACATGACGCTTAAATCATACCACGATCTGACTAAAAAGTCTGGCATGGAATGATGTCTGTTTACAGATGAGACTGCCAGGTCGGTTTACAGTTTAGTACAGGACGTATATGCAGCCAGTCTATATTCACTTCTATGGCTGTGCTAGTATGATCATTGGCGGTGTGGTTGGCTACGGCTGATGTGGGCTGTAGTCCGAAATTGAACTCCACTCTATTCTTTCCTGAATGCTGTCATTTTAAAAACTCAACAGTGTGAAAGTAATGAATGTAATGTAATTCTACTGGCGCTGATCACGTGAAGGGGTCGCGCTCAACCTGGTGTTGACGCCGACGCTTTGCATGGATCATGTGAAAGCCCCAACTGTGCAGGAAGTCTAGCCTAGCCTAATCTCAAGTCATGGCAAAACCAGCAAAACGTAACATTTCTGATGAACACAGGGTATTTCAATAAACATGGGAGGAAGAATTCGCTTTTGTTGAGGTAAATAACAAACCAATGTGCCTTCTTTTCCAGAGAACAATAGCAGTACCAAAACGGGCAAACGTTCACGTCACCATGATAGCTATCACATTGACTTGGAATTACATCTGGGAATAATTTGATATAGTCAGACCTGATTTCAATTTAATATGCCTATATTTATTTTATTAAACAGTCTTGTGATTTATTGCAACAGCAATCTAACTTTGACATTTAATGAATAAAGCCTACTTATTGTCATTTAATCATTTGATATCCATGTGGCTTGAAATAACACTACAAAATAGTTTTATATGACCAAAACATTTGCGTTGCGGCCCTTTGACACAGCTGTATCTTGCTGTGTGGCCCTTGAGCTATGTAAAGTTGAGTAGCCCTGGTCTAAATGCTGTTTCAGAGGCTTTTCCACCCTGATACGGATACAATTATGAACACGGCATGAAATTGGTCAAATTAAAAAGATATTGAATATTGGCACAGAATATTGGCTATTCAATCTGAAAATATTGGTATTGGCCTTAATCTTCAGTGTAGACATTGACAGACAACTTCGTGATATATGTGTTGTGGACATGAGTAATGTGACAATAACACACATTGGACATACCATTGTCACCTGACATGTGAAAAAGGTTAGCTAACGGTTTAGCAACTAAAACAACTTTGGTTAAGGTTAAGGATAGGTTCAGGCAACTAACACGTTAAGGTTAGGGAGTTGAAGGCAAATGTATACGCCCATGCACCACCACCCCGACCTCCACACCCTTACGTCCCGGTATTTCAATGTCAATCTAAAGCGGTTTCTACTCCTATCTTGCAATCATTGTCCTTTTGCAATCCTCCTCCTCTCACCTTCCGTGCACATATTTTCATTTTGAGACACTGCTCGTTTAACAAGGTTTCTGGAGACCAGGCTGCAGACAAAGTTTAGAAGACGGTCAAAGAAGTGATGGGCAGGGTACACATATTGACTTTGGACTAGTAAACACATTGTAAAATTGTGTGTGGGAGGTCGGTGACATCTCTGCTGTGGTTATTTAGCAGGGAGTATTCAACTCCAGCCCAATTAAGACTAAATTCCCAGCACTGCTTCCTTATCATGCAGGTTCTGTGTATGCTTACATTGCCTTTATCAGTCAGTAGAGACAGACAGGAAAGATCAGGTGAGAGAGGAGGGATGACATGCGACACAGGTCCCGGGCCGGATTCGAACCCAGGACGTCGCGGTTATGTGGTACGCGCCTCAGACCATAATACTTCAAAATGTTGTTTTTCATTATTTTGAGCACTGGAGAAATCTGGAGCACATCTACAGAATATAATAATAATACAACTTTTTTTTGTATAGCGCCTTTCATACAAAACATGTGCAGAGTGCTTTACATTAAAAAGAGAACAAAAAATAAAAATATATATATACAGGAAACACTATTGCAGCAAAAAAGCATGGAAATCATTTCACTTAAAGCAATTATAACAATTCAATTCAGATGGAGTGATCCGGCGTCTTCCTTTCGACCTGCTCTCACGCCCGTGTGAATGAATGAATATAGGGGAGTGTTTATCATTTTCAAAGAGAATTTTCTTTCGGTAAATCCTCCACTTTTCTCTCTCCGAGAGCGAAACCCAACAGTAGACGCCGGGTGTCTGTCAGCTCTGCCTCCTCTGGGACTCTGATGGGACTGGAACTCTCCATGAACCCCCATGAATTATTCATCGGCACATATAATGTTGGCAAATTATTTTATATGGTGGGGAAAGATTCATCTGAGGAGCAGGAAGTGGGAAGGGAGAAGGGAGAAGCTAATGTGTTTATTATGCCGAGATAATGGCATGAAATGGAGGCCAGGGGTGGAGAATTTGGAGAAGTGTTTATACTTTATATTCATTGGAGGGTAGCATGTGAATGCCTTGTGGTCACATGATGGCTTTTGGATGCAATTTGTTGGTGTGTGTGTGTGTGTGTTTGCGTGAAGTCACACAATGGCAGCTGTCTCAGATGCCCTGTTGTGTTTGTGTGTGCATGTCCACATCCGTGTGCGCTGTGTGTTGTTTGTGCCAACATATAGATTTGCCTAGTCTAGGTTTCGGGCCACAGCCGGTGTTGCTCTGCTTTTATGGCTGTTGTTGAAAATAGAATTCAATAAACATTACCCAGGCACTTCTCCCTGAGTGGCAGAAAACATCATTAGGGGGAGAAGCAAATCTAGGTTGCTTTATACCGCCGTTTGCCTTGGTTAGCCCGAGAAAGGCCACGACTCATCCTCGCGTCACTAATATCAGTGCCGTAATGACATTGCACTATCAAGATAGGCTGCATTTGAACTCAAGGCAGAGGCTGTACAGATGTGTCAGGCCTGTCAGCAGCGAGACGGGATCCCGCAGTTCAGTTATCTGAAAATAAAAGCTTTTTTTTTTGTTTATTTTCAGACGGTTAAGCATTTCGTCGCCTTTTGATGCGCCGTTTGATTGACGCTTACGTTTGATCCAAGCCTGACAATCGGATCACAGTTTCTGCGACCCGTCTGAGGGGCACCTGCCGTGTTAACAGTATTCATGAGTACTTTTGTCTTAGTAAAGATTGTTTGGATTTCCACCGCAGCCGTCTGTATGACGCCTGAACGCTGAATGCAGGACGTTTCTGGCTGATAATAAATTCATATTGTGCTACGGGAATGTGTCTCTTCGGTGCCTTTCATAAATTGGGGTCAGGTGATATCTGCCACAGCAGAGAATGTGCTTAGTGCTGACAAAGTCATGTTGACATTTTTTGGAGAGGAAAGCACAAAATTAAAAAAAAAAAAAAGAGTCTCCCAGGAGGCGGAGAGGAGAAGGAATTAAATTGCCTCTCCACAGCTCCTGTTAAGAATGAAAACCAATCAGCCACCCCTCAGTTCACTCTCACAGCTCCACCAAGATTGAGAGGAATACTGACATTAGTCTTAACAAATGCACTGTCCCTTTCAGGCCTCACGCTGCGCGGCTAGTTGCCACTGTACTGATAACGGGTTGGGTTTTTTTTCTCATTGACGAAATAGTTTAAACCTGATGGATGCATGGGTATTTCACAAATATGGCTATTAGTTATGCTTGAATAGGCCTATGGGTATTGTGAAACTGAATACACAGAAGACCCTCCGCCCCCCCACGTGTATAACACGTATCAATAAAGTACATAACTCCTTTGTTGAGTAAATCTAGAAATGCCCTGATTGCACTGCTGCGGGTTTTTCTCATAAAAAACAGATGTGATGACTCATTAATTCTCCCCCCCCCAAAAAAAACTGTCAGCACTATTACCACTATCCCCAGTGGTGAGCTTTGTGCTTTTGTTTGGCCTAATTTGGGATATTTCAGGCTCAGGTTCCCTGTGAAATCCCTTCCAGTAACCTGAGTGTGTAGTCAAAGCAGCGGGAAGGGAGAAGACGACAGAGCGCAGTACTAGTGGTAGTGATCACAGTTCATGTGACGATAAAAATCCTACAAGACTTGAATTACATGATGGTCAACGTCTGGGTCGGTATTTTTGTTGTGCAGACAAACCAGAGTTTGTGTGCAAGGTTGGAGCAAAGAGCTGGTGGAAACAATTCTGCTGGAAACATATTAATTGGTGCTCAACAAGCTATTGTCCAATTGGGTAATTTGGAGTCACTTCAGACTGAACAGCACAAGCACAGTTGGGAAAAGTCGGTGTTAAGAGCGGATCTATGGAACGAACCCGAAAGGAACATAATTTAAATTCTATTGTCCAGGGGGCTTTTATTTTTAAAATACTCTAGGATAGTCACGACACAACTTTTAAGTTTTAAGTTTTAAAGGGTAATTCCGGTATTTTAAACCTGGGCTATATTTGTACAAATTCGTCATTTATACAGCAAAATAGGTACAAAACGTTTTGGAATTGCTCCGGTTACGAGCTGCTATGGCTGCAACGTAACGTAATCCTTTGGGGCAAGTGCGCCGATCAAAGTACGTCACTAAAAGTGTTTGTTTTTGCCACTGACAGCCTCAAGATTGTTTTGAGCTTTTGAAGTTTGAAGTCTTAACACCAATACTCACACGATATTAGAGGTAGTGCACTCCAACAGTGCCAAAACAAAGATGGGAGAGTTGGAGCAATGTGAACTGAGATGTGCACATGTGTTTTCTAAACTTGTTATATAAATATGTCATGGTTCGTGTCTGCATGATAAAGATTGGGGCTTTTTAATCACCAACATTTTGTACACTTTTCATACAGGCTGAACAGTTCTCTCACTCGGTGTCCTCGGTGGGAGGCAGGATCCCCGCTGTTCACTTTGATTTGATGTTTTGTTTTTAACGCACCAATTTAATTTTATGTCTGTGTCAATTTCTTAAACACTGGAGAATTGCCTGCCTGCAATTTGACAGGGATCCAGCTTGGACGTTGTGCGAGACCTCAAGCTTCGCAGAACGCTTTGTACACAAATCTCATCATCGTGCTCATTTGGGAGAGGGTTCGGCAAACTCCAGGCACAGGCGGCTGTTTATGCTGAATAATAATTGAGGTGTCATGTTGTGCTTGTTATCTGCTGCACTAGCTACGGGGAGATGGCAACGACAAGAGTCTGTCTTCTGCCATATTTATGGAATCGTTGCAGCAAATGGACAGAGTTGAAGTACTTCAGCTCTGTTTTAGAGGTACGCGCTCTGCTTAACGGGCTCTATGTTCGCGCTAACGACCAAAAAAAAATGATATTCCTCTTTTGTCAAGCCAAGTTGGAAACCTCACTTGAACTTGCCAACATTGCAACAAGTCATCGAAAGTGCTCTCGGGACGGCGGTGCCGAACTTGCTGCAAGGACTTGATTGAAAGCATCGGTCCCTGAGGTACTTTGCATGGACTCCAAAGTGTGCTAACAACGGGATGCAGGAGGAGGAGGAGGAGGGGGGGGGGTGGGCAGGAGGCGAGCTGATGTCTAATCATAGATCAAGCAACTTAAACTTAAACTTAAGTACTGAATCGGAGCGCTTGTCAATCATAATTGATCTTGAGCGGCGGGGGGTGGCGGGAGGATGGAGACGTGGAGAGAGGGCAAGTGAAGAGAGGGGGAGTGTCTTCCCTGGAGGCGACAAGCACCTTTTAAGAAGCCGAGGCCCCGAGGACTCCTACGCCTTTTTCCCAGCTTGAAGATCAAACCCATCTCCTCTCCCACTCCTCTGCCTCCCTCCTCTGCTCATCTTCTTCTTCATTATAATCAGCGAGATCTCTTAACCGCAGGAAATGAGAGCCTGGCATAAGAACCATATGGACAGACGTCGATTCAGGATTCATTCTGAAGTCACGGGGCATGCGGGGAAATAAAGAAGAGACGCAGCAGGCGCCGATTCTCTTTTATCTGCACATTGCAATTTCCACTTTTTCAGAGCAAGAGATTGACGCGCACAAACGCATTAGCAACGCTAATATAACTGCTTTTGTTATGCAGCAGTCTGGTGGAGGGAAAATAAAAGCTTATTATCAAAACGTGGAGATCTTATGCCGCCGCTGTATCTTGGAGAGAATCTCTGTCGATGCCTTTCTGCTTCCTGGCCTAGTTTTTTTGCTCCGTTGGACTTTTTCATTAGAGGATGGGTAATATGTCATGCAATTGAGGTAAATTGCAATCCTGATGAATACCATATCTATGCTAGGGACATAATGAAGCAAACATGATGAGATGAAAGCCTTCTCTTTACATTCAAGACTAAAATAACTAACTATCATTTCCTCTGCTCTGATACAGAAACCATGTCACAAGACACCCAGTATCACGTTTACATCACTCTGATTCATTTTCACCCCCCATCAAAAGATCCTGCTCACTTCAATCTTCAGGAACTGAATTGGTCATTCATGATAACACGTATCGTCTTTGTTTTTGTTAAGGCACACAGCTTCCTTCTTCCTCTCCTGTAATTACTAGCAGCAGGTTTCTGGATCAGTGTTATCTGAATCAATGTGTGCTACAGTAACAATATAGTTTACAAAGGGATTGATTGCTGTGTGTGCCAACACTGATCTACGACCAATCATTATCCATTCTGAGTATGATGCAATTCAAGGGGACCTTGGACCGAAATACCTATCGTTAGCCAGAACAGAGCTGAAGGGATCTTGTAATTGCTACAGTTGTAATGTGTTTTTCTGCTGCTAATCAGGGTGGAAAATCAACACCACACACACACACACACCAGCACGCCAGCACACCAGCCAAATGCTGGTACAACTTGGCACTGGTAGGTTTATTTACTCTAGCAGCCACTTTGACAGGTAACCAGCCATCTTTTGGAGGTTTTCTAATCCAAAAATCATATGCTGCCAGTGAATTTTGGAATTGACAAGCCATGGTGGCCCATGAGCAAAAAAAAAAAATCATTTTCTGCCCTGATGATAATGTTCATATAATGTGGGGAACAACTCGAGGAAGGCTCATTTTCAAGTGCTCTAAGGAAAACACGTTGAAACAAAGAGCTGCTGGTCGGTCGCTAGCCATCCAGAAAAGGCCATTTCGTTTTTACATTCCTCAGCTGCCCCTGAAAACAAATCAAATGACCGCTGGCAGGGATCATGGAGGATGTCTTTCGTGAAAGAGTAATACTGTTGCAGCACAAAAAGTTCCTGCCAGTGTCGCCACCCCCCCTCTCCCCTTTGCTCCCACTTCCCCCTCCCAAATCTCTCCTCCTGGTTAATTTCCTTGGAGCCTGCAGGGCCAGCCGGTAGGGGGATTTGACAGAGGACTTCTGACAATCCTGAGGAGAGCTGACACCGAGAGCGCCAGTCACTCCATCGCTTGCGGCCAGATTGGAAGATGCTCAGCATGCAGAGAGCAGATGAGACAAACCAGAGGAGCCAGGAGGGCTGTGCATGCAGAGCTGGCTAAGCCTGCCTGTATCTGAGAGGGACTCTGTGAACAGACACCGCCACACAGAGGCTGCAACTCTGTCACAACCCACAGCAACATGAACCTGAAAACAAAAAAAAACGCTTCAATTTGTAAATCAATCAGAAATTAAATATCAAATAATTCAATATGTGACTAGATCATGCTCACGTATGGACCCACGCTTCAGGGGTGAGCACTCCCAAGTGATATTAGGGAGACGGTTTGGCAAAATGCAGCACTGCAGTAACGTCTGTGTCACCTTCCTCCGATATCAAATGTGATATGCACTTGGTAAGTGTGTAATGAACACCACTCTTTAGCTTTTAATGGAGCCCCATTCGGCAGTTGGCAGCCTGCAGCTCACATATTTTAGTCGTGTCTTTGTGACCTTTTCTCGGCAGCATTTCCATTTAAATTTCGATGATAAGTGAGTTCACTCTTCAAAAGTAAAATTCTGTGGCAAGCTGCATTCCTCTCCACTCTACCCACAATTCAGTGTTTCTGCCAGTTATAATATAAATGGGATGGAGGAATACCCACACAACCATTTGCCCCTATCAATGTCAAATCGCAGCAGAGTGCTCTCGAGTTGTGGGAGTACAACCCGGTGTTTGGTGCAGACGATTGCATAGTGCAGGCAAAGGAATAAATATGGGCAGCCTGAGAGAACGGCATCAGGAAGTGCTGAGGGTCCACGGGCAGGAAGTTGTTTGAGTCTGATGAATTTAGCGCTGCGTTGGGAGGTTGGCAGGTCACAACATGTAACAGAAGGTGTTGTTTTGATACCCGCAAAGAAAACTATTCAAAGGAATATGTTCCTTTTTACAAGTTAGGTTGTGCATGCAGCGTGCACACTCCCAAAAAAAAAAAGCATCAAAAGACGGATAAAATACACCTTGATCTGCCAGAGAGTCATAAAGCTATAGTTATTACATTCATCGCCCAAGCCAAGGACAACTTTATCGTAAACCGACCCGGCGTCTTAAAGCGTGCAGAAGCCATAAACTGCACTTCGACGCGAGGTTGAACGAGCCCTCCATCTCTGGAGTGAATAAGGCGAGGTTGGAGTATTGAGTCTGGAGACGGAAGTCACGAGCAGCAGAGCCAGGCGTCGTTATGAGAGAGTTAATAAAACGTGGTCTGGGGATCCATAAGCGCTGGAGGGCATCCAGTAGGGCCTCTTTTACTTACATGTTGCTTCCTTTCAAACATCATCACAACAAATCGTAAAAGAGTTGTAGATCTTAAACTTTAGATATTATATATATATATTATATTAGAGAGTGAAACCGATTAGTCATTTCTATACATTCTCTAATTAGGATAATTCCTAGTTAATTGGTTTATTGTGAAATTAAAGTATTCCAAATTTTGCCAGGGACCCTAAGGAACCGCCTCAAGGACCCCAAGGAGGCCCCCAGACCACACTTTGACTACTGTACCTGTTCAGCAAACACATCCTCTCAGCTAATCTGTTAAACTCAATCAGCTGATGGTGACGGGGGATGTTTCTCTCCACGTCCTGCCTCTATATGTTCACACCTGGCTGCCAAGGTGGGAGAGCGCTGAAAACACACAGTCAAGCGAACATGTGTGGTGAGTGGGAGTGTGTCCGGGGCAGCGCCGGCCTGGCCGCTGTTCCTTCGGCTAATGGCGGCCGCGTCCAGCCTCTGATTAATTAAACCTCCCTCGGGGTCAGGGAGTCACGGAAGGCAACGTCATTTATCATCTGGCTCCTGCGTAATGGAGTGTAGCCTGCTGCAGAGTCTCTCATTAAGAGTGATAAACTCAGTCGTCTCGTCCAAGGCCTCTCTCCACAACTCAGCAAGGACCACTGGGAGGCATGGCACGGCGGCACGTCTTCTCAAGGCACCGCGTCTATCTGCTCCCGGAGCCCAAATGGATGCACTGGTGATGGCCGCTCTGTCACCTTGAACTTCCTTTTGCTTTACTCTCATTCAAAGACTACATGATATAGTACGAGCGTTTTCTTGGGATGTTTTGCCTCCCGTGTCCATTGTTGTGGGTGCTGCTCCTAGCTATCTACGGTTCACGGTCAAGCAAAACGAACACATTGAGCCATCTTCCTCTTCTGAGAGATGTCCAACTCGGACTTCACAGAATAGCCTCATCTATTGGTCTCTCTCAGTAGTGATAACATTTTAGCCATATTTCAAACATTGCACACCTTATCTAACATGATAGAAGTGTTCGTTCAGAGACAGAGGGGGTGATTTTGGACCAGTATGATGTAACTGTTACACGGGTAGAGACTTTGAAATCACTTTGTTCTTAGACTAATGGTGCGATGGGAGAAAATCTCACCCTGATTGGTACGTTTTCCCAAAATTGGTATTTTTTCTGTTTTAAGGATATCAAATATTTTTACAATATTTTTCTCTCCTCCTTCACATCAGTGGATTGGCTGCTCAGGCACCTCCCATCAAACTGGTTATTTTGTTGATGTTGTTTTGGAGGGGGGGCAAAGGCAAAAATATGAAGCATTACATTTCAGGGTTCATTTGAAACGTTGAGCAACACTTTCCAACACTGAATTAGTAGATTAGTACAGTCTGTGATCAGAATTTCCCTCTGGCCCCCCCGTGGATAAAAGGCAGCAGCGTGACCCGAGGAGCGCGGCGCTGCTCGCTGCCTGCCATTTCCCAGCGTCTCCCACTGCGATGTGGAGGCGTGGCTCAACTGCATTTTCCCCCTGCTAGGCAGAGAACAGCCACGAGGCCCTGCAGCTATACCCCTGCTGGAATATCAGAGCATCTGTCCCCCCTGCGGCTTCCCTTTCAAACAGAGCAAGGCCATCTTCTCCCAGCACCAGCATTTTTCAAAGGCAGAGGCAACACTCGGGGAATATATTACCATCGCATCCCGAGCCCATCTGGCGGAGCAACACCTGGGAGGGCATTTTCACTGATTCTCCAGCCCTCTCCGGGAGGGAAGCTCTTGCCCTGCAACACTGATGAAAAATTCCTCCATCGTCATGACTTGTTAATCCTTAAAACTCAGTTTCAGGCACCTCCTTTTCACTGTCTTGGCTGCGAGGAGTAAAGGTGATATTCCATATGCAGATGCAAAGGCACCCTCATAACCCTTCTGTCTGTTTTGCTACCTCTGTCTAAATTCTGATATTGATATATAAATGGATGGAAAGAGCCAAGAACTATTTCCTTGCTACACAGAGATACCGCAATAAAAAGGATGTGTGGTTAAGATTTGCTACAACTGGGAGAGGATGTAGTTAGTTACCTCCAATCAGCAACTTTTAATTTAAAATAAATAACAATCAAAGGCGAAAGGGTGTGAGGCTCCCGTCATCCCCCTTTCCTTGTCTTTATTTCGGTATCTGCTGGTTTCTTTCTCCGCGGAGCTTCGACAAAAGAGGAAATTAGTTTCTTCATTATTCTCATCCATGGGGACACAACACACCTCTGATGGACAGAGAGGCTGCTGACCCGGTCCTCAGTAAACACTCAGGTGTTGTGCATTGCTGATGAGGGGATGAATGAAAGAGAGAAACCACCGCAGAACATCCTTTGTTGTCTTTCGGGGGGAAAAAAAAAAAAGAGAATA
Organism: Hoplostethus atlanticus; assembly: GCA_034670405.1. Taxonomy (NCBI): domain Eukaryota; kingdom Metazoa; phylum Chordata; class Actinopteri; order Trachichthyiformes; family Trachichthyidae; genus Hoplostethus; species Hoplostethus atlanticus. The sequence goes on along the minus strand of JAXDDX010000003.1, from coordinate 4,770,083 downwards.
AATGAGCCTCATCCTCTTCAAATAAAGATTTTTGCAAAGTTGTGCACGTTAATTACCGGAGGAAGCACGTGCACTTGAGCGCTGACGTCCAGGTACTCTAAGAGGAATGAGGTTTTCCATGAACACACAGAAAAATAGAATCAAATCAAAATCAAATCACATTTATTTGTACAGCCCTTAATCACTGTTACAGTCTCTAAGGGCTTCACAGTGTCCAACATGTGAAACAATAAATGGTTAGTACAGGACATCCCCCAGCCTTAGACCCTCAACAGAGGACAAGGAAAAACTCCCACAAAACCTTCCAAAAAAATTGGAAGAAACCTCGTGAGGGGCTACGCAGAGAGGGATCCCCCTACCAGGACGGTCTGGCGATGCCGAGTTTGGGCAAGCAGCGTATACACAGTGCATTGTGAACACAGATTGTGTATCGATTACCTCGACTGGAATAGAAATCGTTTGTCTTATAATGCACATTGATTTATTTCTTTCGCTGCGATGCGGGGACGGGGTGGTGTGCTGCGAGCTCCGGGGGCAGCAGCAGCCACGTGCGATAACGCTCGGCCAGAGATGCTGGAATCCCGAGTAAGACGGCGGGGAAACGTAGTTCGTAATCTAAAGCCTGTGACAACACGGTCATCTAAAACCACTGGGTTAGGGTTGCATCCTGCAGGAAATGTATTTGAAAGCTAGAACAGCTGACCGCCCAACAAGAGGGACCTGCGAAGCCCTTGTGTTCCTTAATACTAGTGAGGAATGCCGTCCTCTTTTTATTGCTGCTTTGCGTCACTGGTCGACTGCTATTCCAGGCTATTTGCTTGGCCCGGAATAATAGCTTACAAAGCAAAAAAAAGAAGTTGAGCTATTTGTGCAGCTTCATAAGCACCACCGAATCTTCCTCCCAATCATTTCATCTCCCTCCTTCTCTTTCTCAGCTCGTCCTCACTCGCTCCAGCCGCCTCGTCTGTGGAGCTGTGATCCCCGTGTTCCTTCCCTCAGGATCTTCCACCATATGCCGCTCCATCCTTCCTACCTTCAGCATCCAGCCTCTCCGCCATGGAATTAATATTTCACAGGCGGCTCCTCGGCCATTTTTCTCGCTGATGAATTGGAGGCGGAAAGAAAGTTTCCGACCGGCCTCAGAACAATAAATATTAGAGTGTTTCCCTTGGTGGAGCTCCAATACGCCACTCCTTATGTACACTGTCACACACGTGCTCTCATGCCATTTCTCCCCTTCTCTCTCCCTCTCTATCCATCTATCCCTCCCATCTCATCTGCTGCACCATCTGTGCAGCTGTAATAAGTAGGACTCCTCATGTGCTCTCTTTCACTCCCTTGCTTTCTCCTCTGTCCTGATGTCCCCGATGCCTCTCCTGTCTCACCCCCCCTCTCTGGGTATGGGCTCCCTTTGCCTGGGTGTCTGACTGAGTTGTTCATGTCCCACGGTGGAGCTGCAGTTTGTGCAAATGGCTCAGACGTTTGCGTCACACTATGCACTGCCATTACGCAGCACGCCAAGTTAACGCAACACTCATCTCATCTCTTAATGGGAGGTTAGTGAAAGCATGAACGTGCTGCACATGCTCGCACCGCGGCGTTCGCATGATGCACGATCACTCCCAATTATTGCAACAAAAGAAAGCCGTCTCCCTCTCGGAGGCAGTAGCCCAGACCTAACAATTCAAGTACTCACCGACAGCATGTTATTGATCTGACTGCTGTCATCGTAACTGACATTCCACTCAGCTGCATAATGGAAAATCAGTGTGAGACAATGTGCGATTCTCTTGGTTCAACCACAACAATACAACCATCTTCAGTAAGAGAGTATGAGAATAGTTTTTCTTTAACCATGTAAAGCGCCTGGTAACAGCCAGGCGGGACAGTAGGCGAGGGCGTGTCGCCACTTTGCAAACGAGGACGGGCTCCTCTGGCGTACCTATTGATCTTATGCCCACCTGAACAAAATGGCTCGACTGAGGAAAACAAGGCGTATCAGCCCACACAACAAAGAGCTCTATTGCCTCACAGTGGTCTGGTTGGGCAACAGTCCTAAATGTGGGGGGGGCCGGAGGAGGGTTTAGACTTCAGACGGCAGATCTGCTTTTCAAATGACTTCCGAACACAAGTCTGATTCAGTTCAATGGCTGCAACGTCACCAAAGTGAACTCTTTACAACCTCAGAATATGTCATGCAGTCTGTCAATGTGAGGAGGGAAATCAATCCAATTGTTCAAAATATAAGAAACCCAGTAGTGTGTGTGTGTGTGTGTGCGTGTGTGTGTGTGTATCCCAGGTGCACTTATTAAGAGAAATGTACGTTTCAAATCGAAACCACACAAAGGAAACTCCTAAATCACATACACAAAGTAATATTGTTTTTGAAAGATTCCTCACAGTCTTGAGTTCAAGGGTGCAGATCAGCCGAGACAATATTCAATTTTCTTCCACTGAAAGCTCTCCTGCCATTAAACTGGACTGGATGAAATATTCCTTTTAAGCAGGAGAAATTGTATAGGAATGATTCCTCAAGAGTTATTGATTATATAAAAAAGCCTGATATCTCTGGACGGTGGGAAATCAATGTTGCTAAGCCAACTCATACCTTTCTGTATAATGCCTCCAGTTATCCAATACTTCCAGTTTAGAGGTCAAGGAGTTGGCCTACTCTCCAAACAATTTAGCTGCAAAGCCGGAGACGGAGAGAGACGAAGAGAAGGAGCCCTCTCTGTCAGCTGCAGGGATCATAATTAGGGAAATGTATTACGTGTGGGAGGCAAGCAACCACAATCCTCCAGTATGAGGTATTGATTAGGCCATATTGAAAAGGAGAGGAATGGGAGTTTTTGTGTTTGCTGAGGAACCATCTCCCCCCTCTGATCCGCCATCAGACGACAAGGCAGCTATCCCCGCCGATCCCATACCGTGGGTATCTTCTCAGATTGTGGGGACAAGGGGGGATTATCCTGGCAGAGCAGAGCAGAGGTTCCTGCAGCACAGAAAGAGGCTCGCGCACCACAAGGACTCAGTGGATAATGAGCAGTCTTTGTGATGTGTGCTGCAGGGGCCAGGGGAAAGCCAAGCCAGGGAACACTAATGAAGCGCAGGCCTCAATCTAAAGCCACTCGGCCGCAGACAGACGCCGAGTTATGGATCCACTTCCATTGTCCTTCCACTCCTACTTTTACACTTGTGATGCCGTTTGATAAGGATTCAGATTCCAGCACATCACCCGGCTCTCTCGTTAACGGAAGTCAGGGACGGCGTCGGCCGCGGCAGATATTCTTTATATATAAAAGGACACAGAGAGGAGTTGTAGGGATACATGTACAATTTTAAAGACAAATGAATAAATGAAACTCGGCAATGAATAAAAGACACGCCGCTGTCTTTCATCACGTCACTTCAAACATATCTGCTCCGCTGAATTGTGAAATTGTCGAGTGTGAAAGTCTTTTTTTTTTTTTTTTTTAAATCAAGAACAGAAAAGCTGAAGTGAACTAAGCACAGTACCGGCTTATTAGAAAACAGCGACCAGCAAGGTTGGCATGTGCAGCCTAGTTTGTATGCAGTGGTGGCTACTGGGCGGCTGGTGAGGACAAGAGACGCTGACCTTTACATCCACAACAACACATAATGCACTTGTCATTGCTGCTTTACAATTCATGGACCGCCCACGGAACGTGCTTCCTGCAGCCATGTCCTCACATTTATATAATTAAATGCTCATGCACGTGCACACGCGCACACACACACACACACACACACACACGCGCGGCTTCACCTCAACACCATTAAACTGCTGGACAATTCTTCCACAGTTTCCAGCCTGATCTCATTAACTGAACACAACGCTTCTCTGCTAAAACGGCGCGGTGGCGTGTGAGTTATCAAAATGAGCAGCTTCTACTTGAGTTATCGCTGTCAACAAGGGCTGAAAACATAATGACTGCTCCCCGCTGCTTAAACCTCTCACAGCACAGCGTAATAAACACTGCTGTTACTGAATGGGTGCCACTCTGGTGTCTGCGTGGGGGGTTCCTGGTGACACGGGTTGGAGGTGGAAGCTCACAACAGCCCATTAGGAGAGCGTGATCTTTGAGCTTGCACGCACCGCTGCGCCTCTTGGCCTACTCAGTGCACTCATGCTAAGGAGTGAACTCCCTGCTTGTGCCTCCTCAGGCCCGAGGAGGATGCAGTTTCTCTTTAAAACCAAATTCCTTATTACTTATTTTTTTGAAATCCATTGGAGAATTGTTATATGGACTTGATTTCATGCTTGAAGTGCATTTTACTAGAAATGGCAAAGAGAGAATGACTTCATTGGAACAATCAGGAATTGCAAAAAATATACTCGTGTCTTTGTTTTTCTCTGAGTAAATATAGTTTAAGTTACAATCAAACATTTACAGCCTTCAGACAGGATTCAGCCTGAAGTCACAGTGGATGTTGTAACTCAACACAACCAATGTCTGAAGGGGATTTTTTTTATTTACAAAGTAAAAATCAAAGCGAACATGTTTAAAAATACCATTAAGACAAAGTGGGAACATGTTTTTAGAAACTTTTGCAAATTTATAGAAGATGAAATACAGAAATAAGTATTCAACCCCCTGATTGAATACTTCGTAGAAGCAGCTTTGGCAGCGATTACATCTTGGATACATCTGGATATGGGAATTCCCCCCCCCTCCCTGTCTTCCTTGCAGATTTACTTGGACGGGGAGCATCTGAACAGTTATCAAGCCATTTTACAAATATTCAATGTGATTTAAGTTTGGGCTTTGGCCGGGCCACTCAAACACTTTCACATTCTTGTCCTGAAGCCACTGCAGTGTTGATTTGGCTGCAATGCTTAGAGTTACTGTCCTGTTGGAGCATAAATCATCATGACCCCAACCCAACGTCTTTGGCACTCTGAAGCACAGCATGCTTCATGGTAGAGATGCTGTTCGATGGGTTTCAGATAGTTTCTTTGACTTCATGGTAGAAGTTGATTGATTAGATGTCTAATCAATTGAACTGGCCACAGGTGTTCTCCTGAAGCACTACGCCCACCGCTGTAGAGGTTGAATACTTTCTCAAGGCACTGCATATCTAAGGCAGTGTGGCTCAGCAGCAGATACATAATAAAAGGAACATGCATTTCACACAAAGCTAACTTTAATCTGCAAAATTGTGTCGTGCCAGCAATGCTAGCTCAAATTCGCTGGTTGACCTTCAAACAGATGGAGTAGTAGTAGCTATACACACATTGAATGGGCTATTTCAGCAGCAGTAGATAAAGACAGCAGAGCCTGTACACTAGGAACTCCATTCATACCTTTATTGGACAATTACCTTCGTCCATTGTAATTGGACAGAGAAAAGGGGGGAAATGATCATAAAATCCACACAAAAATAAGAGCTGCAACAATTCAAACATCTTTAATGCAATCACCTCACATCTACATCCTCTCACATGAGCTCTTTTACACTCGAACTCGCTGGGAGTTAAGCTACAGTACAGCAATAAACACCATAATTAAATTAAGGGAATTAGTGTTTGTAATGTCAGTTCAATATCAGCTGCAAGTTAATTGTCTGATCCGAGCAACAAGGAGCACTAACAGGTTGTGTTAACGGGGGGAGACCAGGACTGCCTAAACGATCTGCATCTCCTGACGAGGCAGAAATCATCCGCCCCGGAGCATAAATACTGAAAAATTCATCAAAAGGAATCCTTGGTCATATTAAATCATCTTGCTGCACTAAATAAAGACAAATATTCCGATCCTATAGGGTGAGGGAAATGAACACCAGACATCGTGGAAGCACCCGCAATTTAATCTGCTTTCTAATATCAATTTGTCTCTGATTGAAGTCTGTGAGTGGGATGACATCCCCAGAGGGAGCTGTCAGGGTGGGAGGCGGCACAGTGGAAGTCGGTATGATGAAATCCAACCACCAAGCAGACTTTTGTCACTTCTGTTTCACCGAGGCATGAGAGGGGCCAAGAGGACCAGAGCCAACAGGAGGCCAGAAGACACACTACTACTACTTCCTGAGGTGAGACTCCCCCCATACTGGTCCAAGAGCTGCAGGGCCACACCGTTGGTCCAGCCGAAGCCCAGCTGCAGCATCGCCAAAGCAGCAGAACATTTAGGACTTTTAGTTGTATTTTTTAGCTTAAAAAATACAATTATACAAAACAAGAAAGTAATTTGTGCAGATAAACAAAATTATATATATATTTTCCCCTCACAGCAAAGATGCAACTGAACTGGATAAGAAAATCTAAATGTCAACAGGAGCCAACAGGGTGGAAAATGGTAGGACAAAAACAAGATGCATAACATGACGAGTGTGTGTGTGTGTGTGTTAGCATGTATGTGTGCGACAGTTTGCATGACATCAGAAAAACATACCTGACTGTCATATTAGCACATTATGATTACTCTATTAACACGTGGAAGGAAATACCTGAACGTCGTACTCCCCTCCACCACCAGGTTTGCCGTCTCCGTTCACGTCATACTGCCAGAGGAGAAAATCACAGATGCTCAGCCCACTGTATTATCGCTGTGCAGCACAGGTTCTGAAACCACAGCAATATTAAAACCCAAGATTCACCTTCTCAAACATGGCTTCATACTTGACGTACGCCAACCAGTTTGTCTTGATCCACCTCTGGGCCAAATCAAATGCCACTTCTTTAGCGTTCTCTGAAGGCAGTTTGGATAAACCTGAAAACACAAGGCTGCATTTTAAGAAACAAAAACAAAAACAACATGGCAACTTTCTCAACAAGTGATGAGTCATCACTGGGCGGGCTGACTTTCCACTGAGCAAACCCTCATAGTGACAAGTGGCTGCATACCGTCGATGAGCATGTGCTGTAAAGGGGGCCACGCATTGGGGTAGTCCCACTGCTGCCCACTCTCTCTCAGCGATGTCGGGACTCCGTTGGGGAACCGGAGAGCGCCGCTGTCCTGTGCAGATACAAGAGAACAAGGACGAGCAAAGACAAGACAAGCTTGTGTGGAGGAAGATTCCACAGTATGTGTGCGCCATCTGCTGGAGCAGTTGAGCATTGGTCATAAAACACATTTGACACACTAATTGTACCATAACCTCTTGAAAAAAAAGAAGATTGTACTATCATAATATTAATTTTTAATGTTTAAGAGCAGTGAATCTATTTATTACTGCACTTGTTACTGTAACTATGTGTGCAATATACATCAATCATTTGACAGGAAGTCTCCTTTAAGAATGAGACAATGGTGGGCTTGTGATCAGAAGGTTGATGGCTCAAATCCCAGATTGTCTGTAAAACGTAGGTGGGGAAATCTTCTTTAAATGGCTGCCATCGAGTTTCCCTTCTGCAAAACATTTAAAACCCCAATTGCTCCAGTGAGGCTGAAGGCTGTGGTTGTACTGGGAAGCTCAGAGGCGTGGCTATGTGTGTAACTGTACTGCTGTTCTCGAAGAAGCATGCATGCTATGTCAACCCTCTCTGGATAAATAAAGGTTAACTAAACAAACCAGTGTATTCTGGCACAAAGCATTAAGACCACAATGAGGCCTGGAGTTTCTACCAACCTTCAGATACTGTACTGCCTTCTCCCCCATTGCAGGTTGTGAATAGCATTCTGCCCAAATAGGTGCCAGGTTGGAGGGGTAAAAGTCAAAGCGGCTGGAATGCGTCATCAGGTTGTAGTCGAACCAGGCCCCCCGCTCAGCGTCCCACAACACAGACTCTATTGCCTCCAGTCTGCGGGCTGCAGCCTGGTCGTACAGTGCAGCTGAATCACCATCACCTGTCAGAACACCGGTTAGCAGCCAAACATCGTATGCAGACCAAAGCCGGTTCAAGGTCAAAAGGCTGTGTGTCTCTGCTCACTGCTCACCCAGTATCCTGTGGAACGAAGCGAGTTTCTTCTCGTTGCGACACAGCAGAGCATTGAGGTCCGTGGGCAGGATTTGACTGGTGCGGGTCTCTCTGAGGGTGCCATTGTTGTAGCCTTCATTGTCCACATACCAGCGGGATGAGAAGTCCCAACCGGACTCTGCACCCGCCTTCAGATCGGTCCACAGCTGCTGCCTGCGATCTGAGAGCAGAGCGTAACACAGCAGAGGCGGAGGACAAAAGAACACCGTCAGTAGCAGCATTAAATCTGCTTTTATTCTTCAATTCTTCAAAGCCGACAAAAACCAAAAGGCTCAGCGATGGTAGCCTACTAGTCCTCGTGCTCAAGAAAGGCACTCATCGTCAGCCACCAAGTAAATATGTCAGGGCAGGAAGCCATTACCATCTGTGAGTCCTTCAGCTAACTCCAGATCATCTGTGTAGGATTCAGGCCTGGAGGAAAACATGGTTAGGACAAATGTATAGCATGGATGTATCTCAACCCAATTCAGGTTCAATGTGTTTGTATTATTCAGTGACATACCTGGGCAAGCCCACCTGCACATTGTACCGGTTCAATACATGCTCCGTCCCATTTCTTTCCACTTTGACGGAACGGTTGTGCATCCAAAAGAGGTACTCCTGCTCCAGCATTGGTAAAGCTGCTCTAAACCATGAAAGGTTTTAAGGATGAAACAACAGCAGAGGCAAACGGTTCAATTCAGAACGCTTTGTCACGGTGCATACTATCGTTGCAGACAAAAGTAAGACGAGTCACGTTCAAATTAAGCAGATGAGGCGTCGGCATTCAGGAGAAGCGATGAAGCACCGGGGGGGCACAGAGTGATACACAGGCTTAATGTTAAATAGGCCCATTGAGATCTGGGGGAAGATGTGAAACTGAAGGATGATAATGTGTCTGGAAGGGGCATCAGCCCATCATCAGACCTAAATATCACCTGAGGAACTCTTTATCCTTGGTGGCTTGATAGTAGCTGTCCACCATTAGAATGAGGAATGGCGGCTGACTGCGCCTCTCATAGTAAATCCGCCCACCATTAGGAATGAAGCTATATCTGTAGGAGTGTGGTAAAAAAAAAAGGAAGAAGTTTTCTAAAAATCCTGAAATCCCTCTACAGCTGTATTTCCAAGGCATGCAGCACGGGTTGCTAAATGACTTCAGATTCAAGAGGAGTCTGCTGAACAACCTACAGCCATACTGAGCTGGTATGAGTTACCAGAGATGACAGGTGCTTTTGAGAGACAGCCGAGGCTCACCTGTTGACAAGGTAGAGGAAGTTCTGAATCATACCGTGGGCGGTCTCTGTCATCTCTGACAGGAGGAGCCCATTGATGACCCAGTAGGAGTCCCTGTTGGGGACACAGAGCGGCATCATGTCAGTGTCTGTGTGGCAAACCAGACCTCTGGCTGTGATCTCTGCAGGCTCTGACCTAGCGAGACGCCACTCCAGCGCTAACAGCTCCAGAGACAGACGGCATCAGTCACTCACCAATAGTACAGCTCCCTGAAGCGCCCCCCCGGCACTACGATAGGATGTGGGGTATAGATCTGTGAGTAGAGCTCCGGGTGGTGTTTAACATCAGCACGGATCTGGAGATGGATCATTTTGAATTTTACTTATTTTTTAAAAACATTGGTGGATGATTGATTCTACATTAGAGTGTGTAAACCCAGGCAGGATTACCTTTCTACCAAGAGACTTCCACAGACCATGTATCTTCTCTGCCCAGTTGCGCAATTCTTGGTCTACTATTTTTCCCAGGAACTTCGGCCTGAACGTAAAATAAACTCACATCAACAAAGCAAGCTCCATTGCGGACTCTTGAATCGAACGTAGCACCGTCTGTCAGTAACATCCATGTCTCAATAACCGGATCTCACTTGTCATGCCAGTCTGGCGGCATCCATGACTCAAACTCTGTCCCGGGTTCCTCAAAGTATGTGCTGAGGAACTTTTGCAATTTGGAGGACGGGATGGTCGTGTTCGCTGATTCATTTGAGAGTTCATGAAACGCTGACAAAACAATGTCTGCAAGAAAGACGGGAAACCAATAGAAGCAACCACAAGCTGGACTTACAGGAAACGACACATTCACTGACTTGACTTACCAGGGGTTGCTCTCAGCTTCATGTCAACAAAATATTTGTCATCATCAAACAATTTTGCTTTCTGCACTTGTCGCAGGACTTCCCCTGCACAGTATATTTCACTGAAAATCATTAAGTCAAGTGGATTATTTAACAGTCATTACAAAAGGGCACATGTATAGTAGTGCAAGTGAGTCCACATCCAGTTCAGAGTCCTGCAGCTTAGCAATAAACTACACAAGTATCACCTGGGATAACAAATAGATTAGGGCAAAGGTCCCTTGAACTGGAGTACAATGAGAAAATCAACCACCACAGTCATTGTGGGAAACAAAATGTTCAAAAATGTATAGCTTTATAAACATTTTGCACAAGTTCAACCTGACAAACAACTGCAGGGATTCCATTTAGTTTCATGCCCTGCCAAATAAAAGGATTTACAAATCTCTGGCAATTTAGGTTAGGTGTTATGCTGTTTCAATACAGCATAGTCATGCTACGTATGCTTTCAATAATTTAAAAAAACAAAATAAAAAAACCTAAGTATAAACATTTTGAAATCAATACTGTTCACCATCTTACCTGTCACATGGCGGTGGAAAAGCACTCTTTACACAAGTGAAAATCACCACCGAGAAGTAGAACACCGAGTTCTTCATCTCCAGGTACTGAAGAGGAAACCTGCGTGCTGCTGTCAGGTCATAGTCAGTGGCGGCTGGCCAATAGAGGGCGCTAGGGCGCCGCCCCACCATTCCCCACATCCTAGACTTCATTGAATAAGACTTTAAAAATTACTTTCTTTTTTTTTTTTTTTTAATGAGCGAGGTAAATATTATATAGTTAGTGAGTAGAATGTATAATCTGCAATAAAATGTAGATTAAAATTGTTCTACGTTGTCTTAAAGTTACTGCTAGGTCACGTATTTCCGGCCTGGGGCGCAAAAATCTTTGCCCATTGACTCTCGTTATAAATTGTACATGCGCAGTTCGCTCCTCTCAATACAAGAGATAGGAGCTTGGTGGGGCGCAGCTTTCACCAACAAACTGCGCATGTACAAACAGTATTTATCTGAATGCTGCTGATTTACACACCACCAACCACTGGTTGGCAGCAGAGAGCGAGTGGCTCGTGGTACAGCTGACATAAAATGCGCCAGAATGAGACAATATACTCGGTCGTTTTCAAGGAGCTGGTTTAGTAGGAAGGCTTGGCTAACTGTATGTAGTGACACCAATGCTTTATTTTGCTTTCCCTGCACCCTTTTTCAAACGACAGGTCTCAGACCCAGCATGGATTCAGACAGGTTTGAATGATTTAAACCACATATTAGAAAAAGCAAAAGCAAATGTTTGGGAAAGTAAACATAGCTGCTCAGCTTGATGAAGGCTACAGGACAGGGATCCGTGAGCATAATGAAGAGGTTGACAAAAACAGGCACATCCTGTCTAAAATAATAAACTGTGTCAAGTTCTGTGGTGCCATAGAGTCATTGATCTGCATCTCTCAAGGAGAGAAGGGCAAAATTGATGTACAAAAAGTTTAAGCCACAAGGTGGCAAAGTCATATGGCTTTGAGCCAGTTCACTCAGCTTTTTGATGGCACTGGGTATTTCAAATGTAATACCATATTAATTTATTTTTTTCTTAAATGTTATTTTCTATTAGGTCTTATTGTGTTCATAATTTTCTGCCATTGTCTCAGGGTTTTGTGTTGTCAGATTTCTGTTGCACTTATCGAGGCACTTTTCGGTTACTTTAGTCTTTCACCATTACATATTGTAGTATAAAAGATAATTATTATAAAGAATTTGCACTAATTGAAGTACCTTAACTTACCTTAAGCACGTTTCATTACAACAAATGTTCATTCAGCTCAGCAAATACAAATAAAGGCCTTTTCATTTATTTAAATACACTGATGATACCTTAGTACATGTTTGTTTGATTTTTGGTATAGCCCCCCCTGGAGAAAAATGCACCAGCCGCCACTGGTCATAGTCCATACGAGGAATGTCTCAACAAAACACTACCACCTAGCAGACAACTTGACAGCAGCCTTTCCATTTAACTGATAAACAAGCTTTAAAAAAAATAAATAAGTCAAGTCACAATGAATTTCAGTGAGCTTTATTTTCAACAAAAACTTTCAATCACATAACCATGACATCTTTGAAACACAGAAGTCCATTGTAAAACTCGCTTCACTGAAAAATTGCCAATTGAATAACGACCAAATTTCGATCAAAAAAAAATGTTTTATATATCCAGGCTTTAAATTATTCACTTAAATTTGGAGTCTTTTGAACGCACGGTCTACTCCACTGAATCCACGTTATTGGAAACAAAAAAATCCAAATATAAGGGCAGCTTATCGAAACGTTTTCATACCCAGAACCTTACTTTTGGATCCTTAGGTCATTTTATCCTGTTTAGAAGTACCAGAGGGCCCCTCCCCATGGAATTGTACTGATGCATCAAGTTTGAGAGGAATCCCAGGAGGACTACTTTCAAAATCCTTCTTGACAGGCAAGAGATGGGACAAGCCAAACCGTACACAGCGGTGGTGTGTAAGGAGTTAGAAATATCAAGAGAGGATTACCATCTGCATCAGGGCAGCAAATAATTTTCCCAATCCTCAAATTTAAAAAAGGTAGATCTTAAAGAGTGAGACAATTTACTGGCACAAAACCATCCAATTAAAGTCATCCAATCTAGGGTGAGATGCTTTCGTCTCAGTCTTTAAGATACTCAAAATGCCAGCCACTGGAAGTGAAGCAACATTCCTTCAAAAAGTAGCGCAACGAAACATCCTGAAGGATTGTTGAGCACTGAAAACATGAGCTTGTGGCTACTACTGCCAGTGGGCTGACAGACAGACCGCTGCCAAGTGCCTGTAATTGGTCCCTGTTCACGCGTCTATTGTATCATTTCTTACTTTAATATTGATAACCCCCCACCCCCGCCCCCCTCCCAAAAGAAAAAACAGCCAAATTAGAAATGTAAGTATTTGGGGAACTACAATAGCCTTGAGAGAACAGGGATCAGTCCTAACCAATGAGAAATTCAATGATATTTTTTAAACAAATCAACCCAACTATCACATTGCAAAATCGTCTTAAAAGAGCTGAAATTAAATGTGCAATACTTCTCATTGATTAGAACCAAGTCAAAAAAGAGCATCTCACCAACTTTGTGTTAAAGGGAACCTAATTTGCAGAAAGGTCCTGGCTGAGCAAACAAATGACCAGAGGACCTTAATGCTAAATAAGGACATATATAGTTTGCATAAGAATACCACAAGCAATTGGAACCCAATCCCCAAAATATCTACGCAATACAGGGCAGAAGAGTAAGCCATATGCTCAGCCGTCTGAGGTGCCCAGATATTATTTTTTACTAGCAGTCCCACTAACGGCAATGTTGCAATCCTTCAAAGCCCATTCCCCATCCCTCCCAACCTCATGTCCCACACCGCCGTACACTTCTCTCCCGTTTGGGCTGTACAAGTGTACAAAAAGCAGTGCAGTCAGTGTTATTGCCTGAACCCATATCTCTGTACTTAACATAAGTGCAGCCCACCCTGCTTGAGCTTTATTTTGTGCAGCATCTTTTGTGAACTGGTTTTAGTAAAGCCAGCTAACTTGCAATGCACAGAGAATGAATTCCTGCTACATTTTATGTCAGATGGTTCATTTTGATACTTCAGGCCAACATTCTTGAAAGTTGTGTGGGAAAAACACATCTTTCTCCCAAACATTTCCAAAGTAGTGTACCCGTGCTAAAAGAGCACCTAGATCAACGTAACAGCTAATACCTCCCCAGAAAACAGAAATTCTCTCTGCCAATCAGCTGCACTGCAGCGAGTAGTACTACTACATGATAGAATATTATTTTCTCTTTAACACTAACACTCACTTTGACTGGAGATCCTGGCGAGTGTCTCGTGAGTCAGTTTAACAAGTTAAGGCTGGTGACAACAGAAAGAATTCATTATTCAAATGCACAAGCTTAACAAAGCCATCTGTCTAGAATGGGAACTTGTTAACTGGCAACACAAGGAGAATAATTAAGGGCAATAATTTAAACAACAATCTCAGTGGAAGTGCAGATTTGAATAATTGCACTCGACATCAAATTTGGAGGGGCTAAAACATATCTGATGATCTCTGCCTCCAAAAACATTTCATGCACATGGTATCAAATGTTCTAGATCCTAATGAAGTCTGCAATTTCTAAAATTATAAATAAATTCACAAGCCAATTTTGCAGATCATAAAGATAAACTGGCAGTTAAGGAAAGTCTCTCCAGTGCTAACCAGAAAAAAATAAGCTTTTCGTTTTGTCAGCCAGCCTTTCAAACTTGTTTAAAACAATCTTAAAATGAAGGTATATACAAGGTGTACAGTGCGCCCCACATGTTGGCCGCACATCTCGCAGAATAAAGTATGGCCATCCATAGGAAGGTGAAACAACACAGGACAAAAAAAATAGCTTTCCCCCGTTATACTCTACCAAAACAGGAATCCTCGTGGCTCAAGGTGTTGAAAGGCTGCAGAGTGCTTATCAATTTTTAGTGTTCCAATACTGAAGACAGAGGAGGAAAGGGTCTGGGTCTTTTAGAAGCACATGCTTCTTCACAAGCAACTGGACAGTCTCTGGCTGTCTCTTGGAAAAAAATCCAGCATCTCTGTCCATGGAAAATCCAAGTTTGTCGTCATTTAGCAGCCCGGCTTGTGTGCAGCTAAGCCAGCAAAAACATAATTCAGATCAGCCCTCTCCCAGTTATCTCTATTCCAAACAAACGGATGACCTGACCTAAAAGCAGTTATGAATTCACCTATGTGGTTGGACATTGAATTTGTGAAACAAATTTTCGATTAGGTGAATGTGATTTTGTGGTACGAAGTGAGCAAGATGATGTAGGACAAAGGGTTATTACTTTAGAACAAGTTAAACTGCTTGTTAAGGCACTTGATACAAATTGCTAAAAACTTCCAAAATAAAAAAGTGGAGAATGGAGGGTACAAGATAAGGGTCTGTTGGTGCTGGCATTGCAGACGTTGGTGGATATGAATCGTCAAGATGTGCATTTGTTTTCGACTTGGTCCCCTGCTTTCCTCCCAGTGCTTATGATGTCTTCAGTCTGTGGTGGTGCAGCAGAGAGCCCCATAAAAGGGACATGAGTTCTTCCAAAATGTATCCATCAAAATACACATTCCTCATGGTGGCACCCGAAAAAGGAAGACAGACGGAAGCTGTACATAAAAAAAAAAAGTCCAAGACACGGTAGAGAGGGGGAAGAAATGAAAGAGGAGGTGCAAAGGGGAATGGAGGATGGACTGATCTGCAGAGAGAAGAGTGACGCAGAGTTATGTACACGGCCTGCTGCAGATTGGATCTAACATTGAAGTATCAATCACATAAGCCAAGCAACGTTTACATGGACATCAAATGTTGTAGTTTGATTTTAAGAAAACTCAGTTTACATATGCTGTAGATAAATAGTGTTCAAATTCCCATTTCCATATAATCTTGCATATTGCAATTGATTTGACACATGGTCATGTGATTCCTTGCCTGTAGGCTGTAAGCAACACTATCATATTGCAGTCACGTTAACCTATGAGACTTTCCTGCCATTCAGCCAGTGCTGAGACTCAAGATATCAAGGCCAGATGTAAACAAAAATGGTAGCAGTAAATCCTAACTCCTAAATATGTTGAGCTAGTGTGACAAGTCAAAACCTATGGACGCATGTTGTTTACATGTTCCAAAAACCAACTAGTAATACTCATACTTTGTTGATCCCTGGAAGAGCTATTTGATATTCTGTCAGCTATAGAACAGCATCCCTGGAGCTAGTAGGGATTCAGTGTCTTGCTCAAGGACACTAGCAGGGCAGATGTTTGCTGTTTAGGGGGCCTGAACCCAAGTCCTCCAGCTGAAGGATGTTCTCCCTCTTCACTATGCCACGCTGCTGACCCTTTATAATGATTCAGTATTAATACTAGGATTAATGCTTAGACTGTGACCTTAATTGAACTGGCATTACTATATTAAGGTGCAGTCTGGGGCCTTGTCATAACTTCCTTAAGATCAAAGTATTTGTGTGGATGTAGGTAGTCAATGTTTGTATACTCACTTGCTCACAGCTTGACTTCTTCCCCGCTCTCACTGTGGTACTCTGCCACATATAGGCTCTTGTCAATGATGCCAGGGATGGGCTTGATCTCTGTTCCAAGCTGCTCCTCGATGCCCTTCAGGTTGAAGCGGTCGTCGTAGGTGATCAGGTTGATAGCCAGACCCAAGTGTCCGAAGCGGCCTGGACAATATTTACAATTTTAAATGGTTCCGTTGTACCAGCAGTCATCTCCATGAACTCATAATATAAACAGATTTCTTACCAGATCTACCAATGCGATGAAGGTACGTTTCCCCCAGCTTGGGAAAGTCAAAATTGATCACAACATTCACAGCTTGAATGTCAATTCCTCTTGTGAAGAGGTCTAGACGAAACAAATGGAGCAAAAGCAAAAGTTAGCACAAACATCGATTCATATTTCTGGACCAAAATTTTACACAACCACAGAACTTCAGGTTTAGGAAAAAAATGATAGTCGCTAAAGATGTGACATGTTAGTGATGTGTGCAGACTTATGAAAAGACAGTTTTTACTAGCATTTGGCACTTGGGTGTTTATTTCAGACCCTGACCCTAACTGATGAGCATATGTATGACTGACATTTGTAGACACATTTTTTTTAGATCTTTGAGAAATGCTTGTATGAATTCAGGTAACCAGTAAATTGAAAAGCAAAAAAAAAAAAAGACACCACTGTGCAGACCATATGCTATTTTCCAGCAATTGCAATGTGTTGCTTAGCAATTTGTTTAACTTCTGTTTAAGCGCTATGTTTGGCAGATACCATTTAATTACACAGTTGTGGCACCCTTGCATTTTATGCAGATAATAGAATATATAAAATAAGTGGAAACTTTCGGTCTTCACCTGTTCATGTTTTATTTAATAGCACATAATTAAACAATACAAATAGAAAAAAAGTATTGTATGGCTTCAAAATTGAAGTGTCTAAGGTCATGATTATTGGCACCCTTGTAGAGTTGCACAGCATTTGGTAATGATGGCTGCTTCCAAACGTTTTTTGTAACCATTAGTAAGCCCCCTGCACCTTCCTGCTGGCTGTTTCTCCCTTTTGTCCTCTCAAATTGAAAGCTGCTCCAGTTCAGCCCTTTGACCATCTACACATTTCAGGTCTCGCCATAGGCTCTTAATAGACTTGAGATCAGGACTCATCACTGGGCACTCCAGAACAGTGCTTTTTCTCTTGAACCATTCCTGGGGGCTTTTGGATGTGTTTTGGGTCATTGTCCTGCTGGAGGACCCATGACCTTCTATTGGAATCCAGTTCTCTCACACTGTGTAGCACATTTTGCTCCAAAATGCCTTTGTTGTCTTCTGATTTCACAATGCCCTAAATACATTCAAGACATCCAGCACCCGAGGGAGCAAAGCAGCCACACAGCATTATGGAACCTCCACTGTATTCGACTGAAGGTGGGGTGTTACTTTTTTAAAAAGGTTAATTTTGTCACCTGATAACAGCGAGCTGATCTGCATTGCCAAAGAGCTCCAATTTGGTTTCATCAGTCCACAGAGCATCTGCCCAGAAAGTTTTAGGCTTGTCCAGATGGGTCTTGGTCCACAATTAGTCCTTCTTGTCTCTTTCAGCAGCGTGGTCTTCTGTGGCCTTCCGTGACCGTAAAGCTCTTCTTGGTTCAGCATCCGGTGTATGGTACAGGAGTAAACCATTACCCCAGATCTCTCCAGGTCAGCAAATGAGAATCTATTTTCTCCAACATAATTGATTTCAATCATGGCCACTATTGTTAGATTGTGTGCTGTTGTAAATCGATAGATGACTGAAGACCTAAAGTTGTTTAAATTTCTTATGTCAAACGATATTGTACATTATCTGCATGAAAAGCAAGGGTGCCAATAATCTTGACCAGAACTGTAAATCAAGACTAAGACTTGCAAGAGTTTTGTTCTTTATTGAAATTCTAATGATGTGTAATCATTTATAAAAGTGTCCTACTTCACATTGTCCTTAACACCTCTTAAAAAGATACAATTTAAAAAATAAAATTACTGAAACGCACAACCTCTAACCTCAAGTCCTGTCCTCGGTTCCAGAGTACTGCTGGTTTTCTATCCTACCAGGTAGTTCATTGTATTCAACTATTGTCCCAGGGCTAAATCAGTCCCTGAGTAGAGCGCTACAATGAAAACTACCTGGCAGAATAGAAAACCCAGATGTCCTGACTTGAGGACCACTGCTCAAAGCAGCTTATTTTCAGATAATTCTGTTGGCGAAATCCAACCAATATACCGGTACCCAGCTCTACCACTTACCAGTGCAGACCAGATTCCGGCACAGGCCGTTTCTGAAGTCATGGAACACACGGTTGCGATGCTCCTGGAGAGAAATACAAGTGTATTTAGACTCCACGTTCACTCATCATAAACTTGGTAAACTAGTACTCCTGAGGCAGCACTTTGACCTGACCTGTCTCATCTTGGCATGGATGTAGAAACATGAGTAGCCAAGCTGGGAGATCTTCTTGGCCAGTAGCTCCACTCTCTGAGAGGAGTTGCAGAAGATAATTGACTGATTGATCTGGAGCTGTGGAAAAAGAATAACACCAAGGCAAATACATCATGCAGTGCTTTTTTAAATCTTTGTTTCCTCTGTACAGTTTACGGTATGTTTCCAGCTGGATATATTTCACTAAATGGATCGGATAACATATAAAGCATTCCAGTAAGTAATGAAAATTTAAGATGATTCCATGACCAAAACATCCAAAGATTAAAAAACAAAAAAAACACACTTGCAATAAAGATGCTATTCAGGCATTTATGATACTTATTACACTATCCCTGTTCAAAGTTGGCAATGATGCCAGTTAAATGAATAGCCTGCAGCAGAGTTGCTCATCCAATGATCTTTACAATACTTTTTTGGTGACACCACTTCAATCAGGACAATCAAGCACAGATCGGCAACACCTACCCTGGAGAATAAAGTGTTAAGGCAATGGACCTTTTGCCTTTCAGTGACATAAGCATAATACTGAGTCACCCCCTTCAGGGTAAGCTCCTCCATCAAGTTGATCTCATAGGGCTTCTGCAAGTGAGAGTTCTACAAAGTAGGGAAGAGCAATTGTTAAATTATCTTTCATATTCAGGTTGTGGGGACAAATTACACTTTCTCAGCCAATAAGAAATAAAAAACTTTTTAAACAAATATATAAATGATGAAAATGTACCATAAACTTCTGCACGCTGAGTGGGAAGGTTGCAGAGTAAAGCAAAATCTGCCTCTGTTTAGGCATGAAGCTCAGTATCTCCTCCATCATAACTACAAAGTCCTGAGACAGGAGTTTGTCAGCCTGTTGAGCACATGGGGGAACAGTACATTGAGACTTGTCTATAACAGCTCCTTAAATGTAAAAGCCAGACTGGTTTATTCAGACAAGGCAGTATGGGCCAAACATAATTGAAATAATATAACTCACCTCATCCAAAACAATCATCTGCACTTGATTGACCTTGGCCACTCCTTTCTTGATAAGGTCTAAAATCCTCCCAGGAGTGGCGATGACCACATGTACTATAAAATGATAAACATCTCTATCAGTCAAAAATACATTAAAAAAAAAAAAAGTACACAATTTGCACTACAAGATGGCCAGCAGTGTCTCAAGCTGCAAGCTAAAAATCAGTGCTGCCCAACCAGAGCCTCAGGATACTGGTCAATCACGTTTTCTTTATTTTAAATTGTTTTTAAAAGCAAATATTTTGAAACTGTCTAAATAATGAGTTCATCCCAGTAGAGAAGACACTGACCACATTGGCCTAACATGTCAATCAAGAATGTCAGTCAAAATTATGCTACATTCAACTGATAGGGGGCACTGGAAATGTTTCTCTGCAGGCAAGTGTAAGTTCAATACATACAGACATTGCATAACACCAAATTTAAAAATAATTGCCCAGAACACATTGATTTTTAGGCTTTTTTTTTATAAAAATGAAACGTACAATGTCAACTTTGAACAAATGTGATAGCTGAGGACCAGAGAGAGTACCACCATTAGCAGTGTGTGAAACACATACTATGAGACTAGAATAACAATGATGCTGATGAACTGGCTAGGGCCAAAACACATTTTAATGGCTCCTCAAATAACCATATTCTGATTTAGAAAGCTGGGTTTGAAATTTGACTGAGCAATCACTGCTTGGATCATTTTGTTTGAATGGTCCTAATTTGAGCCTCATCTGCTTTACTGTTGAGTAATTCAGCCCTAAATTAAAAGGAAAAATTAGATCTTGTGCCAAAACTAATAAATGGGCACTCCCATTGTGTGATTTGGCAAGTTTACCTGTTTCATCAAGTCTCATGATGTCATCACGCAGGTTGGTGCCACCTGTGGTTGCCATGACCTTCACCCCACCCATGTGTTTGCTGACCTGGATACATATTTGGCTCACCTGCAGAGCCAGTTCTCTGGTGGGCACTATGCCCAAAGCTGGTGAAACAAATAGTAGTGAGGTACATTTTTAAAAAGGGAAAAATGCAGGTTATAATTCACACATTTCTATAATCTTTGCCAGCACCGTGTTGATTTGTGAACATGAACAAGGCTATAAACAAGCTAGTCAAGAAAATTGGGGGTGGAAAAGCCAGGGAGCTCCTGACACAATGTTCCCCTGTCAGGTAGGCATATTGCCCAATGTTTAGAAGCACATGCACCAAATGCCCAATAACTCCTGATGACAATTTCACAATTTATAGAAATAAGTAGATACAGATAGATACTCAGTAGATACAGTTGTTCGAGTATTAACTTGTAGATTTAAAAAAAGAAAAAAAAAAGGTTATGATTACATCAACTGTAGAGCTATTCAGTTCTGCAATTTTTTGTTCCGTTCCACAACTTATATAATCACCTTCTTGAAGAGTGACTTTGTTTAGGGCTTTAACTAGGTTATGAGGGTCAAGTCTCTAAGTCTTCCTGACATTTATCCTGGGTATACTGTTACAGAAAAAAACACTTCCTCACCTTGTATGCAGTCCTTCTTCAGGTCAATGCGTTCAAGTAAGGGAATGAGGTAGGCTCCACTCTTTCCCGTGCCATTCTTGGCTCTGGCCAAGATGTCCCTTCCTGACAGTGCAATAGGAATGCTCTCCTCCTGTGTAAGACATTAAGTATTTATTTCTATGAGTACTCGTAATAACAATTATATTTTATTATTCCAAAGTAACGTTTGCCATCTGTCAAAATCTGAGACCTAATTGATTTACCTGGATTGGGGATGGTTTTTCCCAGCCCATCTCAAAGATTCCCATGAGAAGCTCCCTCTTTAGGCAATAATCCTCAAACTCATTGCCTTTAGTTGCAGTCACATCCTGTAATTACCATTAAAAATCACAGGAAGAAATGTGGGTTCAGTTTCCAAGGTGTAGACAGATCCTTGACTTACAAATCAATGCAGAAAGTTCCACTGATGACAATCAAGTGTTAGGAAAGAATGAAGGTCAGTTAAGATGTGAGCAAATTTCAGAAATTTCCCATGAAATAAATGTCTTTCCCTATGATACTGAATGAACATGAATCCCTGTAAAATATTGTTTTCAAGTACTGTACATAAAAACAGGAATTACTAACATGGCTGAAGGCTACTGAGTAATCAGATTACTTTCTGGAACCACGCACTGTATAATATATACTCTACATTGGCTTTACATTGTAAAGGGGCATGGTGAATACTGAGATATTAAATAACTGAATGATCATGGGACATTGCAACTGGGCACCACAAGCACACAAGTAGAAGGTATGTCAGTAAAACATAAAAATATAAATTTATTTTTCCAATATAGTCCCCATTGAATGAGACAGATTTTTACAAAAAAAAAAAAAATATATATATATCCCATTTACAACATTGATTACTCTCACCTTTACCAAGGAGAACTACTACTACCTACCGAAGTTTTCATCCTCATGTCCTTTGGGGGTAGTTTCAAATTTTTCTTCCAGTCATCTCCAGGCCTGTGGAGGGGGGAAAAATCCTTGTAAGCAATAACCCTCACAGTAAAACTGATCAACAGTAGGTCCTACATAACCAAATTTGTCATGCATACAACATAAAATAAAAATAAGGAATACCATGCCTGGAGTGGACAGGTAGGCTTTTTGGCTAGGTCTATAACATGCATGTTCTTAAATGACCATAGAATAACGGCAAAACAATCAAGATGTCAGAGTCCACATACTGCATATTAAAGAACTTACTTGATGACAGTGTTGGCTGTAGGGGCTGGCTGGGAGCTACCATTGTTGATTGTGCTGGAGCCTTTCATCTGACTTAGTTGCTGTTGTTGAGGGCCTCCTCCACCTCCACCTGGTCCTCCAGCAGGCTTCACGGAGCCTCTAAGCTGTCCATTCTGGTTGGACAAGCCCAAAATCACTGGGTTCTCTGTTCTGGCGGTGCTCATGTCTACTATTTCTCAGATCCAATAGCAGGAAAACTAACAGTGTCTGGATAAAGAAAGTCCACTCTGCTGGGACTACTAAAACCCAAGGATTGTCCTTCCCTCTTTAGGTTACAATAATCATCCAATTTATTTAAATATTTGTCACAGCAGGTTCCCTAATGATATCGTTGTTTGTGGAACATCTCAAGAACTGTCTAGAAACAAAAACCTCTTTGCAAGCTAAAGAAAGCGGCTAAGCATGTATTCCTTTAGCAAATTTGGGTTTATCATTGATGTAATCTGCCAATGTTATCTGGAAAACCATACACCAGGAGCACGTATCTAGCTTCCAAGTACTGGCCAACTGTTCAGCTAGCCATCTTGTTTAGCTCAACTCCGTCTCGTCCTCTCTCTGTTTTTTCCAACCCTGAAACACATGAAAAATAATGTCAGAAATCTAGTTACTGTATTTAAGTTAGCAAACTAACATAACTGTTGGATAATGCTAGGTGATGATGGATATGAGGCACTGTTTGGGAACGCAAAGCTTTATCGAGTCGATATTTAGCTGGTTATTTGGCTAATTGGCTAATGTTAGCAGTGGACGGCCGGCCTAAAAGTCAGCCAACTCATGTTGTGGTAACGATTAACGTCAGCTAGTGACATCCAAACAAAGTCGACATTTTCAGAAACTCAAATGAACACATCAGTATCTTAGGCCACAGGCTGAACTTGTGCCGAGTTTAGAGACGGACCAGTGCATCGTTAGCTAGTTTTCTAGCTAACCAGGAACCTTTTCTGTCTGCGCTATCAAGCTAAAGTTAGCAAGCAGGTTCCCAATAGCTAGACAGCGACATCTGGCTAACCAGCACATTGAGCTAACGCCAAGTCTGTTTATTTAGCTAATGCTATAAATGAGTCCCGATTTGCCGCAATGACAGTTATAGTTCGTGTGTTATAGCAAAGATTATACTTAACGATAAGATTAATCTAAGAAAACATTAGCTCGACAAACAACTCGACACCCATCGTCACCTAACGTTAGCTAGTTAAATGTACAGTGCCGTGTTGCTAGGCAGCTAACGTTAACTGGCTAACGATAGCGAACTAACAGTCACAAAACTCACAGAGATGTAATCAAATACCGATTAGTTAGCTAAAAGTGGATATAATTTATAGTTTGTAGACATTTACCTCGGATGACTGAAATTATCGGTTCACTTTATGATGTTGGTGAGGTGAAATCAATTTTTAGCTGACTACGAAGGGGTCTGTCGGACTAAACCGAACGTTCAAGATGGCTTCCACTCTTATTTGAACCCGCCCACTTCTAACTAATCAGCTGATTTCATTTCAAATCAAGGAATTACCTTAAAGGCGTCCTCCAGTCAAAACAATGTTTTCAGATTACAATCCCCAATGTGTCAACCGAGTCAGCAAGGGGTATCCCTTAGAGTCAATTTGAAAATGTCGCCGTGTGTCCTTTGCCTCATGCGTAGGGTTCATCTACTGTTTAAGACTCGACAGGCATGCCACATATAAAATTTTGGTCAAATAATAAATAACACTATCTTGAATTAGAGTAACAATAAAACCACTGGTGTTCTAATTCAAGATAATATTTGTATCCCCTTATGGGGGACGGAAGGGCATTCTGTGCCATCTACCCTGGAGGTCAAATGAGTTTATTACCACATACATAATACCACAGCTGTATTGTACCTGTCCTCCTGTCCTTGTCCTGCCCTATTTATGAGCGAGGAGCAACTTTAGTAATCCTATAATACATTTTAGAGGGATTATATACAAATATCACAGAAAAATTATAAACTATATATAATTTCCTATAGGAATATTCAATAGGAGATAAAAATGCCATAAAGAAGTTAAGGTCAGTGTAAACTCACTATAGTACCATAAACAAGTAGGAGTCAGTATTACAGTGATTTTTATATACAGGGGTAGAGGGACTTTCACTATTCTTGCACATTTAATATAGGAAGCCTAGCATTATGCTATTGTCTATTTTACTTTTCATCCATAACCAGGGTCATCTCTGTGAATTGTTAGTGGGTGGGTTTCCACAAATGCACCCCCACCAAACAATCAGCAAAGACTATACAGGAACAAGCACTAACAGGAAGTATAGACAGTCAATACAGCAGCGTGAGCTATACAGTCAAGTGAACAAGAAAATACCAGCATGGATATTCTATCTACATTAGAGGTAAGATGTGATGCAGATATACCTTAAAAAAGCTTTGTTAAATAACTTACTTCAATAGGTTTCTAAGTGTCCTTTCAAATATTGTAAGTATATAATATTTTTATTTTTAATTTGTAATTGCCATATTTTCAATTATTGGCAAGTTTAAGGTTTATTAAGTTATTGATTGGTCAAATCTCCCTTAATTGCAATAGGACATTTTCAGGTAGCAATGATCTATATATATATATATATCTTTGATATGCACTGTCAAGCCTCAGCTGCAGCCTCTTGCGCTTGAATGCAATAGGATTCGAGGTATGAGTCATATGTGGCTTGTTTTTACGATTATGAAGAATGAACTGCAGGATTGATTGAATTGTTGAGCCAGTGAGTGAATAAATGTGCTTCAATCACTGGACTGCAGCTATGACAGATAGACAGATGTGGGTTACTTACTGAAGTGGCATGTGTTCTGGCAATTTTCTAATGATGAGGAAAAAACTCACTTTAAAGCATCCAAAATATATTTTATACAAAGGAGCAGTAGGGTGATTTATTTTATTTTGATACCCATGGGCTTCTTGCAATTCATCTGTCATCGATAGTTCCCAGCAGAATATGAAAATAACAGAATCTGAACATTTATTTAAAAAAATAAATAAATTAAATAATAATAATAAAAAATACATTGAGATGATTTCAAATTCATTGTAAGGCCATCACAAGTCCTGTGTTGAACACAGACCTAACCCAGTGTTTGTAGGTATGTGATGAAATCTGAGATGACTTTAAGTTACTAAAATGTATTTATTTTTACTCATGTTCAGTTGAAATTGCAGGAACAGGCCTCAACGGCAGTGATATCTCATACATTGACACGATTTAAAGCTGACTCTTTATTGTGTCTCATATTCAGTTTAGAAAAAAAAGAAAAGTAAAAAAAAAAAAAGTAAAAAAAGTAAATAAATTCTCACATATTTGTCACAACACTGCCACCTGCTATAGAGAAGTGAAACAGATATGGTCTATTCAGTGTTTCCTGTATATTTTGATAACTGTATGAAAACTATAGTGAGAACAAAATCAATGGTGTGGTTTTCATTCTATTCAATCTGAGGTAATACATTTCATAATTCATAAAAAACAAAACTGAAAAAAAAAATTATTATAACACAGGGCAATAACGTATTCTCCATAACTGTCACAAGACAGTAAAACTAACAATCTCACCTTTATATTCTTAAAGGGTTCCATTGAAGTTTACTTTCCGGAATCTGTGGGTTCTTCAGACTACAACTGTTCAGAGTACGATTCTTCAGAGACTGACTGCGATGATTTCACCTGTCAAGATGAGAAGATGGGCCTGCAGCTGTTCCATGCTGTGTTAAAGCCTCTGGTGTTCAGCTTGGTATTCCTCCTGGGCTTGGCAGGGAATGGTCTGATGCTGACAGTGCTCCTGAAGCGTACGGGCCACCTGCGCGTCACTGAGATCTACCTACTGCACCTTGCACTAGCTGACCTCTTGTTCCTTTGTACCTTACCTTTTATTGTGGTTGAGGTCGTCACTGGGTGGGTGTTTGGAGTGTTTCTCTGCAAGCTGGTGAGCCTCCTGAACCGCCTTAACTTCCTCTGTGGAACTCTCCTTCTGGCTTGCATTGGGTTTGACCGGTATTTGGCTGTTGTTCATGCACTTCATAGCATGAAAAGCCGGAAGACCCAAAACAGTACACCTAACTTGCATGTTACTATGGCTGGTCTGTTTGGGCTTATCGGTACCTACTTCTGTTTTTTTTTCTGTATATGAGAACCCAGTAAATCAATCCTCGCTCACATGTGGCCCTTACCTTCATGGCCTCCATGCAAACAACTGGTTGTTGGTCGATCGTTTCATAATTCATGTGTGCTTTTTCCTATCTTTGACTGTCATGAGCTACTGCTACATAGCAGTGGTAGCTACTTTGTGCCACGGCCAGAAAAGCCAGCAGAAGCAGGGTGCCATTCGACTGGCTTTGCTCGTCACTGTTGTCTTTTGCGTCTGCTGGCTGCCTTACAATCTCACCATCCTGGTAGACACCATGGAAAACTTGGGGGTGATTTCCAACGAAAGGCTGTAAAGCCTTTACCCGAATGCAACAAGCCCTTGTGTTGACAGAAAGCCTGGGGGTGTCACACTGCTGCCTGAACCCTTTCTTGTATGCCTTTGTTGGGGTGCGGTTTCGCAATGACCTAATACGGTTACTTTCTAGATGGGGCTGCAGTCTGCCAGAGTCTGTCAGAGCTCAGGGTCACACTCGGTCATCTACTTCAACAGTTAGCAGCATCCTCATCTAGAACAGTGCCAATTTAACTGTTGTACAAAGCCAATTATAACTAACACGCTTCTGATCATTTATGTTATTTGTAATGATGGAAAATGTTACAACTTTGTTAGTATTGAGTACAGTACCCACTGCTTCTGTATTTACCCAGTGTGGGTCAAAAAGTGGCTGTTATTGTCGTCCAAAATTGCTTTTTGCTTGCATTGTATATATTGCTAAGTATAAGTAATAAAGTTTTCATATTACACAGCAACCGTATCCCTGTGTCTGTTTTCAAACCACAATAACTGAGACCACAATAACAAAGACTAAAACCACGTTATAGATCAGTATTGTTTTTTTAGACTTCTATTAAAACACAGTTATACAGAACAATTGCAAACAATCACAAATTGCATCTTATATACAGCAACTATATATTATATATATTTTCCTTTGCACAACAGTTTGGTAGTTGGAGAAAATAAATCAATGATATTAAAACAAATACAAATTTGAGGCACTCCTCTCCCAACCGCCACTCTGTTCCCACAACAAATACACACATTTGTGAAATATACATATTTTACAATATTTTAGAAAATGTTATGAACCGTGTGACAGCACTTTTAAATATTCTTCATTTAATCAGTTGTACTCCAAAATTTGAAGATTATCACTGATATCTTTTTTTTGTTTGTTTTTGTTTTTACAATTCAGCATTTTAAACAATTGCAAGAATAACATTAATGAAAACATTTCGCTATAATGGGAAAGCAACCTATTGGAAAAACATTTTTTACAGTTTCAATGAGCTGGATCAGAATGGCATATTGGCCATACCGCTGGGGCCATAGCCAATAGGACTGTCCAGAGACATTCCCCGCTGTCTGAAAGACTGGGGGCCCATCATACCAGACTGTTGATGGGGAGGGGCCATCATGTGATCCTGAGGGGACATGAGAGGA
Organism: Hoplostethus atlanticus; assembly: GCA_034670405.1. Taxonomy (NCBI): domain Eukaryota; kingdom Metazoa; phylum Chordata; class Actinopteri; order Trachichthyiformes; family Trachichthyidae; genus Hoplostethus; species Hoplostethus atlanticus. The sequence goes on along the minus strand of JAXDDX010000003.1, from coordinate 4,742,036 downwards.
CCCTGGGGGCCAAAGGGATCCCCTGGGATTGACAAACTTTGCTGCTTGGCCTGCATCATCATAAGATTTTGCTGTGCCATCAGATTGTGTGGGTGCTGCTGGGGGGACATCATGCCTGGGTATGGGTGGGAAGGGTGGTGGAGAAGGCTATTGGCCATCATGGCTTGCTGCTGCTGTTGGTGGTGCTGTTGCTGGAGTTGCTGCTGGGGCACCATGCCTGTCCTTCCCATCATATGTCCAGGGGGGCACATGGGGCCCATGCCCCCACCAGGAACCATAACCCTTGAGCCCCCCTGAGGCATGCCCATGCTTTGGTGTATGCCACCATGTGTGGGGTGAGGTGGCAGCTGCTGTTCTGCCATCATGTTCTGTAGGTTGGCTATGTGGGGGTTGGACCACTGGTGTTCTAATTCAAGATAATATTTGTATCCACTTATGGGGGAGGGAAGGGCATCCTGTGCCATACCCTGGAGGTCAAATGAGTTTATTACCACATACATAATACCACAGCTGTATTGTACCTGTCCTCCTGTCCTTGTCCTGCCCTATTTATGAGCGAGGAGGAACTTTAGTAATCCTATAATACATTTTAGAGGGATTATATACAAATATCACAGCGAAATTATAAACTATATATATTACATTACATTACATTACAGGCATTTAGCAGACGCTTTTATCCAAAGCGACTTACAATAAGTGCATTCAACATAGGTAGGCAAGAAAACTACTAGTCACCAGAAATCGTAAGTGCATTTCCTTCCTAAACAAGCAACTAAGAGCATAACTAGTGCTAAGGTAAAAGTGCAATACGTTAGCTACCTACTTTTCTTAAACAAATGAGACAAATAGGAAAATCAAATGAGCAAGAGCTAAGACAAATAAGTGTATCAAATAAACAAGAGCTCATACAAATAATTGACGACAAATAGGCAAGGCTAAGAGGAAGGGTCAGGGTAGTGTTTCTTGAAGAGGTGGGTTTTCAGCCTGCGGCGAAAGATGGGCAGCGACTCAGCTGTCCTGACATCAGTGGGGAGTTCATTCCACCACTGCGGGGCCAGAACAGAGAAAAGCCGTGACCGTGTAGATCGGCTGCAGGGGCCTCTGAGCGACGTGGCAACCAGTCGCCTCGAGGCAGCAGAGCGAAGTGGTCGGGCGGGGGTGTAAGGCTTGACCATAGCCTGGAGGTAAGAAGGAGCTGTTCCTTTCACTGCCCTATAGGCTAGCACCAGGGTCTTGAACTGGATGCGAGCCGCTACGGGGAGCCAGTGTAGAGAACGGAGAAGGGTAGTTGTGTGGGAGAACTTGGGGCGGTTGAACACCAGACGAGCTGCAGCTTTCTGAACAAGCTCCAGAGGTCTGATGGCAGACGCCGGGGCACCAGCAAGGAGGGAGTTGCAGTAGTCCAGGCGGGAGATGACAAGAGCCTGGATGAGCACCTGCGCTGCCTTGTCAGTGAGGAAGGGGCGAATCCTCCTGATGTTGTAGAGGAGGAATCTGCAGGAGCGTGTCACTGATGCGATGTTTGCCGAGAACGACAGTTGGTCGTCCAGGGTCACACCCAGATTCCTTGCAGTCCAAGTTGACGTCACCACAGCATTATCAATGGTGATGGCCAGGTCTCGGTGCGGACAGCCCTTCCCCGGGAGGAACACCAGCTCAGTCTTGTCCAGGTTGAGCTTCAGGTGGTGCATCGACATCCACTCCGAGATGTCAGCCAGGCATGCAGCAATGCGTGCCTCCACTTGTGTGTCAGAGGGGGGAAATGACAGGATCAGCTGGGTGTCATCTGCATAGCAGTGGTAGGAAAAGTCGTGGGAGTGGATAACAGAACCAAGAGATGTTGTGTAGAGGGAAAAAAGAAGAGGACCCAGAACCGAGCCTTGCGGAACCCCAGTAGTGAGCCTGCGTGGTTCTGACACAGACCCTCTCAGCGTCACCTGGTAGGAGCGATCCGTCAGGTAGGATGCAAACATGGAGAGTGCAGAGCCTGAGACACCCATCCCCTCAAGGGTGGAGAGGAGGATCTGGTGGTTCACCGTGTCAAATGCTGCAGACAGGTCCAGGAGTATCAGGACGGAGGAGAGAGAGTTCGCTCTAGCGGCATGGAGCGACTCCGTCACTGCCAGGAGGGCAGTCTCGTTCGAGTGACCCACTTTGAACCCAGACTGGTGGGGATCCAAGAGGTTGTTCTGGTGGAGGTACAAGGACAGTTGATTGAAGACAGCACGTTCAAGAGTTTTTGATAGGAAGGGTAGAAGGGAAACCGGTCTGTAGTTCTTGACCTCAGAGGGGTCAAGTGTTGGTTTCTTCAGAAGGGGGGTGACTCTGGCAGTCTTGAAAGCAGAGGGAAAGCATCCAGACATCAGAGATGTGTTGATGAGGTGGGTCAGGAAGGGAAGGAGTTCAGGTGCAGTAGACTGCAGCAGAGTGGATGGGACCGGGTCAAGGGAGCACGTGGTGGGGCGGCTAGATGTAACAAGGTGAAGGACCTCGTTTGGGGAGAGGGGATCAAAATGGGATAGGGAGGGAGGTGGGGAGGGAAAAGGTGGAGAGGGTGGTAGAGAGGGATGGGTGGAAGGCAGACAGGTGTGGTTGGTGCGCAGGGCACCAGCCGGGGGGTGAGGGAAGGAGGATTGGATATCGTTAACCTTCTTGTCAAAGAAGTTGGCGAAATCGTCAGGGCGGAGGGAGGAGGTGGGAGAGAAGAGAAAGTTTCAAAGAGTTTTTTAGGGTTGGAAGCAGAAGTTTGAATTTTAGTGCAGAAGAAAGCAGCTTTAGCAGCAGATAGAGAGGAGGAAAAGGTGGAAAGGAGAGATTGGAAGGTAAGAAGGTCCTCCGGGAGTTTGCCATTTCTCCATTTGCGCTCAGCCACTCTCAGGCTCCGTCTCTCAGTACGCACTGAGTCCGACAACCAAGGGGCAGTTTGGCGTGCAGGCCTGGAGGTGAGGGGACAGAGATTGTCCAGAGAAGAGGACAGAGTAGAGAGAAGAAGATCAGTGGCAGTATCAGAGGATAGAAGAGAAAATTATTCAGGGGCAGGGAGAGCAGAGAGAACAGAAGAGGTAAGATCAGTGGGGGAGAGCGAGCGGAGATTGCGACGAGAAGAAACCATGTGGGTAGGGGGAGGATGTGAGGGGGGAGAGGAGAGAGAGAGAGTGTAGGACATGAAGTAGTGGTCAGAGAGATGAAGAGGAGTGACGGAGAGGTTGGCAGTAGAACAGTGTCTGGTGAAGATTAGGTCCAGTTGGTTGCCAGCCTTGTGGGTAGGAGGAGATGGGGAGAGGGCTAGGTCGAAGGAGGCGAGGAACGAAAGAAGATATATAATTTCCTATAGGAATATTCAATAGGAGATAAAAATGCCATAAAGAAGTTAAGGTCAGTGTAAACTCACTATAGTACCATAAACAAGTAGGAGTCAGTATTACAGTGATTTTTATGTACAGGGGTAGAGGGACTTTGACTATTCTTGCACATTTAATATAGGAAGCTTAGCATTACGCTATTGTCTATTTTACTTTTCATCCATAACCAGGGTCATCTCTGTGAATTGTTAGTGGGTGGGTTTCCACAAATGCACCCCCACCAAACAATCAGAAAAGACTATACAGGAACAAGTACTAACAGGAAGTATAGACAGTCAATACAGTAGCGTGAGCTATACAGTCAAGTGAACAAGAAAATACCAGCATGGATTTTCTATCTACTTTTGAGGTAAGATGTGATGCAGATATACCTTAAAAAGGCTTTGTTAAATAACTTACTTCAATAGGTTTCTTATGGCGGCATATGAGTGACAAAATCCGCGAGCGCAATTGAGATCACCGCGCGCGTAATTCAAACAGCCGCGCACATTTTTGAGAGCGCTTTCACAACACTAGCGCGCAGAATATATCTGCTCGCGCGAGCAATATTGTAACCTGCGAGGAGAAATCCATGCTTTGAGCGCGCGCGCAGAATCCGAAGCAGCGCGCACAACTATCATTGCTCTCCTGCTCGCGAAACTTTCACCTGCTCGCTCGCGAGTGTTTTTTCTTTTTGGCAGTAAGTGGGCGGACCCAGTCACAATGGTATCCCTAAATCTAATGTCAAAAAGTTGAACAAATATTTAATTTAAAAATGCATTTAAAAATTCACTGATCATGTTGTATGGGTGTGTGTTTCTGCGCATTAGTGTCTTGTCTTGTTTTGTGTGTGTGTGTGTGTGTGCGTCTTTCTGGGACTGTGTGTAGCTGTGTGTGTGTGTAGGTGCATGCTTGTGTCAACATTTATCAAACATTATGTTAAAAAGTAGAACATCTTCAAACACAGTCTTTGCAGATGTAACCATCATCATCATAGATGCCATTATCCTCTCCACAGCTCTCGTGGTACCATGAGTTGCACTGACAAGAGCACACCCAGTCCTCCGTGGCCTTTGGGTCATTCACGTCACCATACACTCTCTGGCAGGCCGTGCAGGGGGGTTTGCCACTCTTGCTTTGTGCTATTTTCTTTTTTTGCTTTTTTCCCTTTGGTTGTTTTTTGTTAAGATTGTTAAGATTTCGCTTGGATACATCTAGACCAATGAACCTGTTTTGCGCCCTCAATTTCTGTGTAACTTCTGTGTAAGAGTGTGTGTGTATGTGGCCCATTTTAGCTGAAAATCGTGGCCTTTAGCTAGCTGGTTAAGCTAAAATGGGCCAATACCTAAAATTACTTTTTTACCAATAAACCTGTTTTGCGCCTTCAATTTCTGTGTAACTTCTGTGTAAGAGTGTGTGTGTATGTGGCCCATTTTAGCTGAAAATCGTGGCCCATTTTAGCTAGCTGGTTAAGCTAAAATGGGCCAATACCTAAAATTACTTTTTTCACAAAAGTTTCTTTTTAAATTTCAACTTTTTTATTTGAAAGAGCCTGTCAAAACATTGTTCATAAACATTTTGCTTTGTTGGTAAGCTTACTTATAAATGCTTTATCACCCTTATTAGTGATGAGTGAAATTTGCTATGTCATGCTCACTTACCATACAATTTCTCTGATGTACTTAATGTAACACTCTGCCCTGTCCACCTTAACAACCTCAGACTAATCAAAACTATTGTTACATGTCAACTAGTGTTGTAGCAACAATGCAAGATCAGTTATTGTGATTGGCTGTAAAATTTTAAAGGGCTATGAAGCTCCAACCTTATCTGGCTCATTTTACATGATGGCCCATTTACATGACCCATTACATGAGTCCACCCTATATAATATTTTTATTTTTAATTTGTAATTGCCATATTTTAAATTATTGGCAAGTTTAAGGTTTATTAAGTTATTGATTGGTCAAATCTCCCTTAATTGCAATAGGACATATTGAGGTAGCTATGATCTGTATGGTAGCTATGATCTATATGACAAGACTATATATATATATCTTTGATATGCACTGTCAAGCCTCAGCTGCAGCCTCTTGCGCTTGAATGCAATAGGATTCGAGGTATGAGTCATATGTGGCTTGTTTTTACTATTATGAAGAATGAACTGCAGGATTGACTGAATTGTTGAGCCACTGAGTGAATAAATGTGCTTCAATCACTGGACTGCAGCTATGACAGATAGACAGATACGGGTTACTTACTGAAGTGGCATGTGTTCTGGCGATTTTCTAATGATGAGGAAAAAACTCACTCTAGGAGCAGTAGGGTGACTTATTTTATTTTGATACCCATGGGCTTCTTGCAATTCATCTGTCATCTATAGTTCCCAGCAGAATATGAAAATAACAGAATCTGAAAATGTATTTAAAAAAATAAATAATAATAATAATAATAAAAAAGCCATTGAGATGATTTCAAATTCATTGTAAGGCCATTTCAAGGCTGCATATGACAAGTCTGATGGTTTATATGGGTCCAGATTTGAATCAAATTCCTAAAATTATTCCACTGAGGAAATTAGATTTAAAAAAAAGTAAGTAAAAAACATGCTGTAAATAATTGTGGCATAAAAGAAAAAAGTTACAATCAATACATCACCTGTGTGATAATTGTGTTGACAGTGAGGATGGTGATGATGAAATTGTAATAAGTTCATATTTCACTGGTTGCTACTTCCACCACAACAAATTTTACATTGGGGGTTCATCAGTTCATCAGACCTTGAAGCTGTTATGTTGGCTGCAAGTGAACTCAAACCAGAATTATGAGGACTTAAAGGGGTCACTCTAGACTTGATGAGCCAAGCCATGATACTAGCAGGAGATGGGCTCTTTTAAAATAATAACAGAACACCCATCTTTTGGAGAATCAGTTAATACTGGTAATAAAACCATTTTATTACCATTTATTAAAAGTTACCCTTCCACCATCATGTCTGTTATGCAGGGTCATTTCAGCAGTGAGGTTCCTAGTTAATCTAAGTTTAATAGGAATACTAGTTTAGAGTAACCTTGCTGTTTTTGTCTGGTGTAGTTACTTGGAAATTAAAACAAATAAGCAAATAAAGAAATACGGCAAAATGTTCATCCTGCAAATGAAATCAAACTGAAATGCATTACAATTCAAGAGGATGCATTCAGGCTTTTCCTATAGGATATTTCCATATTTTGGTGGTGATGGGTCACAGACCTAACCCAGTGTTTGTAGGTATGTGATGAAATCTCAGATGACTTTAAGTTACTAAAATGTATTTATTTTTACTCGTACTCATGTTCAGTTGAAATTGGAGGAACAGGCCTCAACGGCAGTGATATCTCATACATTGACATGATTTAAAGCTGACTCTTTATTGTGTCTCATATTCAGTTTATGATCAGAAAAGTAAAAGTAAAAAAAGTAAATAAATTCTCACAGATTTGTCACAACACTGCCACCTGCTAGGGAAGTGAAACAGATATGGTCTATTCAGTGTTTCCTGTATATTTTGATGACTGTGTGAAACCTATAGTGAGAACAAAATCAATGGTGTGGTTTTCATTCTATTCAATCTGAGGTAATACATTTCATAATTCATAAAAAACAAAACTGAAAAAACAATTGTATTATAACACAGGGCAATAAAGTATTCTCAATAACTGTGACAAGACAGTAAAAGTAACAATCTCACCTTTATATTCTTAAAGGGTCCCATTGACGGTTACTACAACGTCGACTACAACACAGACCTCATTGAGTTCAATCACACACGATGAGAAGATGGGCCTGCAGCTGTTCCATGCTGTGTTCAAGCCTCTGGTCTTCAGCTTGGTATTTCTCCTGGGCCTGGCAGGGAATGGCCTGATGCTGACAGTGCTCCTGAAGCGTAGGGGCCACCTGCGCGTCACTGAGATCTACCTACTGCACCTTGCACTAGCTGACCTCTTGTTCCTTTGTACCTTACCTTTTACTGTGGTTGAGGTTGTCACTGGGTGGGTGTTTGGAGTGTTTCTCTGCAAGTTGGTGAGCCTCCTGCACAGCCTAAACTTCTTCTGCGGGACTCTCCTTCTGGGTTGCATTGGGTTTGACCGGTATTTGGCTGTTGTTCATGCACTTCATAGCATGAAAAGCCGGCGACCCAAAACAGTACACCTAACTTGCATGTTACTATGGCTGGTCTGTTTGGGCTTATCGGTACCTACTTCTGTTTTTTTTTCTGTATATGAGAACCCAGTAAATCAATCCTCGCTCACATGTGGCCCTCACTTTCCTGGCCTCCATGCAAACAACTGGTTGTTGGTCGATCGTTTCATAATTCATGTGTGCTTTTTCCTACCTTTGGCTGTCATGATCTACTGCTACATAGCAGTGGTAGCTACTTTGTGCCATGGCCAGAAAAGCCAGCAGAAGCAGGGTGCCATTCGACTGGCTTTGCTCGTCACTGTTGTCTTTTGCGTCTGCTGGCTGCCTTACAATATCACCGTCCTGGTAGACACCATGGAAGTCTTGGGGGTGATTTCCAACGAAAGCTGTGGAGCTCTTATCCGAATGCAACAAGCCCTTGTGTTGACAGAAAGCCTGGGGATGTCACACTGCTGCCTGAACCCTTTCTTGTATGCCTTTGTTGGGGTGCGGTTTCGCAATGACCTAATACGGTTACTTTCTAGATGGGGCTGCAGTCTGCCAGAGTCTGTCAGAGCTCAGGGTCACACTCGGTCATCTACTTCAACAGTTAGCAGCATCCTCATCTAGAACAGTGACAATTTAACTGTTGTACAAAGCCAATTATAACTAACACGTGTCTGATCATTTATGTTATTTGTAATGATGGAAAATGTTACAACTTTGTTAGTATTGAGAGTACAGTACCCACTGCTTCTGTATTTACCCAGTGTGGGTCAAAAGGTGGCTGTTATTGTTGTCCAAAATTGCTTTTTGCTTGCATTGTATATATTGCTAAGTATAATTCAAACCACAATAACTGAGACCACAATAACAAAGACTAAAACCACGTTATAGATCAGTATTATTTTTTTTAGACTTCTATTAAAACACAGTTATACAGAACAATTGCAAACAATCACAAATTGCATCTTATATACAGCAATAAGATATATTATATATATTTCCTTTGCACAACAGTTTGGTAGTTGGAGAAAATAAATCAATGATATTAACAAATTTGAGGCACTCCTCTCCCGACCGCCACTCTGTTCCCACAACAAATACACACATCTGTGAAATATACATATTTTACAGTATTTTAGAAAATGGCTTCAGATTTGTTATTTAACCTATTCAATAAGAGATAAAAATGCCATAAAGAAGTTAAGGTCAGTGTAAACTCACTATAGTACCATAAACAAGTAGGAGTCAGTATTACATTACATTACAGTCATTTAGCAGACGCTGATTTTTGTGATTTGTGATTTTTATATACAGGGGTAGAGGGACTTTCACTATTCTTGCACATTTAATATAGGAAGCCTAGCATTACGCTATTGTCTATTTTACTTTTCATCCATAACCAGGGTCATCTCTGTGAATTGTTAATGGGTGGGTTTCCACAAATGCACCCCCACCAAACAATCAGCAAAGACTATACAGGAACAAGCACTAACAGGAAGTATAGACAGTTAATACAGCAGCGTGAGCTATACAGTCAAGTGAACAAGAAAATACCAGCATGGATTTTCCATTTACATTTGAGGTAAGATTTGATGCAGATATACCTTAAAAAAAGCTTTGTTAAATAACTTACTTCAATAGGTTTCTAAGTGTTCTTTCAAATATTGCAAGTATATAATATTCTTATTTTTAATTGCCATATTTTTAATTATTGGCAAGTTTAAGGTTTATTAAGTTATTGATTGGTCAAATCTCCCTTAATTGCAATAGGACATTTTCAGGTAGCTATGATCTATATGACAAGACTATATATATATATATATATATATATATATCTTTGATATGCACTGTCAAGCCTCGGCTGCAGCCTCTTGCGCTTGAATGCAATAGGATTCGAGGTATGAGTCATATGTGGCTTGTTTTTACTATTATGAAGAATGAACTGCAGGATTGATTGAATTGTTGAGCCACTGAGTGAATAAATGTGCTTCAATCACTGGACTGCAGCTATGACAGATAGACAGATACGGGTTACTTACTGAAGTGGCATGTGTTCTGGCGATTTTCTAATGATGAGGAAAAAACTCACTTTAAAGCATCCAAAATATATTTTATACAAAGGAGCAGTAGGGTGATTTATTTTATTTTGATACCCATGGGCTTCTTGCAATTCATCTGTCATCTATAGTTCCCAGCAGAATATGAAAATAACAGAATCTGAAAATGTATTTAAAAACATAAATAATAATAATAAAAAAGCCATTGAGATGATTTCAAATTCATTGTAAGGCCATTTCAAGGCTGCATATGACAAGTCTGATGGTTTATATGGGTCCAGATTTGAATCAAATTCCTAAAATTATTCCACTGAGGAAATTAGATTAAAAAAAAGTAAGTAAAAAGTAAAAAACATGCTGTAAATAATTGTGGCATAAAAGAAAAAAGTTACAATCAATACATCACCTGTGTGATAATTGTGTTGACAGTGAGGATGGTGATGATGAAATTGTAATAAGTTCATATTTCACTATGTTTGTTTCCATCTTGTTGGTTGCTACTTCCACCACAACAAATTCTACATTGGGGGTTCATCAGTTCATCAGACCTTGAAGCTGTTATGTTGGCTGCAAGTGAACTCAAACCAAAATTATGAGGACTTAAAGGGTCACTCTAGACTTGATGAGCCAAGCCATGATACTAGCAGGAGATGGGCTCTTTTAAAATAATAACAGAACACCCATCTTTTGGAGAATCAGTTAATATTGGTAATAAAACCATTTTATTACCATTTATTAAAAGTTACCCTTCCACCATCATGTCTGTTATGCAGGGTCATTTCAGCAGTGAGGTTCCTAGTCAATTGTTCTACAAGTTTAATAGGAATACTAGTTTAGAGTAACCTTGCTGTTTTTGTCTGGTGTTATTGCTCGGAAATTAAAACAAATAAGCAAATAAAGCAATACGGCAAAATGTTCAGTGTGCAGTCAGGCTTTTCCTATAGGATATTTCCATATTTTGGTGGTGATGGGTCACAGACCTAACCCGGTGTTTGTAGGTATGTGATGAAATCTTAGATGACTTTAAGTTACTAAAATGTATTTATTTTTACTGTGATTTCTCATACATTGACACGATTTAAAGCTGACTCTTTATTGTGTCTCATATTCAGTTTATGATCAGAAAAGTTAAAAAAAAGGGCAATAAAGTATTCTCAATAACTGTGACAAGACAGTAAAAGTAACAATCTCACCTTTATATTCTTAAAGGGTTCCATTGACGTTTACTACTATGGCGACCTTTTGAATTCTTCAGAGGGCAATTCTTCAGAGGGCAATTCTTCAGAGCCTGAGGTCAATCACACCTGTTACGATGAGGAGATGGGCCTGCAGCTGTTCCATGCTGTGTTCAAGCCTCTGGTCTTCAGCTTGGTATTTCTCCTGGGCCTGGCAGGGAATGGCCTGATGCTGACAGTGCTCCTGAAGCGTAGGGGCCACCTGCGCATCACTGAGATCTACCTACTGCACCTTGCACTAGCTGACCTCTTGTTCCTTTGTACCTTACCTTTTACTGTGGTTGAGGTTGTCACTGGGTGGGTGTTTGGAGTGTTTCTCTGCAAGTTGGTGAGCCTCCTGCACAGCCTAAACTTCTTCTGCGGGACTCTCCTTCTGGGTTGCATTGGGTTTGACCGGTATTTGGCTGTTGTTCATGCACTTCATAGCATGAAAAGCCGGCGACCCAAAACAGTACACCTAACTTGCATGTTACTATGGCTGGTCTGTTTGGGCTTATCGGTACCTACTTCTGTTTTTTTTTCTGTATATGAGAACCCAGTAAATAAGTCCTCGCTCACATGTGGCCCTCACTTTCCTGGCCTCCATGCAAACAACTGGTTGTTGGTCGATCGTTTCATAGTTCATGTGTTCTTTTTCCTACCTTTGGCTGTCATGATCTACTGCTACATAGCAGTGGTAGCTACTTTGTGCCACGGCCAGAAAAGCCAGCAGAAGCAGGGTGCCATTCGACTGGCTTTGCTCGTCACTGTTGTCTTTTGCGTCTGCTGGCTGCCTTACAATATCACCGTCCTGGTAGACACCATGGAAGTCTTGGGGGTGATTTCCAACGAAAGCTGTGGAACTCTTATCCGAATGCAACAAGCCCTTGTGTTGACAGAAAGCCTAGGGCTGTCACACTGCTGCCTGAACCCCTTCTTGTATGCATTTGTTGGGGTGCGGTTTCGCAATGACCTAATACGGTTACTTTCTAGATGGGGCTGCAGTCTGCCAGAGTCTGTCAGAGCTCAGAGTCACACTCGATCATCTACTTCTGATGGCATAACAGTCAGCAGCATCCTCATCTAGAAGAGTGACAATTTAACTGTTGTACAAAGCCAATTATAACTAACACGTGTCTGATCATTTATGTTATTTGTAATGATGGAAAATGTTACAACTTTGTTAGTATTGAGAGTACAGTACCCACTGCTTCTGTATTTACCCAGTGTGGGTCAAAAGGTGGCTGTTATTGTTGTCCAAAATTGCTTTTTGCTTGCATTGTATATATTGCTAAGTATAAGTAATAAAGTTTTCATATTACACAGCAACCGTATCCCTGTGTCTGTTTTCAAACCACAATAACTGAGACCACAATAACAAAGACTAAAACCATGTTATAGATCAGTATTATTTTTTTTAGACTTCTATTAAAACACAGTTATACAGAACAATTGCAAACAATCACAAATTGCATCTTATATACAGCAACTATATATTATATATATTTCCTTTGCACAACAGTTTGGTAGTTGGAGAAAATAAATCAATGATATTAAAACAAATACAAATTTGAGGCACTCCTCTCCCGACCGCCACTCTGTTCCCACAATAAATACACACATCTGTGAAATATACATATTTTACAGTATTTTAGAAAATGGCTTCAGATTTGTTATTTAACCTATTCAATAAGAGATAAAAATGCCATAAAGAAGTTAAGGTCAGTGTAAACTCACTATAGTACCATAAACAAGTAGGAGTCAGTATTACATTACATTACAGTCATTTAGCAGACGCTTTTATCCAAAGCGACTTACAATAAGTGCATTCAACATAGGTAGGCAAGAAAACTACTAGTCACCAGAAATCGTAAGTGCATTTCCTTCCTAAACAAGCAACTAGGAGCATAACTAGTGCTAAGGTAAAAGTGCAATAAGTTAGCTAACTACTTTTCTTAAACAAATGAGATAAATAAGAAAATCAAATAAACAAGAGCTAAGACAAATAAGTGAATCAAATAAACAAGAGCTAAGACAAATAAGTGTATCAAATAAACAAGAGCCAATAAAAAAAAATTACAGTGATTTTTATATACAGGGGTAGAGGGACTTTCACTATTCTTGCACATTTAATATAGGAAGCCTAGCATTACGCTATTGTCTATTTTACTTTTCATCCATAACCAGGGTCATCTCTGTGAATTGTTAGTGGTTGGGTTTCCACAAATGCACCCCCACCAAACAATCAGCAAAGACTATACAGGAACAAGCACTAACAGGAAGTATAGACAGTCAATACAGCAGCGTGAGCTATACAGTCAAGTGAACAAGAAAATACCAGCATGGCTTTTCCATTTACATTTGAGGTAAGATTTGATGCAGATATACCTTAAAAAAAGCTTTGTTAAATAACTTACTTCAATAGGTTTCTAAGTGTTCTTTCAAATATTGTAAGTATATAATATTCTTATTTTTAATTGCCATATTTTTAATTATTGGCAAGTTTAAGGTTTATTAAGTTATTGATTGGTCAAATCTCCCTTAATTGCAATAGGACATTTTCAGGTAGCTATGATCTATATGACAAGACTATATATATATATATATATATATATATATATCTTTGATATGCACTGTCAAGTCTCAGCTGCAGTCTCTTGCGCTTGAATGCAATAGGATTCGAGGTATGAGTCATATGTGGCTTGTTTTTACTATTATGAAGAATGAACTGCAGGATTGATTGAATTGTTGAGCCAGTGAGTGAATAAATGTGCTTCAATCACTGGACTGCAGCTATGACAGATAGACAGATACGGGTTACTTACTGAAGTGGCATGTGTTCTGGCGATTTTATAATGATGAGGAAAAAACTCATTTTAAAGCATCCAAAATATATTTTATATAAAGGAGCAGTAGGGTGATTTATTTTATTTTGATACCCATGGGCTTCTTGCAATTCATCTGTCATCTATAGTTCCCAGCAGAATATGAAAATAACAGAATCTGAAAATGTATTTAAAAAAAATAAATAATAATAATAAAAAAGCCATTGAGATGATTTCAAATTCATTGTAAGGCCATTTCAAGGCTGCATATGACAAGTCTGATGGTTTATATGGGTCCAGATTTGAATCAAATTCCTAAAATTATTCCACTGAGGAAATTAGATTTTAAAAAAAGTAAGTAAAAAGTAAAAAACATGCTGTAAATAATTGTGGCATAAAAGAAAAAAGTTACAATCAATACATCACCTGTGTGATAATTGTGTTGACAGTGAGGATGGTGATGATGAAATTGTAATAAGTCATATTTCACTATGTTTGTTTCCATCTTGTTGGTTGCTACTTCCACCACAACAAATTCTACATTGGGGGTTCATCAGTTCATCAGACCTTGAAGCTGTTATGTTGGCTGCAAGTGAACTCAAACCAAGATTATGAGGACTTAAAGGGTCACTCTAGACTTGATGAGCCAAGCCATGATACTAGCAGGAGATGGGCTCTTTTAAAATAATAACAGAACACCCATCTTTTGGAGAATCAGTTAATATTGGTAATAAAACCATTTTATTACCATTTATTAAAAGTTACCCTTCCACCATCATGTCTGTTATGCAGGGTCATTTCAGCAGTGAGGTTCCTAGTCAATTGTTCTACAAGTTTAATAGGAATACTAGTTTAGAGTAACCTTGCTGTTTTTGTCTGGTGTAATTGCTTGGAAATTAAAACAAATAAGCAAATAAAGCAATACGGCAAAATGTTCATCCTGCAAATGAAATCACACTGAAATGCATTAAAATTCAAGAGGATGCAGTCAGGCTTTTCCTATAGGATATTTCCATATTTTGGTGGTGATGGGTCACAGACCTAACCCAGTGTTTGTAGGTATGTGATCAAATCTTAGATGACTTTAAGTTACTAAAATGTATTTATTTTTACTGTGATTTCTCATACATTGACACGATTTAAAGCTGACTCTTATTGTCTCATATTCAGTTTATGATCAGAAAAGTTAAAAAAAAAGGGCAATAAAGTATTCTCAATAACTGTGACAAGACAGTAAAAGTAACAATCTCACCTTTATATTCTTAAAGGGTTCCATTGACGTTTACTACTATGGCGACCTTTTGAATTCTTCAGAGAGCAATTCTTCAGAGGGCAATTCTTCAGAGCCTAAGGTCAATCACACCTGTTACGATGAGGAGATGGGCCTGCAGCTGTTCCATGCTGTGTTCAAGCCTCTGGTCTTCAGCTTGGTATTCCTCCTGGGCCTGGCAGGGAATGGCCTGATGCTGACAGTGCTCCTGAAGCATAGGGGCCACCTGCGCGTCACTGAGATCTACCTACTGCACCTTGCACTAGCTGACCTCTTGTTCCTTTGTACCTTACCTTTTACTGTGGTTGAGGTTGTCACTGGGTGGGTGTTTGGAGTGTTTCTCTGCAAGCTGGTGAGCCTCCTGATCCGCCTTAACTTCCTCTGCGGGACTCTCCTTCTGGGCTTGCATTGGGTTTGACCGGTATTTGGCTGTTGTTCATGCACTTCATAGCATGGAAAGCCGGCGAACCAAAACAGTACACCTAACTTGCATGTTACTATGGCTGGTCTGTTTGGGCTTATCGGTACCTACTTATGTGTTTAGTTCTGTAGATGTGAACCCAGTAGATCAATCCTCGCTCACATGTGGCCCTTATCTTCATGGCCTCCATGCAAACTACTGGTCGTTGGCCAATTGCTTCATAACTGCTGTGTGCTTTTTCCTGTGTTTGGCTGTCATGATCTACTGCTACACAGCAGTGGTAGCTACTTTGCGCCACGGCCAGAAAAGCCAGCAGAAGCAGGGTGCCATTCGACTGGCTTTGCTCGTCACTGTTGTCTTTTGCGTCTGCTGGCTGCCTTACAATATCACCGTCCTGGTAGACACCATGGAATACTTGGGGGTGATTTCCAACGAAAAGCTGTGAATCTCTTATCCCGAATGGCACCAAGCCCTTGTGTTGACAGAAAGCCTGGGGGTGTCACACTGCTGCCTGAACCCTTTCTTGTATGCCTTTGTTGGGGTGCGGTTTCGCAATGACCTAATACGGTTACTTTCTAGATGGGGCTGCAGTCTGCCAGAGTCTGTCAGAGCTCAGGGTCACACTCGATCATCTACTTCAACAGTTAGCAGCATCCTCATCTAGAAGAGTGACAATTTAACTGTTGTACAAAGCCAATTATAACTAACATGCTTCTGATCCTTTATGTTATTTGTAATGATGGAAAATGTTACAACTTTGTTAGTATTGAGTACAGTACCCACTGCTTCTGTATTTACCCAGTGTGGGTCAAAAAGTGGCTGTTATTGTCGTCCAAAATTGCTTTTTGCTTGCATTGTATATATTGCTAAGTATAAGTAATAAAGTTTTCATATTACACAGCAACCGTATCCCTGTGTCTGTTTTCAAACCACAATAACTGAGACCACAATAACAAAGACTAAAACCACGTTATAGATCAGTATTATTTTTTTAGACTTCTATTAAAACACAGTTATACAGAACAATTGCAAACAATCACAAATTGCATCTTATATACAGCAACTATATATTATATATATTTTCCTTTGCACAACAGTTTGGTAGTTGGAGAAAATAAATCAATGATATTAAAACAAATACAAATTTGAGGCACTCCTCTCCCGACCGCCACTCTGTTCCCACAACAAATACACACATCTGTGAAATATACATATTTTACAGTATTTTAGAAAATGGCTTCAGATTTGTTATTGAACCGTGTGACGGCGCTTTTAAATATTCTTCTTTTAATCAGTTGTACTCCAAAATTTGAAGATTATCACTGATATCTTTTTTTGTTTGTTTTTGTTTTTACAATTCAGCATTTTAAACAATTGCAAGAATAACATTAATGAAAACATTTCGCTATAATGGGAAAGCAACCTATTGGAAAAACATTTTTTACAGTTTCAATGAGCTGGATCAGAATGGCATATTGGCCATACCGCTGGGGCCATAGCCAATAGGACTGTCCAGAGACATTCCCCGCTGTCTGAAAGACTGGGGGCCCATCATACCAGACTGTTGATGGGGAGGGGCCATCATGTGACCCTGAGGGGACATGAGAGGACCCTGGGGGCCAAAGGGATCCCCTGGGATTGACATACTTCGCTGCTTGGCCTGCATCATCATAAGATTTTGCTGTGCCATCAGATTGTGTGGGTGCTGCTGGGGGGACATCATGCCTGGGTATGGGTGGGAAGGGTGGTGGAGAAGGCTATTGGCCATCATGGCTTGCTGCTGCTGTTGGTGGTGCTGTTGCTGGAGTTGCTGCTGGGGCACCATGCCTGTCCTTCCCATCATGTGTCCAGGGGGGCACATGGGGCCCATGCCCCCACCAGGAACCATAACCCTTGAGCCCCCCTGAGGCATGCCCATGCTTTGGCGTATGCCACCATGTGTGGGGTGAGGTGGCAGCTGCTGTTCTGCCATCATGTTCTGTAGGTTGGCTATGTGGGGGTTGGATGAGGGGGCACTGCTATGTGGAGGGCCGGAAGAAGAGAGCTGTTTGAGGAGCTGTTGTGGAGTTGGCTGCTGGGATGGCTGCCCCTGGTGTAGATTCTGCTGCGGCTCGCTCTTGGGGAAGTATTGAAGGGTGCTACTGGGCTTATCAGAAGGAATGATACGAGAAAGATCAAACTCAGGGATCCCTGTGTGACTGGGCCGTATAACTTCACTTAGATCGGGGCCATCCCCCATGGGCATAGAGGGGAAGGAGTCTGAGGGGCGCTGGTGAGGAAGTCCCTTGCTGAGCAGGTGCAACTGCTGAGGTGGCAAAACATCCTCATTGGGCTGAGAGAACTGCTGTGACATTCCTCCAACAGGGGAGTGCATGGGTCCATGAGATGGTGGCTGCATGCGAGGAAAACCAGCCATCTGGTTTTGAGACATTGGTGAAACATTACAGGGCCCCATTCCATCAGGTGGTCCTCCTCCCATCATGGCAGGGTTCATGCCGGGCATGCCCATGGGGTTGGGGGAAGACAGCATAGGTCCTGAGGCATCATGGGACAGCTGTTGCTGACCTTGGAGCACCATTCCCATGGGGCTTTGAGGGTCACTGTGGGGTCCAATGGAGCTCTGGGAGACAAGCATCTGGGAGGTCTGGGGGTTCCCCATGTTTCCTGACAAAATAGGCAAGCATGAGAAAAATCACACTACTAATATTTGCAGATTGATTACCGTTTCTGAAATTGTACATCATACTTCATACTTACCAAAAGCACTATAAAATGATCTATACCAGTGGTTCCCAAACTTTTTCAAACCAAGGCACCCCTTAATAGTCAATTTCTTTTCACGGCACCCCCCACCCCCCCACCCCCTTTAAGCTAAAAATGACACCATGAATACGTTATAAGAATGTATTTTAATGAACTGGCATCAATATGAAGTGAAATAAAATAACTTCTTAAAATGAAACATTATTCTCAACCACTCAGCTAATGATGAGAAAAAATAGATGTCAACCATTTTGATTGACTTGTTTGAACTAAGGCTATATTTGTTGCTGTGTGTGATTTATGCAGATTTACAGATCAATGTTTAACTTAAAATAATAATAAATAATTATGTTAATTGGTAAAAAAAAAAAAAAAAAAAAAAGTGCGGAGAGATTGAAGACAGCGCAACGCGTAGATCTGACTCCACTGACAGGCAATGCCTTCTCTTGCTTTTCACCTATGTCAGGGATGAGAAAGCCAGCTCACACAAGTATGATGTTGGGAACAGGCAATAGCACACTGATCGCGCAGTTTGCCAGAGATGGATATTCGTGTCCCACAAGCAGCCAAAACATGTCCGACGACATTTCTCCAAACTTCACTTTCAAAGTGCGATCCATTTTCAGTTCTGCAAGTTCTTCCTGGGCTTTGATTGTCAACTTCTTTGCTGATTCTGATGATCGGGAGTTGAAAGGATCGCGGATCCAGTCATAGTCTTCATTCTTCGAAGCGAGGAAATAACACTCAACCCTTTCATCGAGCGTTTTCAGATGCGCCGCTATCCCTTTGAATGCGCATTTTAACAGGTTTTTTTTTTAATATGAACGATTTCGATGTTTATTGCTTATTTCTTCTGTTTTTACAATCACATGTTTCAAATGTAATATAAAATGTAGTTCAAATGTAGCCTATTTTTATGTGATGAAACGTTATTAAATAGACACAATAAAATATGGAAATTAACAGATCTTGCGGCACCCCTGGCCAGTCATCACGGCACCCACTTTGGGAACCACTGATCTATACTGTATGAGGAGTTATGTTGACAGAAGAGATTTTTTTAACTATACCTCCAATGCTGACACCAGATAGAAGAGGGCGGTCTGGCATCATCTCATCATCGGATGTGGCAATTGTTTTGATTGCATCGTGGTAGAGAGGAGTGGAACTGGGCATGGCGTACTTTGACATCTGAGTCATGATTAGGGACAAAGGATTCTGGGATGGAGGGGCATCAGGGGAGGAAGTAAATGGCATGCTGGGATTCATAGAGCCTGGCTGGCTAATGGGGGTGGAGTTAGAACTCCTGGGGGGCAGTGATGGACCTGCAAAGAACACCACCAAAACTGATTAATTTCACAGCAATAAAAGGCACAGCACATTAATGAAAAAAACACACACAACAGAGGCGCAAGCATGTTCTCGGGTTTCGAGTGTACCTGTCTCAGTGGAACTACTTCCTCCATTGCCCACTCCCTTCCCACTGGTTGGTCCGCCTGGACTTGGAAGAGCTGTTTTAGGAGATGTCCACCCTGGAGAGCCCACAGGCATGGTTGGAGACTTGAGCTGTCCAGGAGAGGCAGAGGGAGATCGCAAGACCCCATCACTTGGGGAGACTTCATGGAAGAAGAAGAAGGAGTCCCAGCACCAGAAGCAGGGGGAAGAGGCGGATGTGGTCCTGCAGAGATCTGCGAGGGGGACTTGAGCCCTGGAGCAGATGGGGAAGGTAGGAGAGGAGATGGCTCTTGGCTGAGGGATGGAGACTTGAGCTGATGCGGAGGAGGCATTGCAGAAGAGACCATAGGGTTAACACTCATTGACAGCTCAGAGGGGTGACGAGGACCAAGGTCTGGTCCCCTGAGGCCTCCAGTCATGGGCATGTGACTAAGCCTCGATGTTCCACCCATTTGAGTAGGACCCTGCTGCTCAGGCCCAAACATATCAGGGCCAGACTGCTGGAGATAGGGCCCTTCAACCTGTCCCCCAGAGAAGGGACCTTGATTGGGAAACTGGAGGGGGCCGTCAGGTCCTGGAATCATTCCCTTATTTCCTCCTCTTCCATTCTGTGAAGCCCTAATTCGTGAAATCTCCTCAGGGCTTAGCATTTCACCTAAAGGTCCTCCTACACCAGGACCTCCTCGGAGTTTCTGTGATAGCATAATCTGCTGCTGTTGTTGAGCACTCATCTGAGGGTTCATGTTCATATTAAGGTTGCTCCCCAAAGGAGAATCCACCAAGTCTCTCATCTGGGGGCCAACAGGAGAGCCCATCATCTCACGTGAGCCAGGAAAGTCCATAGGTTCACCTCGGGAGGGTGGACCGCGACCCATTCCCAAATTGGGAAAGCCTGGTCCCCCAGGATTATCCATAATTCTTGGGCCCAGGTTTCCTTGTTGCTGCTGTTTAGCTAATCGGTCAAGCTCAAACCTGTGGAGTCCCTGCAGCTGCCGTTTCTCCATAATGCGAAACATTTCCTCACGGGATATAAGACGTTCTGGGTCGCCCTGCAAGTGCTGAGGAGGTCCACCAGGTCCACCAGGGTAGCAGCCATGAAAGGGACCCCCGCCACCCATGTTGTTGGGAATATCATCTAGCCAGATCATCCCTGGCCTTGGTGGCCTCTGGGGTCCAAGACCTTCCATTGATAAAACTCCCCCTGGACTACCAGGAAAACCTCCTCCCCCAGGTGGCCCTCTCTGCATCTGTCCGAGAAACCTTGGGCCCCGAGGTCCCTCTTGGTGCATTTCTATCATACGTGCATTTCCACCCATCCCTCCTCCCATCATAGTGCTAGGACCCCACTGCTGATCTCCAGGCTTGCTGTGGTAGGGAGGAGGGGGTCCTCTCATCATCATGGGACTTCCATGCATTCCCATCTCTGCCATCATTCTGAAGTGCTGCGCATGTGTGGGGGGTTGCATTTCCTGTTGCCGTCTCTTCTCATGGTAGTACTCTTCCTGAAGCTTCCTCCAGGCCATCTGCTCTGGGGTCAGCCCTTCTGGTCCAAGTAAAGGACCCATGTCCAGCCCAGGTGAAGAAAGCTGATGATGGGGGTGGTGTGGCATGTTATGGTGAGAGTCCATTTGAGGGCTGTCAATGCCAGGTCCACCAAGGGACTGTGTTTGAGAAATGATGGACTGCAAGGGTTCCTCATATTTCTTCATTCCTCCCATAGGAGGCAAGGCTGAGGGTAGAATGTTACCACCACTGCAATTTCCAGCGTTATTTGTACCGTTGTCACTGTCCTCAAGAATACCACTCCTATCAGTGTTGTTGTTATTGTTTAGGTTGGAGGAGTTACTGTTAGGATTGTTGTTGGAGCCTCCTGGGTCTCCAGGGGCCCCACTGGCCCCACTGTGCAGCAGCAGCCTTTCTATGTCTCTGAGTGTCTGCAAAGACCGTTCCCTGTGTTCCAGCTGCTCTTTGGAAAGACCATCTGTGTTCCCCGGGCCACCCCTCTGGCCTGGGTCACTCTGCAGGTGTGCTGATAGGACAGAGGGACTCCCCGAGGGAGAGACAGTAGCACCAGGGAGAGGCAAACTTCCTGCACCCTCCGCACACCCGGGTCCTGGGACCGGGCCTACAGGAGTGGCCGTGTTCCCTCCCTCTGACTTATGGGCAATGACACTGATGTTATTGCTGGAGGCTCCACCAGGTCTGGTGTGGGAGGATTCATTATCAGAGTGTCCTGTTGATGACGGTGTCCCTGCAGGATGCAAATGGCCTCCCACTCCTGCAGAGGCTGGCCTCGGTGTCCCACTCTGGGATTTGGGGGTGCCCATGGGTGGAGAGTTACTGGAGCTCACCTTCTCCGACAGGCTAGAGAGCTTCCCTGATGAGTGGCCCTGTAGCAGACATAAGGGAGAGAAAAAACTGTTAAAACAAAGATAAAGACATCATAGGACAACACAAATACTGACAATTTTATTGTATCTCCCTTGCTTGGCACAAGTATTTCCTTTCTGTCACAACAACTGCTAATGGAAACAGGAACAAAGTGGTAAGTGAGACCAAAATAGTTATACAAATTAACAGTCATACTTAGTACAAAATCAGCTTCCTCTATACTTTGCACCTGTGATGATCACTGAGGGAAATCTCCCCTGTGGGTAAACACAGACTTGACAATTTGTATAATTTCATGCTGAGTTGCGGATGGCTGACCTGCTCCAACTTGGTGTGTGGAACATTTTGCTGGTGAAACAGAAGGATGGAATCTGTCTGTCCTTTCATTACTGCCTCTGCAGCACTGTCAGACAGAATGCAACACATAGTTAAAAATTAAGTATTAATATTACTGAGGTGTACATTATTTCCCCTTTGGAGAAGTCAAATAAATCTGAAACAACAAAAGGAGATCAATTAATGAAAAAGATCAATTAATGTTTGTTTGGTGATGAAGATGAAGATAATCTAGAGTGTATCAGTTATGATGGCAGTGAAAAATCACTGCAACAAAAGATAACTATGTGTCAGCCCTGCAAATAGTTCTCACCTGTTGGCTAGACTGGTTGTGAAAACATACACCACTTGCTGGGAAGGCTGGGATGGCTCTACCTTTAACCCTGGTCCCACTCCACGACCCATTGCTGGACCCCCTGGGTCAGAGATGGGCCCTGCAGACGAGCGACCGGTGAGCCCTTGGAGAGGACCAGCCAGCACTCGCTCCCCTGAGAGAAAGATTCAGCACACTGGTTAAATCTGTCTTCAGTGGCAGATAATGGAGTCTTCACACCAATAGACCCTTTCAGCTTCAACATCTAAACACTAGATGGAGCTAAAACACATGAAAAGCCAAATAATTGGTAAAGGATGGTATGGTCATCCAAGCTACCATCTCCTCCCATTTTAATGAACACAGAAGATTTGAAAACAGCTACTGAAAACAAGTCATGGCCTACACCCGTTGTCACTAGAGAAAAGAAATGTAAATGTGCGGCAGGGGAGTTCTGCATATAATTCATGCTGAAACCACAGAGGTGGTTACAATAATACCACTGTCTTTGTGAGGACAGTTCAGAGGACTGTTCAGTTCAGAGGACTGCAATGAGCCAGACTGCAAATTAGACCAGCATATATTGTACATGAGGTACGTGAACTCACGGTGGGATGCAGTGTGCGGCTTGTCTTCATCTTCCTCTGTGTCGGGTCCAGAGCACCATTCATCCCCACTATACGGCTGTTTCTTCTCCAGAACACAGCGCCGCTTACTGCGCATGACACCCTCTACAGGATAAGACACACACTCACACACATCAAAACTTTGGCTAACAACTGACTTGTCCGTTACTATCGTCCCTCAAACAATCAGAGAAGCCCTGTAAAAACATGACAAATCGATGAGAGCGTTTTACAGGCCCATCACTCAAACGTCTGGCTGACCTGACAGCAGAGATACCCTCCAATAAAAATAAACATATCAGATAAGCTTGGGTAACAGAATACTAGAAAGACTGTGTGCGACTGTGCAGAAGGAGGTTTGCTTTGACAATGCAGAGGAAGGACAGCAGAGGGAGGACTGCCGCCTTAACCTATCCACAGACAGGCAGTCTGAAACTACAGCAGAGACACAGAGCTGACCTTTCGTTTTTCTGCATCAGTTTTTGTTGCCAGCAGCAGACATTGGTTTATGTTAACAGGTGAGTCAGCTATTTAGCCCTATCTGCTACTTTGTTGAGACTTTTTGTCATTGGCCCTCTCCAGGTGTGGCAATGAAGTGGTTTGAAGTGGGGGGGGGGTGACTTGCATTTCATTTGAATGTGTTTTTGTTTGTTCTACAGGCAGAAATTAGATCACAGGGAGTGACAGAATGGTTGGGGGGGTTGGTAAAACGGAGCCACAACATATTTCCCTTCAAATCTTTCATTCTCTTTCAGCCTCTGTTACACTTTGTGTTGGAGCCACACCTCTACCTCTCAGTACGTCAAGTAGCGTGTGTGTGTGTGTGTGTGTGTGTGTGTGTGTGTGTGTGTGTGTGTGTGTGTGTTTTTAAAGACTAGGTTCAAGTCATGGTACAGGAAGCCCACATGACTCAGTTTCACAAAATCATATTATTGTAGTCTGTATTCAGTCGCTCACGTGAACATACAAATGCTTAAATACACAAGGGCAAACAAATGCAAAATAGACCAGCACACTGAACTAAAACACTTGAAAACCCAAAAGGCATGATCAAACACAAATGTTTACTGAAGCACTCGCACAGGAATTTAGTCTTTAACACAGTCCTTCCACCCACTCTCTGTCTCCTTGCTTGACTAAGAACCTCTCTAGGCTTACTAAATCTTCACAACCTCATGACCCATCTCTCCATTTGAGCACCACAAAAAGCCCTGATGCTTTTTCATCTTAGACACGTTACTGCAGCACAGGCATGGGCCAACTATCAAAAGCCAGGGGGGGAAATTCTGACGCTTCACAGAAAAGGTCAGGGCATTTCAGTGAGAGAGAAAACAAGTTGTTCTGTCCTCTCGGTCCTTACATTCACTTCCTGCTGGAGGAGGTGAATGCACGTAATCTGGTATTTCTGGTAAAGATTTGGCTGATAGGGAGGGTAAAGGAAGTGAACTTCTGCATACTTAGAACTGGAACACACTGTCTATACATCCCAGACCCTGACACATTGGTACGTGTGCCTTACCTCCTTTGGCATCTGGTTCCAGGGCTGGAAGAATGGCATTTCTTGGTTCACCAGAGTCAATGGAGACACTTCTCTCCCGCTTTGATTTGGTTTTCAGCATCCCGCCGACACTGCTCACTGATTGGCTGACGGCCTTCAGCCCAGGGTTGCCGGGAGGAATCTGGTTGGTTTTGACCCCATGACTCCCAGCACCAACACCCTTTGGACCCAGGTGGCCAGCAGCTCCCTGCTGCTGCTGAGCCTGCTGATTTACATTGGGTATTTGGGATCGGCCGTCACTGGTTACTTGCTTGCCATGATTGGCTAGTTTATTGTCAGGGTGCATTTGATTGGCTGGTGATTGAGGTGGAGGTCTGGTTTGGAGAATAGCTGTGCCTGTTTGTCAGTGGAGCTCACACTGCCTACAGGCAAAACTGATGGAGAGTAGAAAAAACACCATTGTGAGTACTTCAGACTATTAAAAACACTTCAACCACTTTAGGGCCTGATACACAATTCAGTCCTGATCCACATACTACAAATATGCCATTTAAAAGGGATCAGCAAATCACTACTCGTCATATCTCAAACAGCACAGAACATAGCTTCATAAAGTAACTTGCAGGCTGAATTTCCACTTAAAATAAACCTTCAACGAAGCCAGTAGTGAGTTGACGAACGGCGCTGCACTCTGATTCCAGATTAGGCCTTTAAAGCAATTTTTTTCAGCCTGTTCACTCACCTCATCTCACCCAGACGTTCAACTGACATAGTGCCATGCCGTTCTCCAGGATGCTTCACTGACCACACACTGACCTGGGGGATAACAAGAGAGTAATACCATCAGTAGAGGAAGATAGCAACCTTCGCTGTCAGTGCTATCTGTCAGTGTGTGTGTGCGTGCTCAGCCTCTGGGTCAACATCAACTTCATGAGCAAAGACGGAAAAGGGAGAGAAGAAACCAGAAGATTGATAAGAGAGCCAGGCCAAAGAGAAACTCTAACGCAACTGTCCCTTTAAGGGAAAGAGAGCAAATAGAGAGTTTGAGCTGGGGGAGGGACCTGCAACTCAGAAGCAGCTCTCCAGTGTTTTAGGTCCCGCCCCCTCCCAAGCAGTTTGCAAAACCACAAAAACTCCACCACACATTCCACAACACTATCTGTAGCAATACCTGTCTCTCCCTCACTCGCTCAGACAGACAGTCATTCTCTCAGTTTCGCACTTGAAATCCTCATTCTGGGTTTAGGTACAAATTAAAGGAAAACTTACTCATTGCTGATTTGAGCTTAGATCTGTTAAGACACACAAACAAACCGATTGTTCAGTGGTTTATCAGAATTTGCTGCATTTTACTCTCAACCCCTTTCAGTGTGACCTGAGAGCCCAGATGAGGTGGCCTACACCCCAGCCATCTGCTCCTAGCTTTGACTAGCCATGCCAGGGAAACAGGCAGCCCTGATTCTGATAGCAGTGTTCAGGCTCAACCTTTTGAAAGGAGGAAAGGTCCCAGCACCGGGGCAGGCCATTCTGGGTTCATGTCCATAGCTGCAAGATGACGCCCTCTTGACACTGCCACCTGCCTGTGTCCATAACCCCAAGCCTCTGATTTTAACCTTTGCAACAGGGGTGTGTGTGTGTGTGTGTCTAATTTAGAGACTATTTGCACACAAATCCTTATGTTGTCTATCCCACACAGGCCAGTGCTGCTTGTGCACGGGATATTCAGTAGAGTTCTTCAGCATTTACAGGTCTCAACAAGACACTTCAACATCTGTTGCTCTAAGAATAGGCAAAACAGAGAGACACCCATGTGAAATGAGTGCAACTGGAACTGGTTTGAACCAGGGTTGGTCAAAACAGTCGGTTAAAAACATCTAGCTTAGATATTTGGCTGACATAATGTGGATCCCCTGTGTACATTTCCACTGGTTTCCATTTTTGGTGGATGACACAATCACAACACCGCACACAGCGCAGTCGGTCGGGTCAGCTGTCCCTCTCTAGCGGAGCCATGTGTACCACTCACTCACCTTGGCAGGTAATGGTAAACACACAATGTTGTAATTAGTCATTAACTAACACTGGCTCAAGTCAACAGAGAAAGGAGCCTTGTTCACTGGCTGAGGACTTCATCAGTCATTAACTCAAACAGGGACAGAGTCAGACCGTCGCTCCTGTTGACAAAGTGTGACTCACCGGCTTTGTGCAACGCAAGGCGGAGGCAGACTAATCATATGGTGAGTATGCTGACCTCCAAGTGGACGCTGGGTCAAGAAAAGATAGGCCTATCTACAGTGAATACTAGCCTACCAGATAGCGAGGAGATGAGACTGCCAACATTCTGTCTCGAACTAGTTGACACAATCAAGGAGGAAAGGAGGGAACGGCCTGGAGAAGTTGTATGCAGCGCAGCTTGGGCTGTAATGGTGTGGACGTTTCTAAATTGTGGTCAGAAAGCAAAGCAAGGGGGAAGAACTCATTGGACTGTCTAGTAAATGTTGAGTCTCACTAGAACATTTTGTAAACCTGAAGATAGGCCTACCACTACCATTATGCCCACTCCTGGCCACATACAGTAAGTAGCTATATTTAAGAGGCTGTGCTTTACAGTACAACTAAAGCCCTGTTCAAACTGAATGATTTCTACTTGGGGAGGTGCTATAATGGAGGACACACGGCGGTTGTTAGGCACAACTCAGAAGTGGAGTGCTGTAAAGGACAGTGTCAAGTGGCTTTTTGGTTTTCTGATAGTGGAAACACACCATATTGTATTAAACATGATTCCAAATGTTTAATAAATCTTCTTTTAAAATCGATAATAAATAATAAATGTTATTCTTCGACCTTCTTGAGCTGAACAAAGTGGTTGCCAAGCAACGCGTAAGCACCGACGGGAGTGGCGATTTTTGGTTAGCACATTTAAAAACTCTTCACAGGTCAGCCGAGTATTTTAGAAAGGCTCTGAAAGTGACTCAGGACTTCAGAAGAACCAGAACGATCGGCTTTATAAATGTTTCATCAACGGTCATTGATTTAGGGTATCAAAAAAGCTTACCCTACTCCATACACACACACACACACATATATATATAGCTGCTTACACATCGCACACAATTATTTTATTTAGAATAGACTTAAGATGAGATTTGTGTTGCAACATCTGGAGAAAAGAAAGAGCTTCAGTGCCTGTCAAACAGGAGGATATAATAAAAAACATACATCATAATGTTTTGAGTTTATTTCAGATAACACACTTGACAAGGCAGGTCATACCTTGAACTAAAAAGGCTTTAGTTCAACAAGCCTTTCACAGACTATATTGTACATAAACAATCACAATATGATTTGCAACACACAGGCACCGGCTTACCTTGTTCCTAAGAAGGAAGGACTCCCTTGACTAATCAAACACACCTGAGGCTAAATTCATTAGTGGCATCTGCAGTCGTCACTTTCTGACCCAAACACAAGAAGATAACAAGACGTTTAACTGCTAGGGTTGAGAAATGATCAGCGCTTCGTTATCGTGACATTTGAATCATGAATGAAATCAAATCAACCTGCTACACAAGTAATTTGCAATAACATCAAGGTTATAAAATCAAAGTTAATGTCCCTTGAGGGAGCTTTTCTCCATTTCCTCCCCGTTACCCAGTCCAACAGTGGCGCTGCCAACCCAGTTGTGAACATGCATTTTCAATGTAGCTTAGTGTCCCCATGTTGACAAGCTTGCAGCTTTCCACCCGGCTTCACAGACCTCAGCCCTTCCTATCACACAGAGTCTCCTGTAGTTCCCTTTGAATGGCCTAACAGCTTCTCAGTGGCAAGACTTTAAGCCCCTCTCACAGGGTATGGACTGTCTCCACTGCACATTCCAGGTTGCTGTACCCCGAGCACCGAAACTGCTGTCCACCACCTCAGCAAGACCAGAACAGCCATCCCTTTACTGCATGGCGTTCCCTGCTGTCCTAGAATACAGACTCCACTGCTCCTCCAATGGACTCCCCAGCAGCCTCAACCCACCCCAATTGTACTGGACATTGCAAAAACAAAACAGCCACCTTCTACAGCGAACATGACAAGGCCGACCACACCTTGTGCAGTAAAAGTCTTTGGTTTTTGTCAGCGTGCTCCCCCCCCCCACCCACACGTTTTAATGTTGTCAAACACCAAACACTTGTTGTGCAAAAGAGCAGGTTCAAACAGTTTTGAAATGCGCAGGCACCAGTTCAACTTGTTATATACAAAAGGGAACTGGCTCCGATGACTAATCAGACAAACCTGGTGTGTATAGAGACTGACTAATCAAGTCGTCGGCATCACCTACACAGACTAGCAGCAGACCAATTACAGATAAAACACGTTAATCATTTCTCAGACTGCTTAGAGGTGCATCAACAGCCATGTGGCCTGTCAGTGTCCTTGAGCGAGACACTAAACCCCTACCTGCTCACCTATTGGAAGTGACTTAGTGCTATACAAAGCACCTCAACCGGCTTTTGGCTGTGGTTGTTGACTCGATGTACAAGTCCTTAGCAAGTCGGTCAGCTAAAAGAATGTCACTCTTCCTCATGCCGGAGGAATTCATTACAGGTGTTACAGATTTCAGTTGAAATGACCCATTATCAACTGAAACCTGGTGGTGGGATAATAGTTTTTGGCTTCTTCTTTGGCTTATACTCTCAATCTCTGTGGGCATGGCTGTGCAACATCCACACATCCACCACCAGTCACTATTAGCCCGAACCAACGACAGATTCAATGCCACTGCATTCGCCCCTGAACCTCTAGTGTGTCAGAGCGTACAACATCCTCTACTTCCCTTTTCTCGTTTGACATTTTCACAAGTTTTTCTGGAAAACAAATTCAATTTGACAGTTGGACCTCGTTCACATGTCTAGTCACCGCTCCCAACAAATTAGGGAATTAATCCAATAAGTGTGAAATGCATAGCACATGGTGTTTACTTATGAAGCAGACTAGTTTAGGCTACAAAGATAAAACACACACACACACACACACACACACAGACAGACAGACACACAGAAGTCTGCGTTCCTTAAACATCACTGGAAACAAACATTGTTCTCAACTAGGCCGAATGGTTTTGATGAATGATTCATTTAATTTTCATCTGATCAAATTATTTTGCCAAAAGGTATTTTCCTTTGATTGTGGAAACTCAAAGTGACATTTATATATATATTTTTTCCAAATCATGGGTGATTTCCAGGCTTCCATGCAGTACAACAACCATAGTCCAGGTCAGAATATGGGACTACTGTATGCATGTGTGTAGGGGCGCTCACACAGAGAGAGAGCTCCTATTCAGTCTCAGCGGGTCACACAGTGCTCTGTATTTTTAGAGAGCAAGCTGGTATTTATAGACGAGAGCCCTGGGAAGTCAGGGGGCAAAAGTGAGAAGAAAATGCAGAACCAAGTCTGGAGGTAGGAACACAGAAGCCACAGAGACGCTCTGGGGATCGAGACCAGTGAACACTGGGGCCAAAGTGTTTAATTGCAAAGATGAATGAAGAATAACGCGTGTGACGCAAAAGCATACATGCTAACACGGAGATGCACAGTTGAGACTTTGTGACACGGGCTGGCTTAACAAACTGCATTTGTGCGTGGCGCCACTTGAAATGTGGACTGGGGCAAAGAGAGGGAAAATGAGGTGAATGTGCAGGGCCACTGGGTGTCCTCTAGCTGGGGCCGGACAAGGCCATGTCTAAACGAACATGCATGCAAGTCTTCCGAGACCGATTAACAGGGACTACCAGGTTCTCCTCCAGGTTTCATCAATAATCATGGTGATCTAATGGCATGTCCAATACAAAATGGCATCTCAGGTTTGGGCGTACAGGGGTGTTGGCACATCTAGCGATTTTATTTCACTCTTTCTTCAAAAATGAGGGTAAAAAGAAAAAAGAAATCCACAAAATCTGCATTTTCAGTATTACTTTATAAAATGTATACTACTTGAACTGAACATTACTTAAACTAAGTAAATTCAAAACCTTTATTATTGGCTCCAAAATCTCAATTTTAGAGCATCCTAATAGCAAATATAAAATTTGTTAACATAGGCTACATTTTTGTAAGAGTTAATAACACTTTTGGTGCTGCGGAGAAATTCATCCTTGCAATATTTGATCTGCCATTCAATGCATGTCATGACTTTTGCACGCGGCTACTTTTAAAATTGCAATTTGTGGCTGCAATGTGGAGTATGTGGCTGGCGTAATGACTCCCTACATGTCCACATACAAAGCTATCAAACAAGACCAAAATTATCACCCTAGGATCACTTTCCATTGAGTTAGACACGGTACGCTTTTCAATGACTTTCTTCTAGTAAATCTATCTATGGGGAAATTTGCCAGTACTAACTTGAATGTGATGGGAATGACAGTGTTGGATCTTGGTTCATAATGTGGAAACTTGAGGATTTATTCTCGGGGCGTCCTGGTGGCTCAGTTGGCTGCGGTGCATGCCATGTGGCTGCAGGTAATGGTACAGAATTCACCAAATCATGGTAACAGAGTAACACAATATCGCCGTTTGAGGCAATATTTGCTGTACTAGCAGTTGAGCTCATCACCCTATTTGGTCCAGGCCTAAAAGCTGATCTATTCCTTCCCCGACCAAGACAGCTAAAGGTTGTGACTGACACTGTTGAAAAGATCCTCAGAGCAGACGCAAGTAGCACAGATAACAAAACAATGATTATTGTTTGTATGATGAGTTTATTTCAGATTAGGCACTGCAGACCTAGAATGAGCGCTGATACTGTCCCCTGTGGTCGGACTCCCACTGGGGCCACCCATACTAAAAAAGCTCTCATGGTATTATAAGGCACTTTGGATACCCTAACGTCCACCAGCCAGCATGTGTTAGACAAGCTTATGACAACGTTCATGGTGGGATTTAAAAAATAAATTCAAACAATGTTAAAAAAACCTCAACCTATTGAGAATTGGCTGATCTTAGTGAAAGGTCCACTGAAGCAGTTACAGTGCATTGCAACAGTAATCAAACCCCTTGACTTGAGTTATTTCAAAACATTTATTTGGGGGTTTTCGTTCTTTGCAAAGCTCTATTTTATCAACGTGAAAACAAAGTTGTTGAAGTTTATATGGAAGGACTTCATAGCACAGCAAAATGTCGAGGGGTTTGAATCCTTTTGCAAGGCACTGTATACCTGTTTTTAAAAAGGACCATCAAAAGATGACACTCCACGCTAAGCTTTCCCTGACTCAGTTAAAATCATTGCACTAGATATTTAAGGGAAAAACACAAAGTGGAAATTTAAAAAAAGGGACACGTAGGACGGTTCTGTCAGTTGCAATTTCGTCCTCCTGAGCAGAATTGATTTGCTGCAACTTCGGAAAAAAAAAAAAAAAAAAAAAAATGGTGGTGAGAGGCGAGCGAGCTCTGCCCAGAGTTCAAAACGGTGAAACAGCCATCAAACCCTTACCAACTGAAGCAGTCTATTTTAGCCTTTAGGACCAATTGAGACGACACACACACACACCACCAAAGGTCCACGGTATTTTTTGATGACTTTTTTCAAAGCATCCCCTGACAATGTGACCACCGACCTCAGCTCTCTGGTTAGGAAGGTCACCTAATTAGATTGTGACAACACCCACTATCCACAAATGATAACCCAGTAACTGAATCCAGGTTATGAGGTGAGAACTGGTTGTCTTGTAGGGAGGATTTGGTGGTAATGCAGCCAATGTAGTTGTTTTTTGCACAGGAGACGGTGGATTCAAAACACATAACAAGTTTTATGAGTAAACAGAAGGCTATATTTGTACCCTGTCAGAAGCTGGAGGCAAGAAAATGGCACAATTGGAATGCATTCAAATGTCTTGCAGAACAGAAAATGTACTGCATATTTCACATTTTTCTAGTCAGAAAACCACCGCAGTGGGCCTGCTAGGAGGGCAACAGGCAGGGGAAACCCTGTTCACACATTATTGACAGCATTCTGACAACATCTATTTTTTCTTTTTACAGTCGCTGCCATACCAATCTTTATCTTTTTTTCCCTCCCTCCCCCTTTCCTTCAATCACACCCTTGTTCTTCTCTCCTAACATGCTGTTTGTTTTTCTGCAGCCTGTTGTCGTGGGAATGTCTCAGTCTGCAAGCATAACAGGAGGTTACTGCAGGTCAGCATCCATTTGTACAAAGCATGAGCCAAAGCAACAAGAGAGAACCTGTGCAATCGGTTGAAAGATCCATAATGTTGTTCAAGCTTTGATAAGGCTCCTAGTTGATCTATTATCTTTACCATTTTGGGAAACGTTGACCCACAAATTGGGCTAACTAGTGTGTGATTTGTAGCGCTGTCTGCCCTGTGCTCAACGCCGCAGCAGCTCTCTCACTGAATATTCTCAGCCAAGTCTACTCATAGTACTTGTTGGGGGTAAATTGCAGTGCATTGTGGGGCAGTACACAGGTGACAGCCAAGAAATCAACTCAGAAGGGGAGGGGGGGGGGGGAGGGGGGTTGCCGTGGCAACAAAACATGTCATGGGGCTGAGTAAATATAGGCTAACCAGTAGGCAATGTGCAGAAAGAAGGGCCTGTAATAGAGGAAAGGCTAAAGAAAAAGGAAAACTGAGATATGTGTGAAGGTCTCAAAGCCACACACACATAAATAAAGCAGAGGGTGAAGCAGAGGGGGAGGGAAGAAGGATATGCTGGCAATAACATTAACTGTCAATCACAACATGCCCAGCTGTGTGACGTGTGTGTTTTTAACTGGTTGGGTTGTATCGTCGGTGTTCTCGGCCGGCCGAGAGGGCAACTTTCACTGCAGGAAGTAAGAAGTGGAAGTGACTTATAGAAGATCTGTTGGCTGCTCGGGAGAAGAGAGACTTATGTGTCCTCAACAGACTGGAAATTAAGTGGTAAGAAGACTTGGAGTCACCTACTCCATGGTTTTGCCTCCACTCAGGGACAGGGAAGTAATGGGCTCATTTTGTACAGAGGGTCAAGGGTTGTATCCGTTCCAACACATTCTGGGAAGAAAGCCAACTAGAGCAAGGAAAAAGACCAAACTGCAGCCACAGCACAGACAGCAGGGAGACAGAATGACACTGAAGCAGTCGGAAAATGAAGGCTGATGGACAGAGGCTATTCTGTGTAAAGCTGAACACACACCTCCCAGTCTGCTCAGGACGGGGAAGCCAGTCTTGTCCAATCTGCTACAGTCTTTTGGTCTTTTCAACAGGTCAACCAACATCAGTCCAGTCTGCATTAAAAAAAATGACGTCTATAAAAAAGTAGGAGTGCAACAATACACTCGGCTCATGATGTAGTTTGAGCCAGAAAACACAGTTCATGATACAATAGAATGACATTGACAATATCTGGTCTGGTAATGAATCCGCTGTCAGGTGAATTTGGGTGATTTTCATGTTTTAACTTCAGTTGAGGGATTACATATTTCAAACTCTTGGGTTTATGAAACGTCTTGAAAACCATTAAGATGAACAAAGCTGAAAACAAGGCTGTTGTTAGCTCCTGTAAAGTTAACATTTTGGAGATACTAGGTTTTCACCCGACAACAGCGTATGGAAAACCTTGTGTCTCCGAATGTTTCCATTAAAGAAAATGCTGTTTTAACCAAGTGGAACTAAAAGCAACACAAGTCGTTGCCCTGTGTAGCATTAAAGGATGCAGGCAATTTCTTGCTCCAATGTAAATATAATGCAATTATTTAATTAGCCATCGGGAGCCAATTAACAGGTGATGAAAGGGACAAAAGGTAGAGGGGGAGTGTCCCAGGCTGAAGCAGTGACACAGGTTGAAGGAGTCTCTGGGGCGAAAACGAGAGGAGATGAAAGAAGGCTAAGAGGATCGGTGTACTCTGGATAAAGCAAGCATTCTTGCCATGAGTGGTTATAAAGGTGGGAAATCATCTCCAGACTCCATCCAACTCTTTGGCTGTGGCTGACAAAGCTGTCTACTCCACTAGCCACTTGGGCAGGTGATCAACCACCATTTAACAGTGTTGTTCTTTTCCTAAAAAATACATGGCTGGTAAAATAGGGAAAATAGGGAAACTGGCTAGTGAATTTTAGGATTTGCTGCCGCCTGTGACTGATGGACAACAAATTAGTTTCCTGCCCTGGTTTTAAATTCATTGGACATAGAAACATAGAGATGATGGGGGCAGAGTCCCAGTTGTTTCTGGGAACATTATTATTTCACAAGAATGTGCCCTTTTCTAAGTTACTGGCATTTTTCCTACCAACTTTAGTAAGACTACAGCTAACACTAACTCACTAGTTAGATCCTGCTAACTAGAGTAGCTTGGCTTAACTTTGCAGTTTGGTAGAGGTCTAGATGAGCAATCTATAGCAGCCATGAGCCGATTCATTTGGACTCGAACAAGAAATAAATAAATAATTTTAAATTAAGCTGATGGAAATCCTTACGTTTTTGAATCATGAAGAAATTGTGAATTTGAATTGTGGTGTTTTGTCATTTATAAAGCACATTGTAAAGCAAACGGTATGAAGTCAGGGCCTGCAAAGACATTTACTACATCCCCAACAAAACCTGGATCAAAGTATCAAAAGAGATTGCAAACATGAAAAACCTGAAGCTACGTTCAGCTCCAAATGCAATATTCTCTCACAGAGCACTTACTTTTGCGAGCCCCATTACTCTGTTCATACATTGTTAAAATGCTATGATGATTGGTTGGATCTGCCCAGAGGACACCCCACATGGTGGAGTGGGCTCTTACCAGCTCCTACCTGGGAGACCAGCTGAGACCAACTACCTCAAACAGGGACCCAACCAGAGGCAGTCTGGACTGTATTTTGGCCATAAAGACTGCATGCAGAACTATACAAATAAAAATAAAAAAGAACACACAAATAAGCTTAAAAGTCTCTGACTAAGGCATTAGACTGAAGCGTAAGGTTTAAAATGAGCTGAAACCTTGCTGTTTTCACGAGGTCCTACGGAGTCCAGCGCTTAACCGTCTCAGTATATTCAGCCTCGTGGAAACGTTCTCAATATCACATTATTCTTTCATAGCTCACCTTAGCGGTGCTCCCTGTAACTCACCCCAAAGCTCTCAGATCACCTAACCAGATAAGAAACACTTTGTCAGCAGCTCACCAAATCTGCCTCTGCTTGCATTGGAGCAGTCTGTGTGGGCATGCAGTGGCTGCCATGTGCTTATTCATTCAGATCAATTCTGGATTAAAACAAAAAAAAAAGTCAGGAAATAGACTTTCATCTACAACTAGGATATGTCAGCCAATGTATCCTCGTTGCTATAGGATGAGATTACTTAATCGTCACCTGTTCGATCGATCACTTCAAGATGTACAAGTATATCTTTTCCAAAATATCCATGTAGTTTATAGTGCTTTGCGCTGCACGGGCTAGAAATCAAAATCGTACCATTACGCCTGGACCATCCACATGAACACATCATTATGAGGCATGAATTATTTGGCTCCCTTCTTCTAATGAAATAGTAGACGTGCACGAAGGCCTGCAGGTAGGCAGTGAAATGTCCTCGTAAAAACAGCAGAAAAAGACAGACGTGCAACAAACTGAGATCTGGGAGATATCCCACTTGCACTCGAAAGCAGCACACAGTGGACTGTAGCCCTCAAAGACAATTCGGATCAAGTTGCAAACTCTGTTAGGTGCTATATATAGCTCACCAGGATATCATGCACACACACACACACACTGACACACACACGGACACCTACACCTGGCTGACTGACAAAGGGCTGTATTACCAAAACCAGTGAATAGGCTAAGGCAGCATATCACGCCATATTCAACAGGCTGAACTGGCAGAAAAGGCGATGGGTAGTCAGAATTACTGAACTGAGACCACACACACACACACACACAGAGGGAGGGAGAGGGAGGGAGGCAGGGAAAATTAGTGTGTGTGTGTGTGTGTGTGTGAGGAAGACAGAGATGACAAAATAACGACTTTGCTCAAAAAGAGACCACCAGTTCTGCAAGACACAATTAAATCTTGAATTCTAGTGCAGCCGTAGTGCATTACTAGTGCAATACTATATATCCTCCCTGGCTAACCTAGTAATCCTGGTAACCAACTAGTCTACTACCAGTTGCAACTGAGAAGCTTGGTTAACGTAGTGCGGATGGTACTACCAGGCAAGCAATTATAACTTGGCTTAACGTCCAGCAGCGTGCTGGTCCGCGTGAAGCTGAATCTGAGGGACCAGTGATAGCCTAACAATAATATTTTTTCAAAAAAAATAATCGTTGCTAATTAACGTTACCGGGGGATAACGTTAACAGCCGTGTGCCCAGCAGCGGTAGTATTATAGCTTGCATGGTCGTTTCTTCACATGCCCACGCTGAGTCCGTTGAAGTGACAGGTATCGTTACGCAGTCTGTCACCTAGTGAACCAGCTTTAGCTGCTTAGCTGAAACCACTCAAGGCAGTCTTGACTGAGTCTGTTAGATTAGCTAGCTGGCGAGCTAATAGTAGTAGTTAACACATCTGGATGGGAATCTGATAACCAGCCAGACGAACTAGTTAAAGCACAAAGTTGAGCAAGCATCATTATTGGTAAGAGAATTAAAGGACACATGCCCGTGATGTCAACCCCGGTGCTCATGAGCGGAGACTTGCTGCGCCAGCCAGACCCACTAGCTAACTTAGCATGCTAATTCATGTCTTCGCTAGGCTACTTGCTTGTAAGCTGACGTTGCCGTAGCACACATCTGCAAGCGAACCAATGCTAGCTAACGGGGTTTGAACTTTGTTATTGGCTTGCTAGCGACCCGAACACTTCAAAAGAACAGAAAGTTACGAGTTCACACATAGAGAAAAACAGCTCTTGAGAAATACGACCAGCTAGCATGCTTCGACAGTGACACTGTTTTGAAACGCTGTCTACTCTACCCCATGTCGCTGGTGTCTGAGATGAGAAGAGGCCGATGTCAGGACTGACGGCCAGTCGACATTCCCCGGAGTGGCCGCCGCCACCGCTTGCTCCGTTCGCCGTACCACTGCGCAAGATGGTCCCGATGGTTGATAAGAAAGGAGCTGGCGCAATTTCACAATGGTCGAGAGGGTGATAAATAACACGGTGTCTCTAGGTAGAAGTTTCGACTGGAAGCGGAGGACGCGTCACCTTGCAGCGGTTCATGACTCCCGACTATTCAAGATGTAGAAGGGCAGGACGTTGCATTTCACCACGAGTCCATAGCATATCACTCCCAGACAGACAATAATTAGTGTGTCCACACAGGCATCCGTATGTCAGTGTAATGATAGTATCACGACAGAAATGTCCATTGACTGAGATGGGGATTATTTTACACGCTTTAAATTCAAGTAGGCTATATTAATGCTGCTTTTATTATTATTATTATTATTATTATTATTATTATTTTGTAAGATGGGATGCTGACAATGTTGATGATGATGACAACACCTTAATCATATCCTGGTGGTAAATTGAATACACTAGTGGACTCAACGGTGCATTATACCTTAATTTAAAGTTGGGAGAAGACATTTTAAATCAATCAATTAACTAGTCAACCAATCGATCAATCAGACAGTGTTCCATTTTATGTTTCTTTTGACCCTCGATGCCATTCCACTTCTCAGATCTAATTTTTAATAGGCAGCTGCGGCATCCGGCAGCGTCCTCAGATCTCCATTTCAAATGCGAAGGAGAAGAAAAGGGGAAACACCGTCAACTAGGCCCTGTGATGCTCTAGGTTTGAGGGGCGCATGATAAAGTTGTTCAGACTTAGGAGATCCAGTTGTTGCACAGTCAATCTGCTCACAGTTTTTCTCAGGTGAGGACTCCCTCTGGTGGTATGGGTAGCAGAAATTGGCAAGATACCCTCAAGTGAACTGAGTTGAAGGGCTTCTCTTACAACTATAAAGGCAGCACTTCAAAGCATATAGAGATGGGAGTTTTCTTGTAATGGAATATGTTGTACACTCTTCTTGACTTGCTAAGACTAACTCTTTTACGGCAACGCTCTCTTTCACTTGCACACAGTTGCAGACATTCACATCTGGCAGCTGCCGAGTACAACCATGCTCTTCCACTGTTGGCCGCTGATCAGCTGTACTGGAGTAGTTGGGAGCTAAATGCCTTGCTCAAGGGCACATAAATGGTAGTTGTTGAGTGGGGAGAACGTTTTCACTTTCCTAGCCCAGATTTCACCAATGATCGACCCAAACTGGTGACCTTCCAATTGCAGGCCTGCTTCTGCAACCTCCAGGCTCCAGTGCATTAGTAGACAACTGTATGAATATGATCTGCTCCAAGAACAACCCTTTGTGTGTATCTGACATTTAGTTGGATATCAGGTTAGTACACTAGAGGAAGAAACAGCAAGGTGTCTTGGATAAGGTTACCTGCAGGCCTTCATGCAAGGTTCACAAAAGAGCAGTGAGAATAATCACAAATCACGAGGGTAGCTCGCTGCAACTTCCCAGCCCGTGGAAACGGTGAGAGCAGGCAAAAATGGTCAAATCATACACAAGGCTGATCGTGCTGTCCTTATCCCTCCAGACCGCCATAAGCAGAATGAACTGTCCTTAATAAAAGCAGTGACTAATCAATTGAGAAATGCCGCCGCAAAATTTAATCATCGTATGTCAAGTCAGAATGGAAATGAATTCAAACTCATCTCAGGGTGAGGATGGTTTGTGATGGTTTTAGTGTTGTCTCATTGTCTTCCTGCCCTCCTGACTTGCATATATGCTGTTGTGCCAAACAACAGAATATGTTTTTAATCAAAGGAGAATAAATTCAGCTGCTTATTAACATTTTTATTCCATCACAAGCTCCCGTTCTGCAAAATAGACCCGCCTAAAGATATTTAAGTGCGAGTGAGATAGCCGGCAGAGCGAATACATTCCATTAGTATACTATGGTCAAAATGCAAAAAGATACCGTGAATGCTATTCCAGAGTTCCCCCTGAGATATTTTTTTCCTTGGGAGTCCATTATTCTCTGCCGGTATATGCCGAGCAGAGGAATGAGCTCAATTAGGTGAGGAAATGAGAGGAGAGAAGGAATGGACCCTGGTATTTGAAGAGAAAGAAAATGAAACATTGGAGGAAGGTCAAGAGAACATAAGAAAGGAACAGTGGGGAATGAGAGAACAGGAGGGAGAGCGAGAGAGAGAGAGAGAGAGAGATAGAGAGTGAGACAGAGGATGAGAAAGTGAAACTATGTTGTCATGGAAACTGGCATGGCTCTGAAGAGCAAAACAAGAATGTAAATTGGTTTACCCTTAGGGAATGTGATGGAGCTACGGGGAAGAAATAAGCAGGGAAGTGTATTTAAGGGAGAAGCTTCTGCAATATTACATGGAAAACAATCAAATTTGACACATAAATCAGTAGTCCAGTGTGGTGATGATGAGGAAACCGTGAGCCTCTGAAGGTTGTAGCTTGCTGTACTCTCTCTCGATGACATCTAGATTGAGCCCAGAAGCCATTCAGGAATTCGTCTCATCAGGCTGAACATGGTCACTCATGAGCGATTGATTAAGAAACACATTAGATTGAGGGGCGGGGAGGTCCGTCTGGGTGGCTGAGCTACTACGACTGTGTGTAGGGACTATGGAGTTGTTTTGTTTTCACATCATTTCACGGTCTGCTTACACTGGGCATTCAAGGATATCTCAAATGATGACAGGATTCAAGCCTAAATGATGGTTTTTCTTCTTAGAGAGGCACCTGTCAGCGGCTAAAAAAAATGTTTTGTTTACCTCGCCATTATATCCCCTTCCCCCTGACTGTTTTTTACATTCCCGAGCATCTACACTGTGCTAGTGCTTTGCTCCCTAACATCCTCTCTCAGCCGTCTGCTGGAATCCCATCATTAGATTCAATTTTAGAGTTGGCTAGAGATGATATGAATGTTGCCAAGAAACTAATGGTTTCCGTGGTGACAACACCACCCCTGCCATTGTGTGTGGCGTAGAAAGTCAACTCGCTTACCTACTACTTGTCCAATCTCTGCCTCCACTTTCAGTACATCCAAGAACATACATACAGACAATAGCATGTGCTCAAATGCGTGTGTGTGTGTGTGTGTGTGTGTGTGTGTGTGTGTGTGAGTGTGCGTGCATGTGCATGTGCAGAAGTAAGGTACATCTTCAGGTTGTCTAATGTATTTTTCATGCTGAATTTTACATTTTTACATTATATTTTTTCAATTTGTTTTTTCAATATAGTTATTCTACTTCCATTATAGTATTATATTTGCCAATGCATTCGATGCTACGTGTCAATTTAAAACATATCGCACATAATCATATGAATCAGAATCTGAATTTCTCGCCAAGCATGATGGAATTTGACGTATTTACATTACAGGACAGTCACACAGTAAAGGATCAACACACCAGGTGCAGGACATAACAGGACCTGGCATACAGCGCAGACAAGATGTACTTTATGACACTAAACATAAACACACTGCAGGTATACACGCAAAACAGTGAGGCAGCAATGGCATAGGTAACAGTAGTGTGTGTGTGTGTGTGTGTGTATGTGTGTGTGTGTGTGTGTGTGTGTGATGAGCCTGTAGGCCTCTGTTGGACTTCTAGATTAGATTAGAGATGTTCTCATCCCGTCTGAGGGTGGAATTTGAACAACTCCACTGTGTGTTCAAGGTAGCGCTATTGATTACCAGGAGGCGATGGGCCTTCCGTGTCCTCGTGGAATTCAATCCTCACATCCACCATCATGTGTATGTTCAGCTCAAGGTTGTAGGCACACCAAAATGCTGCACTACCGCCACTTCTCTGCAGTAGATGGACTAGTTGTTTTCTTGTCTAGGCTGAATAAGGCGGTGTCATCCGCAAACTTGAGCAGCTTCACCCAGTGGTCACTGAAGGTGCAGCGATTGGTATTCAGTGGGTGGAGGAGAGAACAGACACTTATATACTGTCTCCTAGCTGTCAGAAAGCCCACTGATCCATTGACAGGCA
Source organism: Hoplostethus atlanticus (assembly GCA_034670405.1). Classification (NCBI taxonomy): domain Eukaryota; kingdom Metazoa; phylum Chordata; class Actinopteri; order Trachichthyiformes; family Trachichthyidae; genus Hoplostethus; species Hoplostethus atlanticus. Next base: position 4,700,352 of record JAXDDX010000003.1, on the reverse strand, counting down.
GGTGAGCCGCAGCTCTGGGATGATTGTGTTGAACGCTGAAACCCACAGACAGGATCCTGGTGTTGGAGGTCCAGAGGTGTCCAGGTGTTCCACACAGTGGGGCGCCATGCTGACCGCATCATCCACACAGCGGTTCGCCTTGTAGACAACCTGCAGGCTCTAGGAGTGGATCAGAGTTCAGGTAGGACAGGATAAGCTGCTCAAGGCAGTTCATTATGACAGTCAGTGCCACCGCTTTATACTCATTGAGGCTGGTGATTGTTCTTTAGAAAGGGATCAATGGTGGATGTCTGGGGATGAATGGTTGGTGGAGTGCCTGAGGATGCTGGGTGAAACACCATGCTAGGTGAAACTGCCTCCCAGACGCTATAATGCAGTTTAATATCAAAAGTGATAAATTACTTAAATGCTTTTTTTCTATCATACTGTTGGTGTTGTTTCAACATGAAGCTCCTCACAATGTCAAGACACTTCATTGTGTAAAACAATAACAGACCACCAGATGGCAGTAGAGTTACTCTGATCAGTTTTAACTGTCCACAGTCCCATAAGTCAGTGACAGCTTTGGGTTATCATAAACACAAGTATGATTAATTGAAAAGAAGCAGAAGAAGAAGAAGAAGTATAATAATAAACTGTATTTATTTATTTTTTTAGCAGTAGCAGTGCCGATAGTAACTGTAATAATAATAGTAGTAGTCGTTGGGTCCCATGAAGATTAAGATCAGGCTCTAAGTGTGTTTCAAAACCTGAAGGTTTTTGACTGGACGAGTCTGATTTCGTAGACTATTGGTCATGTGCCACGTTGCCATAGAATTCCCAAGCTGCTGCAACATAATGCAAACTGTATAAAATGCTGTAGTCTTGGGTCAGTGCCCAAACACAGGGCAGTCTCTTTGAATGAGCCTACTTAATAGTCCACATAAACAGTTTGGTTGTGAGAAAACATCTTTTGTAACTGCGAGTCCCCAGAGAAAAGGATTGGAAACAAACTATAGGTTACTGAAAATTGCAACCAGGATGCACAAATGCTGATATTAAACGATATTGCACTTCTCTGCACACACACATGTAGGTTACAATACACAAAATGTAACAGAGCAAAATAGAAATGCAGTAATAATAACATGTTTGGTCATTTCTCTCAGTTGTACTACTGTACTCGGTTAGTATTTAGCTTTTTTACTTTTACCCAATCCAAGTGTCCATAGTACATGTAACAGGCCTACTGTGCTAAATGTGTTACATCCAACCAATTGTAACTGTGTTTATTTACATTTGTGTGGGTAATGGGAGAGGCAGAGCAGGGGCAAGCCTATCCACTTTTACGAGGCCACATGAGGTGAGGTCCTGCACTATTTGTAAATTTAAGCTTGACCCTAAAAAAGGTTACAGGCGCTTGAGGTGTCGCCGTGACCTTTCGTTAAAAAAACTGCGTAAAACAGGTCTCAAACCAGCACAACGAGCACACTGATGGCAACGTCTCCCTTTGAAACAACGAGAGGTCCAAACAATCTGGATCCTATTAAACCCCTTTGTCTTCCTCCTCATTCTCCCCTCCTGGTTCTGCTCTCTGTTTTTACTTTGTGCTATTCATATTCATTCCATTACAGTCCCCCCCCCCCCCCCCCACACCGTTTTATCCGTCCCACAATGCAGTTCGTCGAGGCTGCTGGGCAGATGTTTTTTCGCGGGGCGGCAGCGATCGAATTCCGGGTACAGAAACGTTAGACAAACGTGGCTCCCAACAGATGTCGAAAAGAAAGCTGGGAAATGATCTTTAAAATTGAATAATCTATATGTTTGCGTGTGACTTCCCTACGCTGTGAAACCATACGGAGCTGTTGCGGAGACACCCAGCCCATTCCCATTGATCCTAGTAGAGATCCTTGCCCCAACCCACATGACAGAGCAGCTGGCCGAGAGCGGCCTCATCTGGAACTGCCATCAGTTGCTTGTTAAAGTCAGTGTGCAAGTGGGGTGGGAACATGGCAGCATGCGGTCTTAGCCAATCCATAACCAGACACTGAGAACTGTGCACAAGCTGCAGGTCATAGAGTAGAGTTTGTTTAGTGTGTGTGTGTGTGTGTGTGCGCGTGCCTCTGCTGGACCAGACCACGATATAGAATCCATTCCCGGTGTCTCCCCGACTCCCCTCTTTTCTCTCTCAGAATCCTGTCTATGTAATTGATCCCAGGCTGGACATTTGAGTTGCCAGGAGCGATTCATATCGTTTTTATCTTTTAGACAAGCCCTCTACTGCTTCCAGATGGGGAAGGCACTCCGGGGTTCAAGTTTGTTTTTGAAAAAAAAAAATCGTAATGCTTTAATGTCTTTACCTTACAAAAAAGCGTGCAGCGAAAGGAGAGACTACCGAAGGCGGCGGCGCAGCCCCGTCGCCGCCTCGCTGTAGCCACCCAGATGATGAGTTGTTTATCTGTGTTTGTTTGTGTTTGTTTACTACTGTATGTGTGAAGAGAAGCATATTATCTTTGCGCATTAGAGACACTGTGGCGGTTTGGCATGTGGTCAGAGTGTGAGGTTATACCGTGGAGCAGCGGCTTTCCTGAATAGGACTCCGAGTTTTCATGGCTGTTTGCAGATTTGGGCTGTTGATGGAATTATCTGAGACTGAATTACTCACTTTAAAGTTTTACCAAGAGGTCTGGTAGGAGGTCTGTTCTGGGTTTCTTTACATTCTGCATGCCTTGCAGACTTTGTAGACTAAATACTTTCGCTCTGTGTGAGCATTTTTCAGCACATACCCAGATCCTTCATTGGGTCTATACTCACAGTACTTCTTCATCATACTGCATTTAAACACTGAGGCGAGTCTAGCATCACGCTGTTGTTACGTTTCTGTGATTGGTTCATTTACTTCGCATCCATGTTTTACAATATATCATATGCAGTTATATTATATTTTCTGGTTATTATTTTTCCCATCTCTACACAGTCAACCTTGGTAAATGGTGTAACATGCTGGCATGTTCCATTGAATATGATGATGCTGAAGGAAAAATTACTTACTGCACTATTTTTAAATGTAGTTTAATCGTAAAAATAGCCTCATGATCAGGAGGCAGTTCAGTCGTTTTAACAAGAGGTTTGGCTAGATTCATATTCTCACTGTCAAACCCCTTGAGTACCACTCGCCAGATAGTGTCTTGTCAGATTAAAAAACACAGGAATGTAGCATTGCTAATGACCATTAGACATCACCCAGAGATTGATTCTGGTTGGTAATGGCTCTGTAATAGTCTCACCATGTCCTCCAGCTGCTGTAAGAGCTGCTTAAATGGATACTTGATCGTTTTGAGGTGATTCATGACATTTGTGAGGAAGATCACAAGAGCTTGTCAGTTATAAGTGCAGCTAAGCAAGTTAGCATGTCAGTTAAGTAAAGTTAAGTCAAGACCTGACAAAATGGATGTGGTAATGAAGGGTTAGAGTGCATGGTTTCACTTCATTCTCACTTGAATGGCAGCATCTACATGACGGGTCCGCTGCTGCCCAAGATTGTAAATTATAATTGGAAGATTTTGGTAGAGTTTTTCCTCTCTACAAAAAGTAAAAATATGACTCACCGTACCCCACTCCCCCGTATTTCCTTCGTAAAACTATCTCCTCATAAACCATGGTTGCATTAAAATTCAAGATTGCCAGCAGCAGTTGGAAGGCTTTGGCGTTTCATTGATAAGAGTTGTCTCCTGTTCTAGATCTCCAGCAGATATACAGTGGGGTGTAATCGTGCCTTCACTCAGCCAAACTGCCTATGAAGCTCAACTGTTACAGATCAAAGGTTTTGTTCCCACTGTTACAAAAAAAAGTGATTTAATCAACGTGTTTCACGGAACCAGTTGCATTTCATAAATATGTCAGCATGAAAGCTGATCACCAGTTGCGGTGCGGCAGAGCAGCAGACGGACGGCAATGACTGAGAAAAGGAAGCAAAAAAAACAACGGCAAGGAGCCACCGAATTATCAATCTGACAGATCTTTTATTATTATTTCCCTCTGATTATCCTTTATGCATTATTATTATTATTATTATTATTATTTCATTAGTATTAGTATTATTACCATTGATATTATAATTATAGAATTTTTATTATTATATATTATTTTTTTATTATTATTACCATTATTATTATTGTTTATTATTATTATTATTATTGTTTTTATTATTATTATTATTATTATTATTATTATTATTATTATTATTATTATGTGAAATGAATTTCTTACAGTCACATTCAATGAGTGGCCACCATGTATTGATAAATGTGGATTTTGCATGCTAGCAGTTATGAACTGTTCCCATATCAGTTGAGATCACTTTTGTTTCCAACTGTTGCCAGGGTTACAGGTGCCATTCACGCCAGTAAGAGTCCATCAGGTCTGCCAGTCTTGAATCAACCAACATCATGGACGTTCACACCATTAACTGAACTGTTTTTCTAACAGAGGCAGTTAAACCATCTCCTTCAACTCCATTACACCAGTGGAAACAAATCCACGGTTTCACTGTCATGTTCAAAGCTTTCTTTGTTTTTTTAAACTAATTTTAGGGTTAGGAAAATATTTTGACATTTAAATTGCCGACATGTCCAGAGCGCTGGGCCTTTGTTGAAGAGAAGAGACAGATAATGTCCAACATGTGGTGAAAAATTGGATAATAATACAAACTGCTCCACAACTGTTGCAGTAAAAACAGTTTTAACAAGGAAGCAAGGTTCAAAGCAAGAGTGAAATATGCCGTCTGACACAAAAGTACAAAAACATAACTGAGGTTAACTATCAAAAACCTCAAAATGTGGGAATTGAAATGATCACCACATAGCGAACGTCTCTCTGAAGGTGCTTTACGACAAGCACTATAATTAGACTTCAGTATGTGTTCGTGTCATATCAAGTCGACGTGAACTTGGCCACGCAGTGTTCATTCAGCAAAACCACTGGACTGACCTCACCGTCCCAATCTGATATTATGAGATTCTGATGGAGTAAATCGAGCCAGAGAGAGCCAAACCAAAACGCCCTCCTCCCCTCTACCCTCAGCTGCTATGGGAGAAAACAAAGAGGCCTGTGACAGACCACCTGCTCAGAGAGGATTGTGGGTATGAGCTACTGTACACTAAACAGCTGAACCAGGAGCAGTATGAGGGTCCCATGGGGAGGCAGGGCTAAGGGGGGGCAGGAAGGACCAGATGAGGTGCTCCGTGGAACTGGTTGCGATGGTTGCATGTGTCAGATCTGCTCCCTGGATCCTGACGGACAGTGGTCAAGTCGGCGCTCAGTACATAAATACTCCACGCTACATTAGACACCAAAGCCCTTCCACATGTTGTTTGCAGTAGGCCTCTATGGTGCTTAAGCCCCGATCCCCATCTGGCTCCTTCCTAGGTCGGCCCGTCCGGGACTTCACACACGTTTCCCTGACATGAACCTGCTTTCTGCCTCACAGGAGGGCCAGCACCCTCTCCAGCCCTGCGGTTTACAAACCCACCCTAGCATGTCCCGAGTTTCACTCACGGCCCGGCACACTGCAAAAAATGTCCATCCTAACGACACATTAGGGCTCAGATTCAGTCTTAAAATCTTATTTTATGACGAGACTAAGATTTTAAGACTGAATATGAGACTAAATAAGTCTTAAAATGTTACTTTTCTTTCTTTTACTGAAAACTAAAAGATTCTCTCAGTGGGGTGAGAAAATAGTGCAGTTTCTCGTTTCGGTGTTTCAAGTGATAATATCTATGAAACAAATTGGTTTGCATTAGAAACAAGTTATTACACCCCAGATTTTCACTTGTTTTAACACTTGTTTTAAGAAGAATACCATCTTAAGACTAGATTGTTCTGGTGGATATTTTTGCAGTGCAGGTCAGCATTATTACGAAACCCGCTCCACTGTGGCTGTGACTTGGCAGCCCAGCGAGTGTATCTATGGTCCTCTGAAAACCAGTTGAGCTCATCCATTCAGAACCAGCTTCACTCTGATGACAGACAGCAAGTCTCCTCAGTCAGTACAAAGCTAAGATCAGTATCTACGTTGGTAATAATACACTGCAAAAAAACATCCATATTCACAAGTCATGTAGTGTTGAGCCTTAAAATCATATTTTTATTGAAGCAAGTGCAGGAATCTGGGGTGAAATAATCTCACTTGTTTCCAATACAAATTAACTTGTTTCAAGAATTTCTTTGCATGAAGTGACATTGGGAATACAAACTGTGTATGTTTGCTGGGCTGGGGGGAGGTTACCCATAGCTTTTCTGTAAAGCAATATTTTCTGGCTCTGTCCTCCTGGGGCTCGGTTGAGGAGAGAGGCCCCTTCCTGCTGCCCTTGTCCCAAGGCCAGTCAGCTGTGGCTGTGCTCTGTGATGTGATTCAGGTAGGGGCCCGCCAGGGAGCCTTCTGCAGAGGAGGCCAGCACGTCGAGGTCTGAGACTGTGAGATGAGAAGCGAGCCAGGAGGGAAATGGAGGTCGTGGGGGTTGGGCCTGTGTGCTTTTACGAGCAAAAGAAAAAACTCGCACAGCCTTGCTCAACTCTGCTCTGCATGCCTGGCAGATAAATGATGATAGAGCAGAAATATATGGTACACTGGCTAATATATGTTAGCCTGTCTACCAGAGTAGTACAACAGCCTCCTCACTGTGTGGTCCTCAACACAACCATCAGCTGAAGAAAAAGCAGGGAGAAAAAAGGGGGTGGGGGGTGGGGGAGGTTGGGGATGCAGAGCCGGGAACCTCACAGCTGCAGCCAGCATGAGATGTAGAGATGTATGTGACTCAAGTGCGAGGACAGCGTGTCGGAGAGGACAGCTAGATGTACTCATTATAGAAAGTCAACATTGTTCGACGCTGCGACAGCTCAGTGATTCAACCCCGGATCCCAAAATAAACACGGTGGCTGAACAACACTCACAACTCTCCGTGAGCGAAATGAAAGGAAAAGAAATCAGAATCTCATTAGATGGTAAACGGAACCACACATGTTCGCCGCACGCCAACAAAGACGTACTATTTTTTCACCCAGACATTGAATCATCTGCTGCTAAGCCTTAGTAACACATTCCAATACAGGTGGTCCTCTGAAATGAGAGGTTAGCTTCGCTCGCAGCAATGCCAATGGTAATGACTGATCTAATCACAGGGCGCGCTCAGGGAACCCACCTGGTTCGCCATGCTCTGCATTCACGCAGGGTACGGCGTTGCCAAGCAGTCACACACACACACCGCGGGGCTGAGCGGGTGGCACATGCCGGGGTGGCAGGGGGCTGAGGCAGTAATGTGTTACCCAGATCCATCAGAGCCCTGCGCTCAGCTATCTGGGTCTGATTCGGTTCTCTCATCTGCTGCCAAGAACAAAAAGTTGCTCAAGCTTGGCCCGGCCGGATCTGCTCGATGGGGCACTACACCTGAAAGCTTTTACAGGGCTAAGAGGGTCCAGATAAGATGTAACCTTCCCTTTGCCCCCTCTCCCCTCCACGGCAAAACATTTTGTTTTTCAACGACTCACATTTTCCAGTTGCCTGGTCTTCCTCCTTCCCAGTTTTTTTTTTTTTTTTTGCAAGCAGCCAGGCAGCAAGGCAGGCAGGCAGCCAGCAGATGTGGCAGGCCCTTGTGTGCAGGACTGCAGCTCTAAAAAGGGATGTGCTTCACCAGTAAGGAATTCGGTCAGCAACAGACTTACTGGTCCCATTAATGACAAATCACACTTTTTCTTTCCTTTGCAGTAGCTTGCACACCGTTGCCTGGCATGGGCTGTGTCTGCTACAGTGCACAAAATGAATTTGTCAAGACATTTATTGCATTCTTATACCTAGTTTACAGTCCTCAGATACAAGACAGACCTGCTTCAGCTGGGAATGAAATTGCTAAAACCAAGTCAAGGATTCATCTTTATTTATTGGGTGAATTATTCCTTTAGTTTTTAATGATAAACAACAAATTGAATTTAGGAAATGCGGCAAATGTTCTAATTTCTGTCCTAAAGTTTCTAATTTGAAGACGAAGGGAGAGCAAGCACCAGACATGAGTAGTGAAGGCATGTAGGAAAGCCTTCAGGAGGAAGCTGCAGGAATATGCAATGTGTTTACAAGCCTCTGACACATCTTTGAACTTCATCTCCCGATGCAGCCTGCCCTCAGAAACCATGTTGCTTTATATTGGATTTTTATTACATCTGTCTGTCTTCCAGCAGCCTTCTAAATATAGCCCTGCGCTCCTCAAAAAAGCTGAACGCTAACTAAGTCCCTGCTAATTAGAGCCTTCTCCTCAGTCTGGGGTTGCCTCCAGTAAGAGCAGGTTTATGGGCCGCTTGCAGGGCTGCACCGCTCGGCAGCAGTCGGTGGAGGCAGCTAGCAGGACCAACGCAACAGCCAGAGGCTCTGGGAAACAGTGTTTTTACTGGGGCTGCTGCATGGCACCACTAATGATGTGGAGTGGTTCGCTATTATTTGTGTCCTCCTAACCCTAGTATAAACAGAGACACTGTGCAAAAAGAGCTTGCATGAGTGTCCTACTTCAACAAGCATTTAAGATTATGGGACTAATATCCAGAAATGAATCATGTAAAAACCTGTGTGTCTGCGTGCACGACTTGCATGAGCCACAGAGATGGCACGATGCAGTCGACCGGATCATGGGAAGCCCACCTTACCGCTAGATGACATGAAATGGCGGCGGCTGCATTCCTCTTACAGGGTAAATAATATCTTGTATGTGTTTGTGAGTGAGTCTTGCAAGGCCGAGCAGCATTTTTTCATTTCATGGTGATGGAATTTCTAAAAAGGCTATCCCTTCCAGTCGGTTCAATAATAGATGAAGCAGTGGCATCATCCTGACACCCTACACCTTTCACTCTCAGGTCTAGCCATTAGCCCGGTCATGAGTAGCTGGAGAGGCAGGCGAAACGGAGGAAGCATCGATGAATAATTCAAAGTCAATCCAGTGTATGAAAGAATTCCCTGTCAGTCCTCACAGCAGCGTGGACCGGAGAGGAGACGGGCTTTTACCGCTGCGTGATGCTCTAAATAACCTTCCGACTTCAGATTTCCCCCTGAAACAGTTAAAGCTTTGTTAGCGCCAAAGGGATCCTCAGGATGACGCCTTATTTCTGCTTGCTCCTCTGCTCATTGGCTGTTCCCCTGCAAGGTAAGGGCTTTAAGCTGGCTCGCTTCTGCACCAAAGATTTAAAGATTGAAACGGGTAGAAGCGGGTTCTACTTTCATTATATTGTCAAATTGCTGAGCGCACAGAAAGTTTGCTCTGTCAAATAGGTCACAGGGAGATAAACTATGAGTGGCTTTAATTATCTGTCCCACATTTTTGGCTTACCTCATAAATTGTGAGGCCTAGAACAAGTTTTATGAAGATATGAAGACAGTTAATACTAAACATCTGACACAATACTACGACACTGTGAAGGCATCAACAGAATAATCCTTCTTTGCTTACGGAGTCAAATATCGGGGAGTTAATGGCCGCCGACGCCGTCTTGTGTTACCAGGTCTGGAGATACATGACCCCGAGGAGGTGGAATACATTCACCTCCAGGCTCAAGGGACGGCGGGAGGCTCAGTCGCCCTGCACTGCGGCTCCAAGATGCCCACCATCTTCATCTGGGGCTTCACCAAACCAGGAACCGATAACAACGTGGCGGTGGCTTACGACTACGGCGAGGGCGCCAAGATTCAGTCGCTGTCCAGCAGCCTGGGCCACATAAGGGTGCCGCTGAACACCTCCTCCCTGGTCATCGAGGAGCTTCACCGGGACGCCGAGGGGATGTACACCTGCCAGGCGTTGTACGACACAGACGAAGGGCCGAGGATAACCTTCTACTTCACCCGGCTGGACGTCGAGGATGACTGAGGACGTTTCTTCACCTCATTTCAAGTCATTTTACAATAGTAGATCCAACTTTTCTTAGAACCAGCTGCTTTGAAATCAGGACGGACCGTTACAGACCATATAAACCTGAAGAGTCACATCATATCTTGTTTTTGACACCTATAGCAAATTCATAAAAGTCTTACAGTGTCTTGATTATTGAAACCATGTGGATATTGGTTTCTTCTTCTTCCTTGAAACATTTTGTTCATGACTCATTCTAATAATCAACCCAGTGTGTTTTGTTTTCTTGAAGTGCATTGGACTGCGCTGTGGTCTGCTACTGTGTAAAGGCACCTTCAGCAGAATGAGAGGCTGTGCCATGTTGTGGCGTATCCACAGCAGCTCGAGGTGAGAAGCGCCCATTCCTGAATGTTTCCCGGGAACATTTAGCTACTTTGACAGATACCGTAGACAGAAATCCAAAAAACAAATGTTCTCTTAAGTAATGAATCCTTGTAAAATAAACATTGTTACTCATGTCTGTGCACAGATTTCATAGAGTGGTTGGTAAATAAAAATGACTATAAAGCAATTTTTTTAGCGTGTGGCTCCCAGAATCTCTACTGACGCATGTGAATACCTTCAGTTCCTGCTTGTCATCAATAGGCTTATATTGATCCAGAACAGTATCTATCTATCTATCTATCTATCTATCTATCTATCTTCCTTCGTATCCAACAGGCGCTAACCACAAATGGAAGATCAGGGTGATTACATCAATGTGAAAATCCCACTAAATGCCCCTTTTGCACCGATAAGCTATTTGTTGCGTGCTCTGGGATCCTCACACCTCGAGACCTGACGCTGATCACAAATGAATGCAGGACGTCCCCGGGAGGACCGCGCAGATTATTTGTTTCATATCTGGCTGCGACCTCATCGTTTTCCCGGGAATCCGCCGGAATGCCCGCTGGAGTTCATCCAACCACAACATGGCTTCAGTTGTGGTTTGTGACATCTCAGGGATAAAAAACCGCTCCGGGGCTAAATCAGGCCAGTTAACACACACACTGCCCGATTCATAAGAATTGCATTCATTCAGGGCGTGCTGGAGAGAGAGAGGAAGAATAGTGGGTGGAGGGGAGAGGGACCGGCGTTAACAGGTCGGCTCTGCAGTAAGGGGGAAGGCATTCCAGGGTGGACAATGAGCTTTCTTGTTCCCATGGGCTCCTTAATGAAGGGGTGTAGCTGCGTGGGCAGAGGGTGCAGGGCCAGGCTGGAGGAGAGTGCCGACTGACAGACGTGGGAGATGGAGGAGCAGCTCGTTTCAGAGACAACCCTGCCCTTATCTCCTCCTCATCGGGTGAGCCGGCATCTGTCAGCGTCTCCTCTCCCGCCCCCGGACCATTTCTCTTTCATTTCCAGCTTCATTTCCTACCCATTGTTTTGTTCCATTTATCCTCGTTAATGGCGTCTGGAGCCATAATGGACACTCGTACGAGCCGCTGGTAAACAAGTCCACGGGAACAGATACATCTATTTCAAATGATGTTTTTAAATCGGTTCGTGAGAGAATAAATAGTAGTTTCCATTATTCTGGGCGTTGAGTCGCTCCACACCCTTCTCGAATCCCTCTACTGAACGTCTAATACACTACAGGGCTGTGAGGCTGTAGTTGAGTAACTGTGCCTGGGAAAGGCCCGAGTACAAGACAATTGGCCAACCGCCGGCAGCCTCAACAGCAAAGCAGCCTCCATCCCGACATACATAAAAATAACAGCCGGAAGAAGCTGCGCCACGCCTCAGCGGCAGGCGAGCGGACCCGGGTGCCAGGAATATCCCATGTACCATCGGGAGGAGGAGGAGAAATGCCAGTCGAGCCAGGGCCTGAGGACTGGCAGCCGATACTGGCACTAACGGAGGCAGACAGGCACCAGGCATCGAACTGCTGCACCGCAGTCATCCTCAGTGAAGCACAGCCAGCCCTGTCATCTGCGATCAACTCACATCGGCCTGCACACCATGGAGCTATTTTAAAACCAATAGAGGGCTTAAACCCTGAGAAAACCCCCACGTTGAAAACTAAGAAGGGTGTGTTGCAACGGTCTTGTCCTCGTGCTTTCACACCTCAGGAGCGCCAAACAACGAAGGAGGAACAGAGGAAGAGAGTTTCCCCATTTCAGAATTCCTCATTTCAACTCAACTTCTACCTAATATTTCTCTCCGTAACTGCAATTCACTGTTAATTCCTGATACACATGACATAGCAATGACATGACCGACATTAAAGAGACACTCGGCAACTTCACACGTTGGAGGTGAAAAGAACTGAAACTTCAACACCCAGAGATCTGTGATGGCTTCAAACCCAAGGACACCAAAGGAATGAGAGAGATCAAATGTTTGAGTCCAGCTGTTTCTGGACGGAGCGCTCGCCCCCTGCTGCTTTGGATTTCATCCTTATTTTATTCTAATATTGGTTTGTGTTTTTATTCTTTGTGATTTTAATGTTAAGCGTCTTTGGGTACTCGGAAAAGCGCTATACAACATAAATGTATTATTACTGTTAAGTTTTGATTCCTCACTTCCTGTGGGCAGAGAAGTGACCATACCCGACACCAGACTTTCACTTAGTTAGCAGGGATGGGACGTTCCTCTCTGCTGCAGCAACACTTAACAAGATGAGGGTATTTTCTACACGACAGATCCGTGTGAGGGGCCTATAGGCCGCAAAGCGCCGCTTTAACATGACTGCATCCACTTATCCAGCAGATCGGGGGGGCAGCAGGTCGTTAGCGAACAGTAAAGTAAAAAGTAAAGTAATGAGCTATCAAGCAGCCACTGAAGCAAAGAGCAGCACCGCCGTCTGAACAGTGAAGGGAGTGTTCACCCCATTCAGGGGTCACTGCCGTGGGACGGCCCACCAGAGACCCACATCAAAGGCCCTGCCAGAAATATCGATGGGTTTGGACTTTTCACTACGGCATCCATTCATCCAGCTCTGCTCACAAAAGGGAAGAAGGGGAAAGGAAAGGAAATAGAAAATAGGGTGCCGTTTACTCTTCCATATCTTCTCTTTATATTATTACAAAACTTTACACAGACAGTTGCTAATCTCCACACTGTGCGTGGAACACGGAAGGACAAAAACGACAAAAAATAAAAAGTATTTCTCATCCAAAAAGGCATAAATAATATAAAAGACAAACTTTTTTCTTTAAAACAGATACATTCATATGAAATAATATTTTACTACTACAAAAAAATAAATAAGTCATCTACAGAGTTTTTGATCTTTTATTAGAGTCGTCCCTCCGCTGGGATGTAGTTTCCGCCTTTGAGCCACGCTCCCTTGTCTGTCCATGTCTCTCTGTCAGTCTCTCGCGCTCGCTCTCTTTTCCCACGTCGCTCGTCTCAGCTTAGTCCATCGACATGAGCGTCCTTGTCACCGTCGCAAGCAGTGTCTCTGACTACGCCACCCCAGGTCCTCTTTTCTGTCCCGTGTGATAATTCCACCGCTGTCTCTCGTTCCTGAAGGTCTGCCGACGCTGCAGGAGTGTGTGTGTGTGTAGGTGTGTGTGTGTGTGTGTGTGGGCTGCCTTCAGACCTCCTGTGGGCTGGGCTGGATCAGCTCTCCTGCCAGGCTGCTGCTGGAGATCCACCCAGGCTTCTCATCACAGTCCAAGTCAGGCAGGCCCAGACTCTCCCAGCACACCACAGGCCCCTCGGTGTCGACGCACTGCGGCTCCTCCTCGGCTGCACCGACAAGAGTTTTTGGATTAGTCACTGGATTAATGAAAAACAAGTTCAGATTCTGTGCAGTCCCACGGCACCGCTTGTGGCGATGACGTGCACTTCTTATTGTGGTGCAAATTTGCAGGTAAGGTGTGAAACATGAGGTCCGAAAGGTCTGAATCATCAGGTTCCAGAAGTTCCCATTCATTCATCCCACAGGGAGTTTGATTATTAGCCATAACATGTTAGGTAGCATGTGAGGTAGCATGAGCCTGTAGAAGCCATCAGTCAATCTGATTTCAGCTTCTTTCATGTTTTATTCCCAGAGTTCACTGTGAAACACTACACTACCCAGTTCCCACCAAGCGGAGTGGTCACTGTTGCCATAGAAACGGTACCCTCTCCAAAGTGTACACAGGGATGAGTAGTTCATTCCCTCCTAAAAAATGTTATGTACATAGTCTTGTTTTCATTTTTTATATATACAGTATATATATCTTTTCCAAATCTACAAGCTCATGATTCAACTGGTGGTTTGGTTCAAAGCTTAAAATTCCTTATATCTGGATTTTCTGAAATGTCTTTGAATGAATGGGACATTTACTGTCTTTAATAAATTAGATAGTGCTCAGTAAAGAACAGACGTGATTTGTAGAAAATTATTTCCTCAAGTTCTATAAACTGTGATGAAGTTTGATAGTCGAGGGAAGTATTTCAGCCCCGACTGACCGGCCTGAATTTGGAGAAAAAACAGGCAGAGCACATTTTCTACTATCTACTGATTTATCACAGAGAGCAGTGATAAAGTCACAGAAGACGAAGGACAGGAAGCAGCGGCAGCAAAACAGAAACTACGTGAAACGCTGGGGATTTGGTGAGAAAATGAGTCTCACCGGTGTCGTCGCCTGGGCAACTTTCATGGTCCCCGACCAGACAGCAGGAATGCGAGTCCTTGTGCTCGTCTGGCTGGTACCCCGGCTCAGCCTCCTGGTCGCCAGAGTGCGGTTGGTTGTCTGGGCCGTGGCACTGCGATGAGACCTGACCCAGAGGCACCATCTCCAGCCCGTCCTGCTGGCATGGCGCCATGCGATGCATTAGGGGCAGAGTGCCGCCGGAGAACGTGCCATTGGTCTTGGTGTAACATCTGCTCGGAGACACAGAGAGAGAGAGAGATGGCGATGGAAACACCGTGGGAAATATTCTTTTATAAAGACGCCCACGGATCGCTGAGTGCTCACCCACTGACAACTCTCAATGGAGCTTCACATACCGCTCTCCTTGTGTAAATACTCCTCACAATGTACGACACAATGGCGGCTCTAACACAACTGGACCGCTCTGGCACAGCTGCGCCAAAGCTTTTCAACAGTTGAAACCGAAGATTAAAGGTCCGATTCAAGTAGTTTGAGTAACTGTTGCACACTGTGCCATTGCTCTCCTGAGAGGATTCTCGAGTAGCTGCTTTTCGGCGTGTTCTCCCCGAACGGCCTACTGAACTTCCTCCTATCGGAAGACGATTGGATTGGGACCACTCCCCCTCTTCCCAGCAGCCAGAGGTAAATAAACACAGGGCTCATTAGGTCTGCTGGCTGGGTGCACACAGAGTAAACTGTGATGCTGGAGACCCTTAAGTACATAAACAGGCCTAGCAGGAGGGGAAATGTGTGTGTGTGTGTGTTGGATGGGGGGAAGGGGGGGGGCTCTCTGAAGTTGTGAGGTCAGAAGGAATGTAGGACACCTTTGCTCAGCCGCCTCTTACGAAGCAGCAATGTGTAGTTTTCTCAGATGGACATTACAAAAGGAGCAGGTAGACCCGAAACACAATCAAAAAAAAAAAAAAAAATGCTTCTTCTCTCACCTGTTGTTGTTGCAGAGGTTCTGACAGCTCATGCAGTCAGAAGACTCGGTCTGGGGAAGAGCTGTGTACATCCCTCCGCCCTGCACGGGGAACACAAACACAGCATCAGCCAAGCTAAACTCAACCTGCACCTGCTGATGTAGAACACCACACGTAGTCTTTCAATACCGGGATGGCACGGGTGGAGCTGTGAATAAGGCGCCCAGTGAGTGAGTAGTTAGTGTGTGTGTGTGTGTGTGTGTGTGTGTGTGTGCAGCGCTCACATTATGGTGGTGGTGGGGATGCGAGTGCTCACAGTCCATAGTGCTGTGGGGCAGAGTGCCATCGTGGCCGTGTGGGTGGCCGCCGGGCGAGAACAGGCCGCCCGACCCGTTGAGCAGCGCCAAGCCGTTGGGGAGTTTGTGGTGGAGGTGATGGCATCCTTGGGGCAGCATGGGGCCGCTGTGCCCGTAGCCGCCGTGGATGCCCCCATTGATGCGGCTGGTGCCAGGCAGCGTGGTGTACTCGAGAACATGGCCGTTCATCTCGGCGGGCTGGTACAGGTAGCCGGGAGGGTCATATTCTGGAGAGAGAGCGAGAGAGAGAGAGAGGAAGTGAGGAGAGTGGCAGAAACCAGCCAAAAGTCTTGAACGTCTGATTTACTCGAGTTAAAGGGATAGTTCACCTCAAAATGAAGGTTCAGTCATACAATCTCTCCAAGCAGCTTGTGCACCGTGATCCAAGTGGGTTTTTTCTAGCAAAGTTACTGCACTGTGGGTCCAAACGTCCAGTATTTACCTCAACATCTCCTATAGTTTCCTCACTGCCGAAGCTTTGGAAACTATAGGAGATGGTGAGGTAAATACTGGACTTTCGGACCCACGGTGCGTTTGGGTGCAAAACTTGTAAAAAGATGTAAAAAGATGACCCTGTTAACTTCAGAGCTGGAGCTTCGACTGACATGGGGGTGAGTAGATAGTAGATAGATGACTGACTTTGCCTTTTCTTTAGCATAAGATTGGCAATTTGATGGATGCTTTTACCCAAAATGCCTTGTGTAAACACTTCTAACAAGGGTTTCTGTCCGCTACACGGTGAGCAGAGGGCTTTGGCTTGCCTGTAAACTCACTGTGCATGCTGTTCTGCTGGCGGTTCCTCCACAGGCACATGGCGATGAAGGCCAGGAGGATCAGCACCATCACTCCCAGGATGCAGCCCACGATCAGGTAGAGCAGACCGCCGGGCGGGGTGGGCGGCTCCTGGGGGTGGGGGCCCGGCGGGGTGATGGGCCGCTGGCTGGGCACCCCCGGGAGCTGGCGTGCTACGGCAGAGAGGGCGGAGGGGGGACATGAGGAACAGCTTTTTTTTTTTTTTTTATCCACTAGGCAACAGTGAAAAATAACAGGGTACAGCAGCGCACAAAGCAGGCCATTGTTGTTGGTCCCATAAAGCAGCACATTTATGTTTTGTAATTACGGCTATCATACCCGTTATTAAAGTTACAGCCTGTACAGCAACATGCCTGGACGGCTGATAAAGTGGCGGCTTGGTTGGCACATGAGTCATTTCCTCTACAGCCTTTTGTGTGTGTGTGTTTTACCTTTGGTCTCACAGATCATGACGTTGCTGTATTCACTCTCTCCCCCGTCGTTAAAACACTGCATCTTGATATCGTAGGAGGTCTCTGACTGGAGGTGGCCAATCATGTGCCAGTGTTTTACACCTAGAGGGGGGGAGGGGCAAGACAAGAAGAAGAAGAAGAAGAAGAGGGCGAAGGTGAGAAATCACTTCCTCTACGAGCCGGTGTTGAGTCCCGCCCTCTCCCTGTGTAAACTCACAATCAATACTCTCCTCGCTACCGGTTCTCTTTATCTCACACTCTCATGAGGTCATGTTCTTTTCATGCTCTCTTTCCCTCTCGTTCACCCCCCCCCCTCCTCCCCCATCCTCACCACCACCCCCTTCGTTCTTCGCTCCAGTCCCTCTCTCTCTTCCCCCCTCTCTCTCTCCCAGTCCCACGAGGGCCCAGACAGTTGCTCTACTCCAGACGAGCTCCATATATGGCAGCTTCATGTTTGTCCTGGCTTGCCTCCAGTATTCCCACTCCACACACAGACGCTGAACACTGTGCAGCCCTGTGCACACACACACACACACACACACACACACACACACACCACCACTGTGCTACCACACACAATCACACTACGCGCTCTGTAATCAGAGATGGGATGACAATCTCCAACATGGAAATGCTACATTTCAAACAAGCGAAGGCTGAAACGAGGCTGCCGTTCCCGCCTGGTTTTGTTTAGTATCAAGCATAACAAACCATCAGGTTTACTACCTCGACCCTGAGGTACTCTTTAACTTCTGTGTACTGACAACAATAAGGGAACCTGCTGCTCTGACTGCAGACCTCCTCCTCACTGTAGATGGGTATCGATACAAAACCCACTGAGGGCTAGACGGGATTTCAGCGTCTCATTTCAACAAATCTTTTAGTTTTAGACCAAGCAGAACATCCTTTAGTACTTATTTAAACAAAGCATTTTATTATTTGTTCATTTTATTTTAGTTCTTGTAGTCTTTTGGCATTATCTCCTCCTTTTCCTTTCAACCGTAGTGTCTCAGAGCATGCCGTCACACATTTCACTGCCACTATGACTGTGTATGTGACAGATTTGAACTTTGAACTTGAACATAAACAGTAAATATCAGCAACATGCACCAAAAAATAACAAAATAACGCTTTCATTTTCTTTTTAACAGCAATGTAAAACTGCTCAGTGCGAACCACGGCTTCACAAACACAAACACCAGGGGCCTGAGTCACGCTCAAACACACATTCAAACAGTGATAAGCGAGGCGTTTTGAAACAAGCAGCTTATCTGGGGGGGCGGAAACTGTCCATGGCAGCCATGTGTCCCTGACAGCGAGGAGGAGCCCGGCGGGGGGAGGGGGGCAGAGGTTAAGAGGTTGGAGGAGTTGGGCGGAGTAAGCGGACGGCCTTTTCCTTCCCCTCTTTATACCGGGGGCTTGACTGTTAGCATTCCTCCCGGCAACCTGAGCCCCACTCCTCTGGCCAGTCTCGTATTTCAGCCCCGGGGCCATTAGTAGGCAGCCATTTATTAAAAACAGATTTCGGGGAGTGCCTCGCTGTCCGGGCGCCGCACTCCCGATACATCAAACGGCAGAAATGCCCCGTCTTCACTACGCCCCCCCGCTCCAGAAGCCGGGTATCCATTACTACTCCCGGCTCCCAGCTTATCTGCACAGCATGGGCTCGGCATCCGGCACCGGCTGGGGCTGCCGACGAACTACGCGGCACCAATGCTGAGCCTCAGCGGTCTCACACACACACACACACACACACACACACTTAAAAAACTCACCTTCAACCACGTCCCTTTTGTAGTCGCTGTCGTTGTCGCTGTCGGTGGGGCGGTAGTAGATGTAGAAGCCTTGGATGGGAGTGTTGTTGTTACTGGAGGGGGTGTACTGGGTGGGGGTGGAAAGAGATTACGTTAGGCTATCACAATCCGGGGCGGGCAATTATTATCGTTCAGAGAGGAGAAATTTTCCCGGCAACTAATGGCGAGCCTTGTTATCAACAGATGTACGGCAGGGCGAGATCGTGATTGCACTGTCTGTCTGAAGCTCAGGAAGTAATGAGACTGTCTGAGGTTGAGTAAATGCAGGGGAACTATCTCCATCCATCTGCAGCTGAAACCGTTGCAAGGAAGAAAAAAAAACAGCTTTGAAGCGAGCTGATTCAAAACCTACACGGACCGGGCCTCCTAATCTCTGCTAGGACGGAGCTCTAATCAGCGCCGCCGCTCCATTAAAGGCCTGATTGAGTCTCCTCTACCGGAGAACCACCGGCAGCTCCACTCAACGCAGCTGACCCATCTGGAAAAGCCACTAACTTGTGCCCACGGGTTCCCAAATCGGTGTTACGCAGGTGTGTGTGTGTGTGTGTGTGTGTGTGTGTCGACGGTGTGTACTCACAGTCCAGCGCAGCATGATCTGCGTGTCGCTGATGGCGTCCGTGGATGAGATGTGGGGCCCCGCCACGGGACGGTCGGAGAAACGAGGGCTGGCTTGCGACACCTGGTAGAGCTTGGAGGGGATGCTGGGAGGACTCTCGCCGTACATGTTCATGGCTACGACGCGAAACTTGTAGATGGAGCCTGCAAAGGGAACAACATACGGAGGTGATGTTGAGACGCATCGCAGCGTGCACAGTGTCAGAGAAATATGTCTCCAAATCCGTTTTCAATGCAGGTACACGAAATAGAGTGAGTCGATTTAGAGTTTTTATTTATTATTGCTCAATGGATGTTTCTTGTCTTCATTTTTTTCTTTTTAGTGGCTCACACCTGTTATGTGTCGCCACACGGGAGTAAGTTTCCACTAAAATCAGGCTTATTAACAGTGGAGTGGAGAAACGGGAGGAAAGGTTTGCAGACGTTCAGACACTACCGCTTTGTGTAGCTCCAGTGTAACAGGAAGCCAATCAGCAGCCTGTTTGATACGGAGCCATTGTTTTTGCTTCGATTTGATTTGCTGACGGTTAGACTGAGTGCACATTGGTCAGCAGCAGGGACAAAGAAAACAGGCAAAGACCAAAGAATCAAGAAATCTCAGGAAACCTCTTGAGCAAAATAGTCAATGTCTGTGTCAGACGTAGTTAGAGGCAATCACTTTACCCCCAAATTCATTTTCGCTTTACCCTGATCCAGAACTTCTTATCTACTGGTACCTACCGGGCTCCAGACTGCGTACTTCCACAGACAGTTTGAGAGGGGAGATGTTATCGGCAGCGACAACCCACTCGGTGCTACGGCCACGCCGGTACTCAACGCGGAACGCCGTGATCGGAGAGCCGCCGTTGGCTCTCGGGATCCATGTGACATACACAGAACTTTCAGTCGCCATGGAGATGGTGGGGCGGTCAGGGGCCTCGGGTACTGGAGCTGAGGGAAGAGCATGCGGATAAGTCAGGAATTTAAAAAAAAAAAAAACATCTTTCAATCAAGTAAAGCTGATATTTATTTATTTATTTTTCAAGTTTAAAAACACACAACAGGAAGTGGGAACTATCACCATCACAACCCGGAACACATTCACAGAGAGAGGAAAGGAAAAACACACGAAAACACACATCACAGTGCAGCGGCATGCCGTGGAGGAATGTGTACTTACTGCCTGGGCTCTTAGCCACATAGTTAGAGAGGGCAGGAGAGAGTGTGAGAGAGAGAGAGGGGAGGGGGGAGGGAGGTTAGTGAAAAGACTAATGTGAGTTTCAGCAAAGTAGGTCCGCTTGTAACGTGAGAAATGCATGCACACACACACACACACACACACCGATCCAAACCCAACCCTAAAGCTGTGTACAATCGCAGTATCTCTCATCCCAGGATCACTACAGCGTCAACTATACCACTATTCATGTTCCAGGGCACAAAGAGACAAAGCAGACCACATGTAAACACTAAGCTCTGAGGCTGGTCGTGAAGCTTGGTGGTATCTAGCAACTGAAACCGAAACGTCTCCAATCCGCCGCGTATCTTCTCAACGAACATTATCCCACAGTAGTCGTTTTCATGAAGCACGGTAAAGAGATGTTGGTCGACGGTATGTTTCTGTCTGTGCACCTACCTCTGTCATGTATGACGACGCCAAAGTGTGTGTTGGGGGCTTTGTCCTCTGGTGCTTTGGGGGGCACGGAGACCACGGGAGCCTTGGACGGGTTCTTACTGGAGGGGGTGCTCTTCTCTGAGAGAGGACAGAGAAAAGCTGTGAGAAACTAACCGAGACGAACGGCATCTACAGGTCATCAGTTCCACCAAAGAATACAACATTTGTATATATTTCTCAAAAAAAAACCAGATAGGACAGATATTCTTTGGGCATGAACTTCACACACCACCAGAAGTATCCTTGGGTTGCAATCATATCGAAGGTTTTTGGCAGCATCTTACATGCAATTGCACATTTCTCCAACTTTACTGCGGTATGTTATTATTGTTGTTTTGTTTTTTTAGAACTGTCATGGTTGTTCTTGTTGGTACGAGTTAGCTATCGGACCAACACACTCAACACATGCACCAACACAACTTTACTGGACAACGTTACAAGGTTCGACCTGAAGAGCCCTTGGGCTTTAACGTTGTCCAGTAAAGGTTGTGGTGGTGCATGTGTTGAGTGTGTGTGTCTGTTTTCCTTTTTCCATGAGATTTCTTCAACTTATTTTCTTCTAGTTATGTGTTAACTAGTCTAAATACTTTTTGGATTTGTTCCCTAGTAGTAGTAGTAGTAGTAGTAGTAGTGTGGTATACTGAGCAGGAAGACCATGCTTCAACTGGAAGGCCTGGGTCCAAGCCTCATCATAGCAAGCATCCACCTTGCTGAAGTGCCCTTGAGCAAGACACTGAATCCCTACAAGCCAGTACTATTCTTCTTCTATTGTATTATTGTGGTTGTACTGACCCTTGCCGGTGCGGAAGGTGAGCATGGCTGGCTGGCCCTGCCCTGCTGCGCTGCGAGCCACCATCAGCACCTCGTAGAGGCTGGAGGACTCCAGCTCCGACAGGCGCAGCGTCTTCTCGCTGCCAGGGACGCGGACGGTGTGCCAGTTGCCCACCACCGTTCCCATTTCATCCACCTGACGAAGACAAAGACCCCGCAGACAAACAAATCATCTGTTAGTCTATGATTCTCCAAAGCTACAACTCTTTCCGAGTCTGAATAAAGACGTGGAACAGCCTTGTGAGAACTCAATGTCACATTTTCCAGCAGGCCAGCGAAACTTTGCCAATGCAATCTTAACTAGTATTGGTACAGTTTTACAGTCAAAGTGAGCTTATTACTGAAGCAAACACAGGCTTTTAAAGAGGAAATGACCAAGCCTTCAGTCACTTTAATGAGCATATTACAGAGAGTTCACAGTTGGTTTGGACAAAGAGCTCCAGGGAGCGGTAAAACTAAGATTATTAGACAATGGCTACACAAAGAGGTAGGACAGTGTTAACCCGTCAGTGAGAGGGTTACCATACTTCCCTCCGACTCACCTTACGGTATTTGACAAAGTAGGCATTGATTGGACTGCCCCCGTCATGCCCCGCCCTCCACTCCAGGTCATACATGTCAGGCTTGTGGGTCTGAGGGGGGCTGGTGATGATCGGTGCCTCCGGAGTGGGTCGGTCACCGCTTCTGTCGGTGGGCGGTCCGATGGCGTCCCCTAGCCCCTCCTCCTCGTTTAGGAAGTGCTCCTCCCCCTCGTCACTCTGCATGGGGTGGAGCGACGGCAACGCCTCCAGCAGCACGCCGGCAGTGGAGTCCAACTGAGGCTCTGTCAGGGCGAGGAAGTGGATCAGCTTCAGGCAAATAAAATAAAAAAATACTCTGCAGATTCTATTTTCGGCATAAGATGGCATGGCTTCATTTCGTTTGCCAAGGCGCCTTGAAAATGAACATGGATCCAGGTCACACTGACTTGGATATCCAGCACAATACGGTGATGAAAACCTGCAGAAACGACATCAGTGTTATTCTGCTGTGACTAACAGAGGTGGCACTATGTGTCCACAGAGGACGGGCCGGCCAGCAGCGCTGGAAAGTTTTACATTGGGAACAAGCCTTTCAATCTACATAAAATAACAAGAAAAACCTGGATCTCCACCGCGGTACATAATCACGCTTTGTTTGTTTTTTTCATTAAAAGCACACCAGAGCCAGACCAGTCCACCTGGGGAAATTATGCAAGCTGGGAGCGTTATTATGGCTGACACTGGTTTGGCAAGAGGCTGGGTGGAATTCTTTCGCAGACGTTTGGACACTGTGCACGGCCCGGGAAGAGAGAGCGGGGACCACTTGCCTCTGAGCCGAGCTGCAGAAGGCAAAAGAGCGCCATAATTGAATATTAAAACCTAAACAAGTGAATAAAGAGGTTGGAGCGGCGGGGCTCGCCACAGGGGCACGGCAGCGTCCCGGGTCCAGTTTCGGGGGGTGTTTTTTTGGTGTGCGCGTTCACCGCTTCACTTTACAAAACAAACAGGCCCGGAGCTGGTAACACTAGACCTGGTCCTGGGACCGCAGCCAGCTGCCACACATTCCACACACCGACCATTAAAATACCGGAGAGAATCAGACCCCCGCACAACATCCAGTCCTCGTTCCCTCTCTCTGCCCTCCACTCCTCTCACCCTATCCCAGCTCTGAGTCACGGGCCTAGGCATGGGCAGGGCTCTGAGACGAGAGAGGAGGCCATTAGGACCATCTGATGGAGATGACTAATACATCTTGAGTGCAGCTACACCTGGACGGAGAGATGTTGCCAGGTCCTTCCCGGCAAAAGGTCAGTCCATTAGAGAGGAACACCTGGAAGTAAATGGACTAGTAAATCACCGGGGCTTACCAACCGAGAGGACAGCCTCAGCCTGGACGGAGCCCAGCTCACTGGAGGCATCGCAGATGTATTTGCCTGCAGTGTTCCCGAGTGACTGCCCGGATGCCAGCGATCCGGCGAGGAGGAGGCGCTTGTGACTAGAGGGGCTCTAGCTTGGCCATGTGGGGGCAGGAGAGCACAGTGGGTGGCGAAAGGGGGCTGCCAGAGTGGCACCGGCGTATGACAGGGAGGGTACGGCCACTGGCACCACAGGATAAGGACAGCATCTCCCTTGTGGTACATTCCACTCAGGGGAGGAAAGAGGATAGTCGTCATGGTGCTGGGAGCAATAATACAAAACAGAGAACCATACAGAGGAACATATTCCAGGGTGTTCTCTCTGATGGATTACAGTAACAGTCCTGCGTGCATCAACAAACGTAGTTTACTTTCACCGCAAAGGGCGTCCGATAAGGTGCCTGGTACCCGGACAACAACCTCACACGAACCGAGCTTTCCCTTCGCCTGGCATATCCGTCTTATCAGGTTATCACGTCCTATTTGTGTGTATAAACACAACAGTCTGCAGCATGAGGCATTAAATCTCGTTCTTCTTCCTATGGTCCTGGAGGGAGAAAACGTTTGCAGCAAATCCACCCAATCCTTCTGATTTGTATTCCCTATATCTGTAGCTGTATTAATCATTCTGCAGATAGAGGGGCTAGTTTGAGGAATGGGGCCCTGGCGTGTAGAGGCTGGGGGGGAGGGTGGGGAGGGCTAGCTTGGAGGGGTGGAGGGGTGGAGGGGTGTGGGGGGTTAGGGGTGATGTGTTAATAAATAAAAGGCAGTTGTGTATGATGTTGACAGCTGGGTGGTCTGGTCCTCGTCATAACCCTCCACGGCTACTCCTTACATTCCAGTGTCCGGGGGCTTATCCCTGACGGCGTGCACAAAGCTCACTCTCACGCTCAAGCTCAGTCCAAGGCTCAGGAGGAGGACGGCCTTGGCCAAGCCTCTCCTACCGGCCCTCAGGAAAACACATGCACACACACACACACACACACACACACAGAGCCTGGCCTCCCTGCAGATTTGCTCAGGCCCGCAGAGATCTCGCCTGGTAAGACGCCTTAACCCTTTCCGACACTGCCAAGCTAAAGTTAAAAGGCACATTTCAGCACCAGTTAAAAACAATGAGGCTTTTCTGAAACCTGTATTGATAAACCCCAATAACAAACCCGTATACCCGCTACGGTAACGGATAGATACATACCTGATTGGGTCGTGAGCACGCCGGACGACTGCGCGGAGCCAATCCCATTGTCCAGCAGACACTGGTACACGCCCTCGTCCTGCGGCGTCACGTCCGTTATAACAAGCGAGGATCCCGAGATCTGGAAGCGGCGCGAGGGGGTAACGGGATCGGCGTTGAACAGCCAGGTGGCGTTGGGGGAGGGGTTTCCTCTCGCCACGCAGGCAAAGCGGGCCCGGGAGCCAGGAGAAACATGCTGGTCGGTCAGGCCCTGCGCCACGGACACGGGCTCTGTGGAGGAGAGGACGAGAGGTCAGCGGAGGTGTCGCCGTGACGACCGTTGCTGCTGCTGCAAGCTGGGTGCATACACGACACATACCTAACACATTCACAGTATAGTTGGCGCTGACCACAGCCCCCTTCTCGGTGAGAGCGGTGCACCGGTAGTTCCCTTCGTCGCTCCTCTTCGCCACAGCAAAGGCCAGGTTGTTGTGCTGCCGGAGGTGCGAAGGCCCCGGTACCACCTCCCTGCCGTTCTTAAACCATCTGGCCACCGGCGCGGGACTGCCGGTCACGACGCACTCCAACGTCAGTGGCTTCGACTGCTCCACCGTTACAGTCCTGCTGGTGGTGGGGTACGCTATCCGCACGGGGGAGGGGGCATCTGAAACTTAAAACGAAAGAATGGGTCACTTCAGTCGGCCTGTGGGCTCCAGGAAGGACCAAACGAGAGAGAAGGAAGTAACTACCACGAGACTTACATTTGACTGACAGCTTAGTGCCATGAGCCTGTAACCTGGTCTCTCCGGTCACAGGGTTGTATGCACCACATTTATACATGCCTTGGTGCTGGGGCGAAACGGAGATAATCTGGAGGTTCCCAGATGGAAGAACTAAATAGTCATCTGGAAAGAGAGACGAGCACTAGTAAACACAGCAGCTTCAGCACAGAATCAAGACGAGACGTTGCAGCGTTTTCACAAAGCAAGTACATAATCTGGCGTCACAAATACCTGTGGACACTTCTAGTCGCTCCCCTCGTACCCGTAGTCTGGGAAGAGCTGGAGGGTCGCTGCGGGGCAGAGCGCACTCTATCAGAGCAGTGCTGCCTTCCTGCACGGCCAACGACCGCCGACGGCTCTCCTCGTATTCTGATATTTCTACAAAAGACAGAGAGAAAGAGCGTCAGCGAGAAGAAGAAGAAGAAGCGAGTCCTTCGGTCCACGAACAATATCTGATATCTGCTGAGTATCCGCGCTGCCAAGTATCAAGACAAACGGAGCTACTTGAGTGGAGGTGTTTGGATTGGATCATCGGGTTTGTTTATTGTTCCAGTGAATAATTCTATTAATGCCTGATACAGTTCCAGATCAAGGTCGTCCCCCCGGTGCGGCGTCCAGAACAGCATCCCAGCAGGAACATAACACGCTACACAGGAAGGCCCCAGGCTCATTAAGGATACCGGTCAAGAGGCGTCTGGAACGGTGCCCGGGTAAAAAAAAATATCCTACTGCTTCCTTCCCCAGACCCCCACCCCCAACCCCACGCCACTCTGCTGCAGGCAGCTGAGGCCCGGAGCGTTTCACACTCCAGAAATGGCCTTCCTATTCTCAAAGCGACTTCCCCTCTTTCTTTACCCCCCCCCCCTCTACTTTGAAGTAAATATAAGCTTGAGGAAGTTAATACCTGCTATGGCCACGCGTACGTGGCGGCTGGCGGCGGCAGGCCCGTGGTCCAAGCGTGCCACGCACTGATAGATGCCTACATGGCTGGGCTGAAGGGAGGCGATGGTGAGGGAGCCTCGGTTGAGCTCCACCCCGGGCAGGGCAGCGGGGTCCAGGGGCAGGCCTCTGAAGCGCCAGGACACCGCCGCTGACGGAGGACTCGCCGAACAGCGCAGGCGAGCCACAGAGCCTTGACTCTGCACCAGGGAGGCGGGCTCAGAGCGGAAGAAGGGATATTGAGCTGGTGGAGAAAGACAATGTTCAGAGAGTGTTAAAGTGGTAATCTGCGAGATCCTCTTTTTTTTTGGGCAACATTTTTGGTGATAAGCGGTCATTGCTGTGGGGTTTTGGCACTTCCCAGAGATCACTTGGCAAACAAAAAGAGTCCTTGGGTTTTATGTTGATGTCGCTGTTCATGCTAACTACAGAGTTCTTCCATTTACTCCAAACAAACCATTGGTGCTGCTACCAGAAACCTAAAACGCATCACTTCCTGTGCGCCAGAAGATGTTTTTTTAAAGTAATTCCCCAGATTATTTTACTTTACCAATCAGTGCACATCTCACACACCAAGCGCCCTTTCTATGCAGTTCTATGAACAGGGATCGCGCCACGACACCACCAGATGAGAGCGGGGCATCGACTTACATGAGCAGCTGATGAGCAGGGACTGGCTGAGACACAGCACAGTGGACAGGAGGACCCTCAGGCCACCGTCCATGGTGCCCTTTCACCCCTGCCAGCAGCCGTGTTGCCCGGTACGCAACACCCTCTTCTGTCGGGCAATCCTGCAACACACACACACAAGGGAAAAGAAACACATCAAACCAGAGCTCTGCGGAGAAACACGACAGCATCCGCTTGAGCAGAAAGAAGGAGAACGCAGGCCCGCGGATGGATTTCAAAAGACGCGGTTGAGCGGTGAACCGACGCCGAAAGCGCCGCTGCCTCTTAGTCTCATCTCGGCAAAGTGGTAGGAGGGAAAAAAAACTCTATTAGGTTCCAAATGAATCTTGTACAACAATCCTTCTAATCTTCACGACACATCCCCTTTGCACACTCCTTGATCTCCACCCCCCCCCCCCAGGAGATTCCTCTCCCCTGACCCCTCTTCTCACCCCCTCGTCCAGCCTCTCTGCCCTCTCCACTACCCCCCCCCCCCCCCGGGCCACTGAGGGCTCCCGCTGATGGAGTGGCTGTGGAGAGACTGTCGCCTCACTCTTAATATCACTCTCTTGTCACAGTGTGTTGCTTCCTCACAGGTTCACTGTAGCCTGAAGTGCAGGCCCAGACACACACGGGGAGACAAGAGAAGACCCAAAGGGAGAGACAGAAAAGGAGTGGAGGGCACGTAATTAGGAGCATTCCTCTCTCCTTTTCAACCCTGCCCCCCCCCCCTCCAGCAGCGGCACCTCCTCCTCCTTTCTCTGAGGGGTAATCCGGGTAGTCTTTGATCCCAGGTTCCTGGTCGGTAACCAGGGTTTGAGCCCGGGGCCGAGGGGACAATGGCCGCCCAGCTGCGATATTCACACTGGCGCTTCGGTGGATCGCAGACGCTAGCGGAAGGACAGGACGGCTAGCCGGACGGACGGGGCTGAAGGGGCTGCGGGTCAAATTAAAAAGGATGATGTCTGGGTGGGATCGTTCAAGCTGAACAGGTTTTCTAACCACCGGGTCAGTTCACTTAGTTTCCCTCTGCAGGCGGTAGCATGGATATCAGTGTGCCGGGGTGCAGAGAGCGACAAGGATACTACTGAGTGATAGTTGTGCATGGGCGAGTTCCTTACAGAGAAAGATGCTTGTACACACACACACACACACACTTTCTTACCAGCCTGGGAGGAGGAGGAGGAGAGAAGAGGCAGGAAATAATAAACTCTCCCAGCTCCTGGCTCACGCCCCCCTCTCACCCCCAGGTCAAAGGTCGGGGAGGAGCAGAGAGAGAGGGTGAACCAGCGGGTGTCTGGTGGCCCTGGACCAGCCCCCAGAGGTCACCCCTCTCTCTCTCTCTCTCTCTCTCTCTCTCACACACACACACACACACACACACACACACACACACACACACACTTTTTACTGCTTCTACTCATACTATTAAACCCTCCACCCAAAGCAGGTGTAAAAGCACTTAAAAACAATAACACTTTGCCGTTTGAAGAGCTGCCCTGAACAACAATCTGTAATCTTGACTTTATGGTTGAACATGCTGCGTTGTGCGTACGGTGCGCAAGGCGGTGTGCACTACACTATGCATTACTGGCTCAAGGTTATAACGTGTGTGCATGCTCATTCAGGCAGATCAAACCCACATCTTGCAGACTAGCATTTCTGCTTCCCACGAGTCACAACAGGCCCTGCACACTGCCCCCATGTCATCAGTGGAAACTATCTTTCTCTCCCTGCCGGAATAATGATATATAATTACAATAATAACAACGGCACAATAAAAAACGCACAGCCAGAGACGGGCACATTGGCACACGGCACGATGGGAAACCAGAGCTGATATTTTAACTCTCATCTCTCCCCCCCCCCCTCCCGGTCTCCGTTTTTAACCCATTACTTTCTCCCGGCGGGTGCAGCAGTTGGGTGACTCCAGCGTTGACTGGGCGCCCGTGTACGAACACACTCGGCTGCCTATCTGGCCCCGTTGATCTGGCGCAACGAGGAAACACAGGGGGCATCATTCCTGCCTCTTATCTGTTTGGCTTCCCTCTGACATCCGCCGCCATGAAGCCGCCTCAGAGGAGACAGACACCGTGAGGATATCTTCCATCCCTCATCGCTAGAGGAGCATCCTGATGCTGGCCTGGAACATACCCAGGAACATACCCATTCACCAAGGGGGAAGTCCCCTGTCAAATGAAGTCTGAGCGGCCTGAGCTCCCTCTTCCTCTGCTACCACCACCTCCAGCACTGATCTCCAGCCAGCCACCCGACTCCCTCAGTCCGCTCCTCTACTTTCTTTCTCCAAGGCACCAGACGATACTACTTAGGAAAAATCCTGTTTTCCAGACGCCCCCCCCCCCTCCCCGTCTGATCTTCTGTTACTCTCTGCTTTTGCACTTATGTGTAGATGCGTGGATCAACTATCCATAAAGCTCAGAGACATCCTGCAGAGAAAACGGACTGTGCCAGACTGAAGGACAGTTCATGAAAATAAATGGAGTCGTGTCAGCGAGTTCAAGTGGAAAAGTCTCCTTTTTTTTTTGGGTGTTTGACCCACGCATGTTTGGGAAACGTTTGACTGACACCTGGCTTAAGTGTGTGAAAGGGAGGAAGAAAAAAAACCCACATGAGCAGCCTTCTGAGAAGACCTGCATCCCTCCCTCACCCTCTCTCCCTCAGTAACTCTGTCATGTCGGACAGCCCTGCTCTCCTCCAGATAGAGGTGGCACCGCCCCGAGAGTAACACAACACTCGGTGGATAGACACGGGAATAACACCATCCATCCCCCTCGCAGGACAAGAGGGATCCCTGGCGATGACACGGGAGAAAATAAACACACTGACAGGCTGCCCTCGGGGTAGGGGAAGGGGTTTGGGGGGGGCGGGGGGGAGGCTTGGTGGGGGTTTAGCACCTGCACTTCTCTTTGGCCTCCTCTCTGCAGGGTCTACTAAAAGCCCCATCTGCCCCCATGTGGGGCTGGCCCATATCCCTGTCATATTGGGTAAACAAGGACAAAAGCAGTGCGGCGGAGCATCAAAGGCCCAGAGGGCAGAGGAAGAACAGGTCACAACTGGTGCTGCTGACTGAGGAAAGGGCCTGCCGGGCCTCTCCGCTTCACAAGACTGCACAGCTGAATGAAAGCCAACAGCAAACACCGTGAAGCTCCTCCAGCACTGATCCGCTTCCTAGATAGCAGGAGCCCCATCCTGACTGCTCTGGCAATCAATATGGTATGAGCGGCGGCCCTGCGCTGTGAAAGGTTTATCTCGTTTGAAAAGAGAAAAAAAAAAACGCAACTAATGTCCGGAACCGAGTGCAACTAAGCTGGGAGTCGCCGATAGAGACGTCCGGGTCGGGGAGCAGCGGGGTGTGAGGGAACGAGCAAGTCTTTTCTGGTATGATGGTCTAATCTGACCTGTGCGCCGAGGCTGACTCACATGCTATACCCCAAACCTGTCGGCACTCGCCCCTCATCTCTCTGACAGAGGATCTGCAGACATTCCTCAGTCCCCGATCAGAGAGAGAGAGAGAGAGGTGGGGGAGAGAGAGAGAGACACAGAAGACAGAGATAAATTCAAAACAAGAAGATGAGAGACAATGGGGGGGTGGGGGGTGGGGCATGTGAGAGAAAAAAATAGAACAAAAGATGTATGGGACGGGAGTAAACGGAGATGAGGGTGTAAAGAGGTGAAACATTCATCGGGGGGTGAAAACTCATTTGTCCTCCTTCGTTTTTGGCTCGGGGAAAAGAGACGTATAGATAATGGCTGATCTCAGATCTGCCAAGCTGCCTAATGGTTCAGCCCACTACATTAATGGTGCAATCAGCTAAGCCCAGAAAGTGGGCAGAGCCGCCCAAGAGGACAGACTAGAGAGGACCATTATGGGCTGCTATTGGTCTGGGTGAGCCCACTGAGGCAGCCTGGGGCCACAGAGAGGAGACTAATGAGTGGAAACACTGGGCCTCTGGTCTGGGCTACCTCACTCTGATTAAAGACTGAGATGTTGTTAAACGGGAGAGTCAGAAAGTGAGAGAGAGCAAAAGAGAAAGAGAGAGACGCGAGTTGGAAAGCACTAAGGGAACCAGGGAGGGAGAGGAGAGGAATCCTCTTTGTTTCATGAAGGGGAATCAAATTCAAGGGGTCTAGACCATCCGCCCTGAAACTGAAACTGATGTTCACATCCTGGAGGTTAGTGAAAGTCTTCTCAATAAATCACTGGAATGAAGTGTGAGGCAGCAAAAAAACATCTTCAAGGACGGTCTGCGTTCAGACAATGGCGTCTCTCTGTACGTCCACAGGAAGGAGCAGTGGTCTGGGAGGCGCAGGGTGACGCCGGGGCCGACCGGGTCCCAGAGCCCTGACGACACCGCCATGGTGTGGGATCAGACGAGAAGAGGAATGAAAGGAGGCCCCCAGGGATCAGACAGTCACATCCCACAAAGCCCTGTTTACCAAGGGCACACAACCCCCCCACCCCCCCACCCCCTTCACCTCCCCCATCGCCGTTCACCAAAGCCCAACCCTCCCAAAGTGCCAGGGCCGGGACCTGGGAGACAGCGCTAATTCTGCCCCGAGGCCTGTTGGCCAAGGACACAAACAGCGAACTGAGAGCATGGGAGCCTGAGAGGAGCGAGGAGGAACAGGGGGGAGAGAGAGAGAGAGAGAGAGAGAGAGAGAGAGAGAGAGAGAGAGAGGGAGAAGGAGAGAGAGAGAGACTGAATGGCGGTACAGTATGTAAGACCCATCTTAATTGGAGATTGTTCTGCAATGTCTTGTTTTTCCTGGGAATTTGTGGGGGAGTCGGAGGGCGGTGGGGGGGGTGCGGTTGTTTCCCAAGGTCCTGAACAGCAGGATTAACCGCAGGGGCGAAACTCAATAGCGGCCTCGGACACTGGAAACAGATCCCCGGGTATCGCCGCCACACAAGGCTACCTCGAGACCTATTGCAAAGCGCATGTAACTAACAACCGCTCCCCATTGTCGGGGCTCCCTGGGCCCTTCCGGCTGATTTCACAGGCCTTTCAGCCCACGGGGGAACGTCTGCGCAGACCAAAGGTAATTCTGATGGAAAGGAGGAATGCCCGAGAAGGCCCTCTCGCCAGCGGGGTGTGTTATAACACTGATCTCCAACATGTGCCAAGAGTCTGATTCATCACGCCAGGCGATGTGTGATTGTGCAGC
Source organism: Hoplostethus atlanticus (assembly GCA_034670405.1). Classification (NCBI taxonomy): domain Eukaryota; kingdom Metazoa; phylum Chordata; class Actinopteri; order Trachichthyiformes; family Trachichthyidae; genus Hoplostethus; species Hoplostethus atlanticus. Next base: position 4,667,716 of record JAXDDX010000003.1, on the reverse strand, counting down.
CGTGGCACTGGGCAGAGGAGGCTAGGGATTCACATTCCTCACTTTCAACCTTGATTAGAGAGATGATGGGAAAACCTGTTGATGCTGGGAGGGGGGAAAAAACTGCCAAATGTCATGAAAATTTTCCTTGCACTTACACAGGATGCTATCTGTGTTTCCATACCCCGTTGTGTGGGCTGCGAACTATGGCTATACAGTGATGTGATCCAGTTCGTCCCCCCCCCCCCATCCCTTCAGCGCCGCCTCCCATCCCTCCCCAACTCTCCTGGATTCCATCACCGCCGACGTCTCTACGGCAACAGGCGCTGAAGACGCAGACAACAGTTTCTGCTCAGTCTCCTACAGATGGGTCGCTGGCTGCCGCCCAAAAGCACTTTCAGGCTAAAACATACATTAAATAATGCGATTTCAAACATCTACAACAAAAACAAAATGACAGAGTGTCCCAAACAGATACTAACAAGAAACTAAGAGTGCTGCAAAGAAACCGTAAAGGAAAAGAAAACTGAATCGGGTTGCTCTCGGTGTGTGCCTGCTGCTGCTTTGTGTGTCACTTGAGAGGCGTGAGAAAGCAGTACACAGTATTTTCATCTCTCAAAATGATAAATTGACCCGGTGCAAATATAATGGAGCAATGGCCGTTTACTTGGAGGGGGGTTAAGAGACAGGACGCTAGAAACCGAGCTACGCGGCCAGCGACGAAACGAAAACAAACACATGTAAAAGGTTAAAATATAATTTGTCTTCTTCAACCAATCCCACAAATCTGTTTCAAAACCCAAACAAACAAACCCGCTCCCTTGTACGTACATATTTGAGGACACGAAGATAAATACGTAGCTCCAAACACAGCCTGTAAATGCTTTATTTAGTTTGTCTAAATGTTTACCCGTTTTTGCCTTGTAACACTCCGTGCTTGTTGTGCGGCATCGAGACATCGCAAAACAAACTGGGTGGTGAGATTTCAACAAACTCGCCGTCTGAGTTTCCACTTCTGGCTCTCGGTCAAATCATTACACCTCCCTACGCGTTTAGGATCCAGCCCTCTCAGCGCAGCACTGGAGGTGAGACGGGCGTTTGGCAGATGACATATTGCCCCTGAAGGCGCCAAGAGCAACATAACCTCATGACAACAGCACAACACGGCAATAATACAGCAACCATAGTGTACGCTAACTCACTGTGTATCGTGTGTGTGTGTGTGTGTGTGTGTGGGCTACTGTGGGTGAGGACCGGCACCTCACACAAAGGCAATGATTTATTTCAGTTGATTGAAGTCAGTCATACCGGGGATGTGTTTTCATATATCACGAGGCATAATTGAGGCCTGCGGCACACGGGCCACGTTCACACTGCAGATGAAAACGTCTCAACGCGTTTCTTTCCCTCAAAAGCGACACAAATCATATCAAATTAATATGAACCGCAAAAAAGCGGCATGGAGTCAAATCCGATCCAGACCATATTGATATGTGGTCCTGAATCTGATTCTCAGGGCGTGCGACTTCCGCGTTGCCATGGTTTACCAGTCATGTTTACATCCTGAACTTCGGTTGTCATCATTTTGCGGCGACAGTATGACTTCACGCGGGACGGACAACAACTGTTACAGGTGTTTCTTGCCTGATGACGCAAATACATCAAAGTCCAAATAAAGAGCCGTCTCTGAGCTCCATGTTGGTCAGCTTGACCATCTCTTACAGTTCACATCGGTATCGGATATAGGTTCCACTTTAAAATACATATGAACAGTCACCAAAAAAAAAAAAAAAAAAAAAAGTCCGATGTGACCCACAATTTGGATTGAGCGTAATTGCCCTGCAGCGTGAGCGCAGCCCGGGGAGCTCGGTCCAAAATAGTTCGGCCCCCATTGGTAGAACAATGCGAAAGCTCTACCAACCATGTGTTTTAATCCTCAAGCCTTAAATTCTTCCTCTCGCTTTGAATATCTTTTACAAATAAGGGGTTCCATCGCTCCCTGAGGGGCCACTTCTTCCAGCAGTGTAGGCCCAAAATGGCACCCGTAACCACAGGCCCGGAGGCAGCAGCAGTACCCGCACTGCCTCACACTCTGATCTGGGAGAAAAACAGCCCTTCAAACAAGTAGCCTGTTTGTCAGCCGGAGGGGAGTGCCAGCCACTAGTTTTGCCTTAATATAGTCTTGCTGATCCTCTCGCCGGCTTTTCAACAGCACACACACTCCGGTTCGGAGAAACCCATGTCAGATGTGACTTATTGGTTCAGCATTTGAAATAGAAAGCTGTGGTTACTCACAGTTTCGAGAAGAAGGACTCTTAACTCTCGGGGCCGCGCTGGGGCGACGGACTGAGCCGGGCACGTTTAGTAGGGTCAATTTCAGGAAGGGGAAAAATAAATGAATCCCGCAAACAGGAAGGACGCTGAGGATGCAGAATTCCCCGTGTACGTTCTGAAATACTGCTTTTTCTTTTTACTGCGAGCAGAGCTGTCAGCGAGGGTCCGGTTCAGGAGTTCACTCTGAAAATCTTCCCCCGGGGGCGGAAGATTCATTTGCTGTGCAGCTAAAAACAAAAACGACATGAAAACACAGGCTGGGGAACGAGGGGGCTCATCGTGCAACGCTCGACAATTACAAGATAAATAGTTGCTTTTGGCGAGAGGCAAGTATTGTGTAAAATGCCACGTTGAAAACCTCCCAGGGAACTGGTGTTTTTGGTTCTCTCTCATACATGTGGTGTACTGCATTGTGTTGAAGGGACATACATTATAACTACACAAGCCAAAGGACGCACTCAAACACACGGTTATAACACAGAGTCGTTGATCTTACTTCTGACCATAAAGGTAAAAAGACACCGGTGTGCTTAAGACTGCTTAGGATAGTCGGTCAGTGTTTCTGTGGTATTTTGGTCTTTTCCTCAAGCCCACCAACTCATGTATACTGCCTGGCCACAGTAAAAAGCATGGTCTATATCATAGCACGTGCTTTTATCTCACTTCAAACTGGCCCTGACCATCTGCTGTCGAGGCGTTTCAGTTATCTGCAGCAGTCTGGACAGTGTGTGTTTTGCCTTGAAGGACCATGTGTACACTGTTGGTTTACATTCCCTTATCATACTCAGAAAACAGACATATATATATATATATATATTTAGTCTATAGTACATTAAAGACAACAAACCATCGACGAGAGGAAACAGATATTGCAGCCCTGCTATCTGCAGCCGTTTTGCTTCGTCCCGCTGCATTCAGTGGCTGGCTGGAACATCTGTTTCTGCTGCTTCCAAAACTGTTTGTTTGCTTTAACAATTATGCCCCGATGTTTCTCATTTCATTTGTCAAATCTCTCGAAAGTCATTATCCTACTTCAGGTTCTTCAAGGTTCTGAATTTTTTAGAAACTCAATACGAGCATCTGTTGAAAGCCGGGGCGTATACACACCGCGCTGCCGTCAGCTCACCGTTGACATCTCGGACGGCTTGTACGGGGAGAAAGCGCTCACACCGATCTGTAACCTCCTGGAGGAACGTGATTGGGTAGTATAGACAGTCGGTGTCGGACTGTTTAGATCGTCTGTCAAGACTCTGGACATGAGCGGCGTGTAGTTAAAGTAATGACAGTGTGCGCTAGCAGCAGATAAGAAGTGCTGCTAATGACAGCTCCATGTAAACAGGAGTGACACCTCGAGCTACTGCGTACGCCTGGCTAGCACGACGCGGCTGTGAGGTTCAATTTGCCCAATTCCACACACAGCTTGTCGCCTGAATGCATTTGGGGAGGGAAATGGAGGGTGGAAAATAAAGTACAGGGTTTTTTTTGTTAAAACTGCAGCAGCGGGGTGCGCTCACCAACCCAGCAGTCAGAAGAACTCAATTTCAAACTGCCCATCTTTCCCATCGGCCCCCTGTGCATGGCTGCTGGGTGTTGTCATTCAGCACCCACCCACCCCCCCCACCCGGCTCCTTGAAACATGGGGACTCTTTGGCAGGCTGCCCAAAACTCCCCTCTGTCCATCTAATGGACCTTGAGCTCCGGGTTTGTCCTTGACGAATGGGAGCTGAACCTCACAAAGTAAAGTCTAGCATTAGCAAACGGGAAGGAAAGAAGGAAAAAAGTTACAGTATGACTCAATCGCTGAGCAATGACAGTACAGGGAGGGTTACGCATCAATACTACTAGTTCACAACCAGCCAGGTCTCGGTTTGTGAGTACTTGCTGGAGGGTCAACCAAACTGCAATCAACTAAATTCTACTTTACTGTGCTGAAATGAGCTGAAATGGATTACGCAGCACAGATTTGGAAAACGACTTCCACTACCTTCCAAATGGTCAAAATGTTGTGATGATGAAGATTTCTCTCCCTCTTTTATGACTCGGTATTCCCTGAACGTCTGCCCTGGCCAGCAGCTGATCCTTTGGAGTAATAATATTACAGATGAGAGCACAAACCCAAATAAACAACCAAACCACGCTGTGATTCAGCCGCTAGCCTCAACGTTCACTCTCCACCCCTCCCAGGCCAGGGGTTGAGGTTTGCTGCCTTGGCCTCACATCTGTATGGCTGAGGAAAGGGAGGGGGGGTGGCTGTGACTCCCAAAATACACCGAGTCCACTTTTGTCACCCCTGACCACCCTCCACCCCGCTTCCTCCCATCCATCCATTCATATAATCCATCATTCACGTTTCCCTGACGACCAAAAGTTGCCTCACTGTCACTTCTGCCTCTCTATGACATCACTTCCTGATGGAAACGACTCGTCTCCCCTTGAATCGATGCTCATCACAAGCAACCCGCTACAGACAGGCACGCCCTGCCTCAACCGCTACACGTCGCTACCGATCAACTTCCACTCGTCACATTGGTCGCTCCAATATGGATCTCCTCCCTCAGTCTCCAGTCAGTGCAGGTTGAAGGGGGGGGGGGGTGGATAAATTAAAAAAAAAAAAGTCAGAAAAATCAAGAGAGCCATTATGAGTGCAGGGGCTGGTATCATTACACGTGCTTACGTTCAAATTGCCCACTTAACATAGCTCTCCAACAGCAACATGTGTTTATCGTTAGCAGGCACCCTAATCGCTCAAACATTATTCCAGCACTCTTAATGGCGTAGTTGTGCTTTGTTCACGTCTGTATGATAAGAGCCGGGACACTAATGATTTATTAATTTCTCTACAAGTCACAAAAAAACAAAAAAGGACTCTGTCGGCTCGGCCATTGTCTCCTTCAAGCCCATTCGCTATACATACTGACTGTGGATAAACTCCCACACACCAAGAGTGGCCAGTGATACCACACACTAAAAATACCCCATGCATCCATACGTTGAAGCTAATGTGAATGCCATCAGTGTCTCAGCTGCAGGCACAAAAAGCAATTCTCTCCCCCGAGCCTGTCGAGAGCTCACCCAATACGGGGGGGGAGGACTGAAAGGATCCGAAAGCCATCGGAAGTGTATTCTTGTCCCTCCCCCCCCCCCCCCCGCCGACGCAACAATGCACAAGCAACTGTTTGAACTTGAAAGTGTTTTATCTGGAGGCACCCATGTGTGTCCCACCGACTGGACGACGTTGCATTTGAGACGGACTGGAGACTTTGTTCTCGCTAACTTTTAAAGTGTCCCGTTTTCCGAGCGTGGCCCCTATGTAACAGAAGTCCCTGTGAAGCTCTGATGATAGGGGCGAAGAGCAGGCCGAGGAGGAAATGGCTTGAGGGAAAAAAAAGAAGAAGTGAGGGACTTATCTCGGTAGCCACATCATTACTCTTACTCTCTCTCTGTCATTCTAACAGACAGTTTTGGTTTCTGGTCAGACACACCTTAGTCAATATCTCATCTTGGATTGACGCTAAAAGGAATATTTACAATCTAACAGCAACAATGATTGATGGTGCACAATGTACTTTAGGAGTAAACAATTTTAGCTTTACTTTTGTATTATTAAAATAAGGAAAAGTCAGTTTCAACAATGTTGTTCAATGTTATAAAGTTTAGAACAATAGCTCATATAAATCACTGCTTTATGGTATCAAAATACAAGGTTTTCAGTTGACAAGCCTCTTCAAAGTGCCTAAAGTACAGTTTTACAGCACATCAGTCCTGAGCTACTTCTGATGATTTTACGATTTGTTTGACAAATAAAAACAATTATTTTTAGGAGATATTGCATATAGGAGGTGTTGTGTACTCCAGGAAGTGTGGAAGGGAGACAATAAGGAAGAACACTGTACAAACTGTTTGATTACCTTGATCAGACCATGGTGACGTGTGACATCTCTTCTCTGTACAGTATCTTTTAAGAGCTTGTTAAAGTGGGATCCTTAGATCATGTGTGCAACTAAACTAAAACTAAGAGATAAGTAAGAGAAAAGTGTCACAATCGTCTCAGGAAAATCCACCACTACAAGATACACAACTCTTACCACCACTAGTACTTTTACACGTTTTTCTTTGTTTGTGTTTTTTAACCAGGCAGGTACTACACTTCCTTTTATAGTGCTTTTTACATTTATTTTGTTAACTTATCAAATGTCAGAGCAACACTCACGTGGATTAACCAACATTTATGACATATATTAGTCAAATAATAAAGGTTCTCTGTCTTGGGGGCTGGGGGGCATCTATGTTTCAGTACAGTGGTTAACTGTACCTAAAGCAGCTCCATAAGTATAACTTTAGAACAAAGTAGTGTTTCTGATATTTGTTGCCAATGTCCATTTGCACCCTTTATGACTGCGACACCAGTGTGTCAACCAAGGGACATATTTGCCATTTCTAAAAATGTTCTTTCATCTTTCAAAGTAGAAATGCAGCCCGCATGCCATCTGGTTTCAACTGGGATGCAAGTTTAGTGTAGCTGCCTTCGAAAAAGTAGCCTGTGCTATTCACCAAACAAATATTTAGGCCTCTTCTTTGATTCAGCTCAGAGAAAACAAAGCTGAGTTGTATCAAAATGCACGTAGGCAACAGATAACAGCTACTGGTCATGTTATCCTGAGTTATCTTGGTGTACTAACCAGAATCTGCTGGTTTCATGGAGAAATGTTAGTGAAACAAGTCTTTTATACGGGTTACATGGTTTATTCTGTCTCCAGGTGATATTTAATAGAGATTAACACTACATCATATATACATAACACACTACAGGCAACTATATCATGTTTTTTTCTTATTTTCAACAATAAAAGTATTGCCACTGTAATGAGGAATCTAGTGGACATTAAAGTACATATGTATAGATACTAAAGCTTTAGAGTCAAAGTACAGGAGGTTTACAGACAGATCCTATAGTGCAAACTGAATCCATGGATATAGCCTCGGTACACAGGCGCCCCCATTTCATATCACACAGAAAGCGCGTGTCTCTCGGTGCCGCTGCTGTGCTTTTTTACCGTAACGCGATGTTAGGAAAACATGGCAGTGTGTTGGTCAACAGTGGAGGATCACGGCTTTACTGAATGTCACCATTAAAAGTATTTTTTTTTTAAAGAGAAACCACAGCCAGCCCCGGTGCGTACCGAAAGCCTTCCCCCGAAAACCCATCTCCTCCCCGGGACGCCCCACACATCCGCAACTTACCTCTCGTGCAGGAGGGTAAAAGCTGCGAGCCGCCGGATGAATTAGCAGCAAAACGCATTCTTGTTGTGGCAAATCCGTACGGGGCCCTCCATTAGACACGGGCTCAAAGTGCGAGACAACGGGACGAACATGAAAACAGTCGGGGGGGGGAGCGAGGAAAAAAGGGAGTTTTCAGACCGGTGAAGCCGCGGAGACTACGGAGCCAAGGTGCGACTTTCCCCCCCTAGTCTACGTAGTCGAGGTAGTGGAGAGTTTGTCTTGAGTTTCTTTGCGTCCCGAGCCTGTGCGCTCGCTCTCTCAACCCGGTTATTGTAACTTCTTCTTCGAGCCCTTCTCGGTCACCCTCTCTCTACCACTGTCTCTTCCACACACACATCTTTGAACCCAGTGTCGAATTGCTCAGCAAATCATGGCAGCGGCGAGGCTGGTCGTCAAACCAGGAATGTCCCAGCCCCGCTACAGCTCAATACGTTTCGTAGAGTGGGAAGGGAATAGAGAGAGAGAGGGAGGGGGCGGTTTGCCCCTATAGACTGTGTATTAACAAGCTTTACCGTCTTACTAGGGGGTACAAACCTTCCTCCTTTCACTTAAAGACCCCCGCGCACTGCTCGCGCTACCTGATGTAATGGCAGGTAAACCCGCCTAAAGTCACTTTTCTAGGCTGATGTAATGATGTGGATTCAGTTGAAAAGTAGTTTTTTTATGTGAGGACAGGGGAAAAGGCGTAAATGATTGCTTTTCTGAAAATATAATTGATTTTTGTTCATATTTGGTGGTTATGATCACAGGCTGGGGGTCATGAGTCACCCACCTCTTTTTACCAATACCTCACTGGTTATAGTGGCTGATAGACAATACAGCCTACAGGTACTCTAACACTAAAGGTGCATTTGCTTCACTGTCCTTTTGTGCAATTTCACAATTGTCAGTACTGGTTACAGTAGTGATAAATAAAGAGGTGGGAGACCTCCAGAAAGTGATCATAACAAGGCAAGCAACCACCCTTAGAAACAAAAACCATTAGATTTTCAAAAAGAAAAGCAGTAAATGATGTTTTCCCCACACCTCATCTTCAATTACAAAAGATGTCTACTATGAATGTTCATCATAAACATTTACAGCCTAAAAAGGTGGATAAACTTTATTCTGCAAGTTGGAGTTTAGGTGTGTTAACCCTCACTAGTCAGGTGTTTTTTATTTTTTTTTCATTACAGTTACATAGCCTAACTGTTGCATAGCTGTACTATAAGTAAAGTTTGATTAGCAAGAACAGAGTAAAGCAGAAATATCCATACAGTATGCCCTACAGCCGAACTACAGACTGTCAGTAACCCTCCCTTTCTGTTTAACATTACATTTCCTTCATCTGTGCAACTGCAAAAACAACCTCAGCCCAAACACTGCCCCAAAGGCATTCCTGCAGTGGAATACACTGTACCTTGTAGATTAAACTGGCTCTCACTGGGCCTATTCAATTGAATTAAAGTTATGTGGGAGGGAGATGTTTGAACAGCTAATAGCTATGGGCCATTTTTGGCATGGGAGCTGTTGGTTGGATGGGTTGAATGTTGGTTGGCTCCGACCATTTCCTCATCACTAGGTGAGATGCCTTCACGGGGAGGCGGGGGAGGCGGGGGGGGGGGGGAGTTGGCGAGTAAAGCCTGTGTGTGTGAAACAGTCATCTGTTGTGCGTATGGGCATGTGTAAACAGCGTAATCATCTCTGAGGCAGTAATCATGCGCTCCAGCGATGGCGGGGCGGCGGCGGCGGGCCCACCCTGCTTCAGACAGCAGGTGCAGCTCACCATCTGACAGCTGACTCTTGTGGAAGGTGTGAGCCAATCCTCCCGAGGCCGGATCAGCCAAATGAGGGCCTTCAGGCAGTTCGGGGGCCAAGCCCAACAAACCGGCGGACCTCTTGACACCGGAGGAAGAGGGAAAACAACACGGAGGAGGAGGCGGCGGAGATGGGCCTGACGAAGGACGGGTGGCTCTCCTGTTTTTGCTCACCGAGGAGCTGGACTTGCTATCTCATTTTTTCTTCTGCCTGTATCTCTTTTCTATCAGTGTCACGTGCAGTATTTTGTTTTTACTTTCTACACACACTGCCGAGTCGCTTTTCTTTCTTTTTTTTCTCCCCCTCCCCTCCTTTGATACGAGTGATACATTTTCCTTTTAGATGGGTCTTCAATTCATTGACCGCAATCTCTCTCTCTCTCTCTCTCGGGGTCAGGGGCTGGTTGGAGATGGAGACAGAGGCTCTGGGTTCAGAGGGGGGTGAGCAGGGTGATTGGACACAGTCGCATGTGAAAGGCCAGAGAGCGGGGAGTCCACAGGGAGCAGGGTCCACACACAAAGGGCCAGGGAGGGGCTCGGGGGCGGGGAGGGAGCGGGGGGCGAGGAGGAGAGGCCACGCTGGGAACTAAAGCTGACAGCACAGACACTTCTCATCCACCGAGGGTTCGGCTGTCTCTGGCCCCCTGGGGTATATACTCACTTATCTGTGCAGAGCTGCCAACTCCACACTCTTGAGGCACACCAGCTTCAGGACGCCGCTCGCCAAGAGCAAAAGCAGCAGAAGCATTGAGCACACAAAAGCACCGGCGACCTCTGCCCCACATTTAACTGATAGGAGGTTTTGTTTCCTCACTGATTTCGGGCTTGATCAAATACCAATGGATTACAGCACATTCAAGACTGTTTGTCAAGTGTCAAACCTGCTGCAAACAAAAGACGGCATTCAGTAGAGACAGGAAAACACCAGCGGTCGACACTTTAAACACCAAAATATCGAGCTAAAAGGCAGGAGGCACGTTAACAAGGGCTTTGGGCTCCGAATCCGCAGGCTGGTGATTGTTTGCTGTCCTGTGCTCCGAGGATAATAAGCTGCTGACCACTGTCAACAGAGTGTTTACGACCTGCAAAGCAGCACGGCGTTGTGTTGACTCTTGTCAGCAGGGGCCCCGAGGGACGCCCGGACTCCTGGTGCTATTAAAAGGCACTTTCAGATAACAGGAGTGCCATCCTTCTGTTTAGGGCGTTCAGGGTTCGGGGCTTGGTCAGCAAGACAATAAATGAAACCGAGGCCTCAGACGCTAAACTCAGATTGACTGAAAAGTAGACAATGCTGCTGGGTGGAATAGGAAAGGGTGAAATGACACAAAACCTTTTTCTCTTTTAGTGTCTTTGGACAATGAAAAAATAAAAATAATAACATGTAAGTCAGATTTGTTAAATTCATTCTTAAATTGAATCACAACACAAGAAAAGATTTACGCAAGTGAAAGAAATATATGAGCAAAATCACAATATTTTACAACATGGATGAAATGGATTTCCCACAAGGAGGACCGTATATCTCACGGCTTAGACAGGTGTGTGTTTGTGTGTGTGTGTGTGTGTGTGTGTGTGTGTGTGTGTGTGTGTGTGTGCGCACGGCTGTCTCTGGGTATGGGTACTGCGGTTGTGTGTTTGAGGATGGGGGAAAGAGAGACGAGCGACTGGAGGACACCCCTCTCCATCTGGTTTCTGCATCACTCTGCAGTAGGATCACATTATCCATCGTGGGCTCTGTGGGGATTTCATCGGTCTGTAACATCTCACTTATTCACACGTCTCCATGGGCTTCACCCGCAGAAGTCTCTTGACCGCCAATCCCCCCCCCCCCGACACTGCGGTGACTATCTACCTCTGAAGGACTTTCTGTTCTCCCTTCACCTGGTTGGGTCTCAGCAAAAACTATACAGGGGCATAAAACTAAAACAAACTGTCTGAACCCCCAAAATGATCTGTTTTCATCAATCCAAGTACTCTGTGATGTATTCTGATTACTTTCAAATACTTCAAGATTTAATTTGACACATTTGAGGTCTAAAGGTACCAGTGCAGATGAAGTAAAAGTGAAAAATGACAGATTTTATTCTGCGCCACATTTACCTTCTGAATGCAAGTATACCCAGAAGTAATCCTCTAAAGTAATCAGAATACTTTTTGTTTTTTTAGGTAGCGTAACAGAATACAGTTCAATTTTAGTGTTTAGAGTACATACCACCGTTAAAAGTATCCAGTTACTACACAACCCTGCACCAAACTCCTCTCAGATGTTTCAGCGATCCCAAACCTTGTGGAGCACCAGTATCTTTAACAACAACCAAATCAGCAGTGACGTGAAGCTGTCATGATAAAGCATTTGGGAGTTGGGCTGGGGGCGGGCAGGAGGCGGGGGGGGGGGGGATCTGGGGAATAGTAAAGCAGGAAGAGGATGAAGTGAAATATCATTCCTGTTTAACACTGATGTTTCCTCTGGTCCCACAGGCTCGTGGTGACCTTGTGATTTACGGAGCAGCGCTGGAAGAGCAGATCAGAATACAGCTGCCCCATAGCAGCACACACAAACATGTGTATACCAGACCAACTGGTACTCTGGTCCGTACGCACGTTCAGATCAGCCTTGCTTTCAATTTAACCTTTCCAGGCTGTTAGACAGAAAAAAATTACATATTTAGCCTCATTTCTTGTCTTTTCCTGTCTGTCTTTTCTGTCTTTTTACGTTCAAATGTTTACGCCCGTTGTGGCTTTTCCACCTTATTCTTAATACCATGAAGTGATGTAGAAAATTAGCTAGATGAAGAGGAGTGGGACCCCGAGACTTCCAAGTGCTTATCATCTCATCATGCAGTATTGGAGTGTAGCCATGGAAACAGGAAGTGAGAGGCAAGCGTCCAAGATGGCCACCAGCTTGTGAATGGTGCGCATTCCTCAACGGCAGGGTGTCTGGTTGTGGGGAGGAGGGGCGAGCGAGTGTTTACTCCGAAAGGGACTATATAAATAGTAACTGCTGCTGTTTTAAGGACTTCCTGTCACTAGGTATTCCATAAAACGGTAGTTAAATAAACAATCGGTTTCCCATCGGGGGCTGCTGAGTGAAGTCTAGTGCGACTTCAATCCAGGACCCCAGCGAGTGGATTTAAAAGCCCAGGACTTTAAGTCGTGGAGAGGGTGCTGTTACAGGTCACCACACGCTTCCCCTCACACCCCGTCTGGTCATGAAACTGAGCCTGAACTCCACATTCAGCGTTTCTTCTAACTCCTATACTGACTTTTGAATGAGTTCTCTCGATTGTTGTGTTACAGCGGCGCATGCTCTTCCTTTTTACCGCCACACCGCAGGGCTTCGCCTCGCTGTTATGGTTTGAGTGGGATATTGCACAGTGCATAGGGGCAAGAGGAACATAAACTAGGAGGCGAGGAAATAAATCTGGGGATGCGCTCAGCTCTTGGGAATGCATCAGGAAGCTGTTGAGGAGAGACGAGGACGGAGGGGTGAAGAAAAGGAATCTCTTCAAGGTAATCCCTCATCCACACACACACACACACACACATATATATATATATATATAGATGGTAACACACACACATTTTCAAAAATCTACCAGCTGGCATTGTCGAGAAGGGCACCATCCATCATCCTGTTTTAGCCAAGGCCATGAAGCTGTCAGCATGCATTTCTGAACACAGCTTTTGTCAACTGCATTCGTCAGCCCAAGGAGAGCGCATGCCCAAAGTGTTTCAAAGTTTAAACTTATCTCGCTGCGGCCTTCGGAGTTGTTGGCGTGCCGGTAGGTACTAAAACTATCCACATTATTTAGAAAGGAACGAATAGGACGGTTTGGTGTTAGTAGCCTCAGACGTTTCACCACGCCGTCGTGCCGGTTTGTTTTTAGTGATTCGAGGAGAGACACGGAGATTAGAGTCGGTTGATAGAGGGAAGGCCGGGCACAGGATGTGAGGGTGTGATAGAGCATCCACTGCCCCTATCCCTCGCCTGTCTCTCCCATCACACACACCACAGACGGCGTCGCCTTATCCGGGTGTAGTATCATTTGTGTTTGCGCGTCCCGCTGGTCAAAAACACAACCGTCCAGGAAAGATACCATCAATCTCTCTCAGCTTTCGTGGGCTAGGCCTGTCGGGCAGCAGCCCAAGCGCGCACACTAACTGGAGAATATCACCAGATAATCGCTGTGGAGCCTCAGGGAAATGCACCAAGAGTAAACAGAAGTGTGCTTGTGCATGTGCGGGTGTGCGTTTTGCATTTAACGTGGGCTGCATGTTTTGTCTCACGGACCACATCGTCGAGGGAGTCTGCTATCTAATCGATGACAAGATGCTGCAGATTTGGTCGGCTCAAAATCAAACCCCGGAGGGAGCGACTATCCCCCGGAACAGGACGGGCCGGGGGGAAATCTTGGACAGATGTGAAATAGAGACCCAGAGACTGATGTCTTCATAACAATCTCCCCAGTTACTCCTCCCTCATGCTATCTCTCCCAGCCCTTACTGTCTCCTCCGCTAGAGCCGTGAACAATCTGCTCCATCCCGCCGGCTGCGCTCCTCTCCCAGCTCCGGTCTCTGCGCCTGTTTTCCGGGGGCATAAATTGCAGCTCCCTTGGGGTGGCTGGAAAGACGGGGCGAGAGCCAGATAGAGCTGTCTGAAAAGGGGCTCCTGTTTCAAATGAGGTCTGCCTGGACAAAAGTCACCTAGACCCCCCCGACCCCGAGAGGCCGACCCGGACCTTGCATTCAATTCATATCTACTTCCCATATAGCATTACCGGGGCCTTCCGGGGCCAGTGGACAGGGACTCCATAGTGATAATGTGCTTCAGTGTGTCGGGGCCGGTTGGCTGTAGGGTGTCACTGTGCCTGTGGTCCTCCCGATCAGGGCACTGAAAGGCACTTTACAGCCCTGTTAAAGGCAAATAAAAAGCTCTCTCTAAAGAGGCATATATTTCATTGCCTGTGTGCTGCAATAGTTAATGCCCCAACCCAGCATGTATTCACTCCCTTTCTCGTTGTACCCCCGTGACCTGATGGACCTATGTCAGAGTTAAGTCTCTAAGTGGCGCATATAGTGGTGCATATCGGACAAAACAAGTGAAGGGAGTTGGATGTGGATAATGTGATTTACAGGTAGAAACGTATCACACGAGAAAGACAGCAAGAAGATGATTCCTTGTTTTGAGTGTCAGATATGAAGAGTAACTGAGCAGCCAGGACCAATTGGTTGGGGCTGGTCGAATGGCCTGTTCTCCAGTCTTGGTATCAGGGGCGGATTGATGGCGCAGCGGGGGAACACTCTCGGGCAGCTCAGGTTTGTCATTAAACCACATGATGAGGGGGGTGTTTTGGGGTCAGGGGGAGAGGGAACCAGTGGTGGGTCAGGTGAAGGGCCGTGCAAGCCGGTTTCAGCCCCAAGCCGGATGCTTTGATAATGACTGATGTCACCCCAGGTGCTCATGGGTAGATGTGCGTTGGACCCATTGCTCCCATTCACAGGGTCAGGGTAGAGGAGGAGCATGGCTAACCCGACCCTGCCCTCTCAGAGGAATTGATTTCCCCCGCTTGCCGTTTGCTCCAGAGCACCGTGACTGTCAAAACAGGCCCCATGCCGACCTCAGTGGTGAGACCATCTTCCGTCCTCGCCCGTCCGCGAGGCATGATCAGTCCACCGCTCACTTTAAAACAATTATTTATAAGATATTATCTAAGAGGTCATTTCTGACGCACAAACAAACGACTCCTTAAAAGAAGAGTTGACCCCAAAATGAAAATTCATTATCTAATAACCCCCATGTCAGTCGAAGATCGTAGGGTGACCAAACACAGCAAGTTGCATCTCAGGCCACGTCCACACTAAATTAAATTTGAAAACGGCATTTTCGTGTCTCGAAAAGCTCTCCGTCCACACTAGACCACCAAAATCACATACTTTCTTCCACGGGCATGCGCAGACCACTCAGGACCGGACGCTCACGCCTGGATCAAGTGACAATAAAGTGTCATTGTTTGCAAAAGTCTTTGTTTTCGCCGTCTGCACTACAACACTCGGCCAGCGTTTTAAAATTGAACCGGCTCAGTGTAGACGTGGCCTCAGCCTTGTCCCACTACAAGTCAACAGGGCCATCTTTTAACAGCTCCAAAAAAGCATAAGAAGTCCATCCAATGTCTCGAGTTTTGCACCGTGGGGCCAAAAGTCCAATATTTACCTCATGATCTCCTAGAGTTTGTGCGTCCTACAGCGCTCTGGTGGAAGACTCTGCTTGTTCCTGTTGCTGCGTTCTGTACAAAGTATCGTCAGTGAGGAAAATCTAGAAGATAACGCTGGACGTTTGGACCCACAGTGCAACATCGATGGCATTTCGACTGACCTGGGGGTGAGTAGATAATGAGTTTTTGTCTGACTAGCGATATATTAGTACCACTCTTGCATGTGCCAAACTCTGGTATCGGTGTCGTTGTACTTCTGAATATGGCCGCACACACCTTGTTGAATCAATCACATACATTCACAGGCTCTGTAGAAGTGGACGCTCACAGGTTGCTCATCAAAAGGGCAACCTGTCCCAGAATGAGCATTTTGGTTTTGAGGAATTCTCCGGGACTTTGGCGCTCTGGTGAGTTAATCCCCCTCTGTTTTAATCTGGCTCATGGATATTAAGACCAGCCTCCCCGGCCCCAGTCCCGTCACCCCTGACCCCGTCTGTAATCCGCCTCTCCCATCAGCTCATTAAGCCCAGGGAGTTCACACCTCTCCCCATGTTGGGCCCAGCTGTGTCCCCTAGTGCCCAGTCCGGACCCAGGGTGTCAGGAAAGGATGCCGGTTTAAACAGGCGCCCAACTGGCCCCCGGGCCCTCTGATCTCCGCTCAAAATGCTGTAAATCACAGAGTCAAGGTGATGGCCGAAAGTGCTCATTAAAGCAGGCAATAATAAATGGGGAGAGAATGAAAGGCTCTCCCTACCTGTCAGCCTGCGCTGCCTAATGAGAGGAGCCTGGTGGAGTCTGCTAATGGCTGACGATTAGGAAAGGGTAAATGGCGTGTTAACAAAGGTTTAACTACGCAGCAGTGGCCGAGTCCAACAGGCACCACGATGCTTCCTCTGAACAACCCCAAAAAGATCTTCTCTGGTGTGGCGATATGTGGCACAAATCACAATTTGCTCCGGTCATTTTTCAACACCACTCGAGCTGAGGCGAATGTCACGATTGAGTCACTGGAGTTTATATTTTGGTCACACTTTTTATATGTCAGAATGATGCATGGAGACTCCTGTTGTGTGAGAAGGTATCTCGCTTCGAGTCGACTTTGATAGAGCGCTTGCTGACGGACTCATCAACAGGCTGTTGCGGGGATTGAACCTGTGACCTTGTGCGTACAGGATGGCTCTCTCTATCCACCGACCCAAGTGAACGGCTCTTGATGCACCCCATACTGCAGACTGAGCCACGTTCTCCACAGCACCCAGAGGCCTGGAAACACCACACACACAATCAAAGAAAACACGCTCATATTCGTCACCGGAGCCCGCCGGCTGCAGGAAAGCTAATATTGGGCTTGGTGGTTTGGGTGGCGCATTGCGGATTAGCAAGCAGCGTGGGTGTGAAAGGGCTCTCTTCAGGGCCTTATCGCCCCGCAGCCTTAACCTCCCGGGGTGCAGGGCCGGCCTCGGAGCCGCTCTAAAGACTGCATTCACCAAGCGGCCGGGCGCGCAACGTAGCGGCCGGGCACGTCAGCTCGGCTTAACTCAACCGGCGGCCCCGCTGCTCTGTATTCCCATACACACTCCACTCTGTCTAGTCTCGCTCATCACCACCAGGTTCAACCCGCCAAATCCCCACCTGTTCCATGCAGGTTACAGGAATCTCGTTTTAGATCATCCAGATTTGCCATTTCAGACCAAAATGAAGGATTTATAGCAGCCTGATGATATTGAGAATCTTTATGGAGGATAAGGAGACATCAGGTAATCCATGTTGAAGTCTAAAATACAAAACAAAACATTCTCAGTTTACGCTTCATATTTTTAAGGGTACATTAGTGAAAATGAGTCCAAATCGTTGTAGGTATATTAAGTGTAGTTTCTGGCAGACGAGGCCATAACCTCACCTGGTGCAGTCACATCAGCTCACATCACACACACACACACACACACACACACAAGTCAACCCTCTCGTAAAAAAAAAAACACACATTCAGCGCAATATTCTCTTGTGTTCTGATGGAAAACCGTTTGGGGGAACAAATGGCGACTCCAGTTTGAACAGTTTTCCATCTTGAAAATGAAATAGAAGGAGAAGGAGGGAAGAAAAAGAGGAGTGCAGGCCTGGCTGGATTAGGAGGGGGCCTGTTTTTCCTCTGCACTGTGTCCATGCACTCCTGCGCCAGGATAGATAGATAGTGACGGCCTGCCAGTTGGTTTTCATTAGGTACTCTGCACTCCTTCTGCCCCCCCCCTGCATCCCACCCTTCCTTCTGCCCCCTCACAACTGAACACACTTTTCTCTCTGAAGGAAAGGTACAAAATTGTTCCTGAAAGTGAAAAAAAAAATTGCCCGAGGGGACTTATTTTTCTAATATCCTCTTCAGACTTCAAGTCTCCCCCTGCCTTTTTTCTTTTAAGTAAACCCTGTCATGTACCCCGTGGGGGCTACGCTGGAATGCTACTTCAATATAAGATCTGTACCTTTGCATTCCCTGTGATGCATGCCTATGAGTGTTCGAATGGGTCTCCACATGGGGGGAGAGGGGAAGGCGGAGGTTTCAGCCGGGATATGGGAACAGGGTGGAACTGTGCTTTGTTTGTTGCCTTCTGCACATACCGACACAAACTTGAACAGCAATAAAATAAGCCACAGATGTGCAGCACTGGCGTGGACTTCAATTGTCCGCGACCTGGGTGGAGGCCTGGTCACATGGCAGTAAAAGGTGGATGGCCTCTTTCCCGCTCTCTCTCTCTCTCTCTCTCGCTCTCTCTCTCTCTCTCTCTCTCTCTCTCTCTCTCTCTCTCAGAGGCCTGTTATCTCTCCAACATGCTGTGCTGCCTGGGTGCCAGCATAGCACACAGATAAACACTACCAGAACATCTCCCCTCATAGGTCTCCTTACCCTGTTTGGCTCGAGTCACGCCATGCTGTACCTACGGGAGCGCGCTGCTTCAAAGAGAATGAACACACGCAAAAGGAGCCACAGCAGCCCCGATTTTCACTGGATAAGACAAGTCCTGTCTGTTCTTTGAGAAGCTGTGACCTTTGACCCTTTGGCTTTAACGTTGACAGACCGACTGTTCATTATTTCAATCAGTCAGAAATGCCTTCCTGTGTGCGTCCCCCTGGTTTAAAGTCTCTGCATAGTTGCTGGATTGCAGGGGAAATCAAAAACATGCGACGTAAAATGCGCCAGTGCCACACGGCGGAAACACATTTTGATCCAACTTAACTGGAGCAGCAAATACGCCGTGCAGAAAAATACACACAGAGTAACATTAAATCAACCTTGAATGCATCAGCCACGGCGCCGAGGGCCTCGGGGACATCGCCGAGCGGTTCTGATGAACACACCTAGTCGTTTAGAAACGTCCTGCCAACTGCGCTCCATTCTTGGTGGCAGTTGTCCAGGTACGAGCCGAAGGATTTTCAGCTCGAGGGGCCTCGTTGTCAATAAAACATTTTGCCATCATGACAGCCTTACATCTGTTTTGTTTCTGAACGAGAAAATGCAATGCTTTAAATTGACCCATAAATCTCTTGGGATGCTCATTTAAAGTCCCGCTCGGCTTTCCAAGCGCTCTGATTTGTGTTGTGTGTGAGTCTCAGACGTATACACACACATTCATACTCCTTCCAGCACAGTGTTTGGGGACCTCAATCTAAGACGCATTCAATCTTTTATTAGTTGATTCATTCAGTTATTTCCAGGAATAAGAAAATAATAGTCTTGTGGAGAATTACGAGAGCCGATTTCACCTACAGCTCTAAATCATGGAAAGGATTACAAAGGAGAACAAATTAAAGTTTGTTCCCCGCTTGGGTCCCTGGGTACCTTGTTACAAGTTTGCATTGTTAGAGCTCCTTCTCCCGTTGCTTATTTACCGCAGCAGTTTTTAAAAAAAATGTATTCACTTCATTTGGATCTGCCTGTGTTTGCTGTTATTGTTGTTGTGTATAAAAACACATGTCAAGAGAGAGGGGGAAAAAGAAAAGCAGAAGACAGTCCAACTGGCCGTTCACTCTGGAGGGTTAGCCAGCAGAGGAGGGAACAGTATGGGAACCTGCTCTCAGCTCCAGACCCTGCAGATCTTTCCAGATAGCCCTATCTCTCCTCACTCTGCCAGTAAGGGTTTGTACAGGACCCAGACCCCCTGAGTGAGCGTGAGTCTGCTGATGCAGAGCAGAGCAATTACAATTCCTTCCCAAATTGCAGGACTCATTGCTCCTCCAAGCAAGCAAGAGTCCTTCGGTGGCTTGGTCTCCTGCATCACAAGACCACTATGTACACGCTGTACTCTTATCTCCCGTAGCGGAGGAGCTAAAGATAGGGATAAAGAGCTGCAGAGCTACTGGGACGGGAAACAGGATCACTCCAATGACAGACATACAACTAATCTCTTCACTAATCACACTAATTGGTTCACTCGGAGGGGGGATGGGTCTGAAAATGATCCTTAAAACACGTTATTTTGTTTTGGTCAGTTAGCGCTGTGTCAGTGAACTACACATCTGTATATAGCTACATAGCTGTTTCATTAGCATTTCTTACAATATCTGGGATCAGTTTCTGGTGATCTGGGTTTAGTAACTTTATTTTCTAGTCAATTAACACTTTGACATAGTTCATATGGATGCAAAGGTTCAGGCATGTGAAAGTCAGTCGCTCATTCATTGTCTATAGAGAAACTACAGGCTACAATCTCTGATTTCTATTTCTTGTTTATGTTTACAAACTTACAAACTTTACAAAGTTGAAGGATTATGTGCTCCTCTACGGGTTGAGAAGACTGAAACAAAATCCACTGGATAAACTCAAATACAAGCTAAAACCAAGACTGTTTCTCTTCTTCTGAAAAGTTGAGATATAAATAAGAATAGAGCAAATAAAGGATCCAAAACATACAATACAAACACAATGAGGGAAAAAATGAACCTGGGTTGAAAAAAAAAAGCTCTCCACATCCAAAACCTGTAATCTATTCTAGAGGAGGAGGAGGAAAGCTGTGACCCTATTTGACACGACTTGACTCCCAATAGTGGATTGACACATGCTCAATTAACACCCATAATACAGCTCATGAGCTTTTACTCTCAGCTGTGATGTAAGGAAGTAGAAATGACCGATGGTACTCGGTGTGTGTGTGTGTGTGTGTTTCTCTTTGAGAGTCACCCGAGCGAAACGAGCGAGCGAGCGAGCGTGTGTGTGTGTGTGTGTGTGTGTGCGGTGTGAGCGGCGGGCCCCCGGGTTCAGCAGGTTGTTGTTGTGTGTGAGGGCTGCTGGTGCTGCGCGACCGTCCCGCGGCGTGTGAGAGCGAGGAGCTGGAATCGGCCCGAACCCCCTGCTGCAGCTCCCAACATCTGCTCGCCCCGGCGGAACCAATCAGAGAGGAGAGCTCGGCGCCGTGACGAATCGGCCTGCTCGGTGATCCTTTCATGGGATCCTGGGGAGGGGTTGGAACAAAGACCAACCCCCTGACCACCACCCCCCCTCCACCAACCCCCATTTCATCCACCCTCTCCATCCTCCCCACAGCCTTCCAGCTTTGATATCTTAGACCCCTGCGTGGAGGAATAGCCTCCCCTGTTCATGCCCGCCTCCCCCCCCTTTTCCATACAAATAATCCCATGGATCATGACAGAAAAATGACGTGGGTCTTAGTGTCCAAACCATAGTTGACATACATCCTCGTTGCTTTATGAAAGGTTGTTTGTGTCCTACCTTTCACTTTGAAGGGATAGAGGCAGGATAAGACAGGATATTCCCATGCTAGCATTAGAGGCCATCGCCACGTGAGGCGGCTCTCATCAGCAAACCTCAGTTGTTTCTCAGTCTATCTCATGACCCATCTCTTATCTCGACGCTCTCGCTCTCTCTCTTTAAGCTGAGATAAACCCTGGCAGCCCGAGGATGCGCGGGCGTCACGCTAGCAGATAGACGCACCAGCAGCAGTTTTTAAAATATGAGCCGACTGCCATAATCGGACCGCAGAGATATAGATATAGTTAAGATAGAACCACAAAAATGCTCACTTTGCAACTCGTGCATCGTGTCCAGGAAGCCAGTTTCACATTCTGTCTTTTCCCCAACAGACATACAGTCTCTCTGCCGGGGCCGAGACAGACGGCTCTGTCCGGCTGGCCCAGACAGCCATTCCTCAGGCCGGCCCATCTCAGTAGGGTAATGACATGGCTCTCTCTGAACATCTGAGGAATTGGCAGACGGGCAAAGGAAGGATTGGGTTCACTGAGTGAAGCTCGCAAGGTAATTATGGGATGGAGTAATGGAGAGACAGACATAGGAGACAGGGGGGGGGGTACATCTAAGTATGTGGCATCGAGCCCACTGACACAATGGGTACCCGCACAGGGATGACATCCACTCCATCCAGATGATAGGCCGTGACCAGCTAGGATTACACTCCGCTGAAATATGTCAGCGCGCTCTTCTCTCTGGCCTCGTGTGATCCCGCCAGGCCCGTTGTTTTTCTGGACGACTTCAAACAATAAAAAAAGTCTGACGCACACACACAAGTCGAATGAACTGTGCCAACTTTCCGTCCAACGTCCACAGCCGCTTGCCAGATCATCTAAAGTCCTTCTCAATACGTGATACCTCCGCTCCTCCCGCTGATGGCCACTACCCGTGAAAGTGCCAGTTTTAGCGGGTGAGGTAGTGCCTGCTGCTGCTGTCTTCCATGACATGTCGGGGTGGAGCTGCGGGGCGAGGGGGCCTTTCAAGGCTTTCTTTGATTCGGTCTTTAAAAAAACGTTTTCTGGAATGGGTTCGGCTGTCATCAAAGGAGGCAGGGCGCCCCGGGCGGCGTGGGTCTGGTTTCGCAGCAGATGCTCCTGGGTATCGGGCATCACCTGGGGATGCCTCGGCCTCATGGCAGCACCAGCTGCCCTCCACCAACAGGTGCCTAATGGGTAGAAAATCAGGTCCAGCCAGTTCATCGTTACCGCTTGAATTTGCGCATTAGTCAATCCTCTCTCTTTCATCCTCCAGCCTGTCAGCTCTCATTTATCTAATTGGTGTTACTGGTGAAGAGGCACTGACCCTCACCCCCCTCACCCCTTTCGCCCCTTCCGCCAACCCCCCCCCACCACCCCAAGCC